>OX328110.1:10666515-11170255 GCA_946811185.2 Hippopus hippopus
AAAATAGACGATCAAATATTAAGTTTGACATTCTCTTTTTATACAATGAATATAATTTTCTTAACTTATTATTTATTTTTTCTTCATACTGTTTTAATACCTGCTCCACTGTTTAATCTTTTAACTAAGTCTTGAATAGCAATGGCACTTCCATCTATTAATGTATTAATGTTTTGTGTTTTAGGAGTATCAACGGGTTTCGGCGTTTGTGCGCTATATTTTTCTAAAATTTTCTTTGATTTTGGTGTCAAAGCTTTTGTAACTAATTTTTTTCCTAAATCTACAGCTGCACTTTTTCCAGCCTCTAAAGCTTTCTTTGCACCTTCCTTAGCTACACTTTTTCCCACATCAAGGGCAGAAGACGCAATTTGTTTAGCTGCACTACTAGTAAAAAGCCTCGCTAAAAAGTTAGCAACGCTGTCAAAGATTCCGGTACCACCGTATGAATATTTTTTTTTTAAATCCGTGTCTTTTATTGATAATCATTTTTATAGTATAGACATTAAATTTTTATAAGCGTGTGAATTTAAAACACCTTGTCTTTTTAATTTATCACAAATACTCACTAACTCATTTCTTACACCTGTGTTACCTGCTTCTTTACTTGCCAATAACAGATCTAGTCTTTCTATTAATGCGTTAGGGTCAGATGGGATAACAATTCCTTTTCCGAGGAATTTTCTATCAAACCAAACGTGGGAAAGAATGTTTTTCCATTTATATGATTTACCACTTTTTGGAGAATTAGCTTTTGGGTCATTATTACGATAGAGGGTATTGCTTTTCATCATTATCTCCTTGTAATTTTCAAAATCCTCATCATTATAAATATTTTTGTCTGGTCTTCTAGACATGATTAATTCCCATAAACCAGGTGTACCTTTATAGAAATCTTCACCAACCATAAAATCATCACCTAAAATGCTAATTGGTGTGTCGCCAATATAAAATATACCATTTTTGTCATATAGCCCATACATTGTATCAGCTTCATTCTTAGTAGCAAACTTTCTTAGGTACTTCTCCGCGATTGGTCCAACAAAAATTGGATAGTTCTCTTCTTTTTCCATTTCTTTCATAAACCACAAAATCTCATCAGCATCATCTTTTTCTGGTTTTTCATAAGCTGTGATAGATGGAAATGCTGGGAAAGTAATAGCTTCTGGTAATTTTTCTACACCTTCTTTAATAGGCTTAAGTCCTTCTGTAATCTCCTTTGTTGCAGCTTTTTGTGTTTCCGTTATAGGTTTAAAAAACTTTGAAAGATCGGCTCGAAGTTGCTGTTCACCTGTTCTCTCTGCTAGTAGATTATCCCGAATCTTCTTTTTTGTTTCAAGATACTCTTTTACAATTAAGTCCCTTTTTGCAGGATCAGTGATTTTTAAAAAAGACATTTTTTTTAATTACTAAAATAATTTTTTATCTCAGTTTTTATCATAGTTTTTATCATAGTTTTTATCATAGTTTTTTAACACGTTTCATAACTAAAGTTGCATGAAAAATAATTTTTTCTTTGGTTGTTACTACGCCGAGGAAGTGTTATGATTCTTCTCAACCAACCTCCGAAAGGACTCACGCGCTTCTTGCCTCCCTTTCTCAATTAAACTTTCCTCATTTTCGGTAGATATCTTTTTCTTAATTTTTGTTCTTATCTCATCCTTCATATTCTTATACTTCTCTTGTTCTTCCATGATAAGTTTAAACTCTTCATCTGATAAATGATTGTCAGTTAAAGCTTTGGATATATGTGAAGCAATTGTATCAAGCTTAGCATCAGCTATCATTCGAATCTTTTGATGTTTTTCTGCCTTGGTTCTTGAATTTCTTACTACATATTTACCTACTAGTGAAAGAAGCCCGGTTGCCGCAGCTGATGCTTCTAATGCTATGACAGCTGGAATAGCTACAACAGTAGACAGTAAACCGATTCCACCTACTCCTGAAGCCATGGTTATCGTGATCAAAACTGTGTCAACGTTGTCAACAATTCTTGCAGCTCTAAAATATTTTTTAGCTAAAGCATCTCTTTTTTGAATTTCATTTTCAAGAAACTTTTGTACTTCAGATATTTTTTGTAAACGATAGGAATGACCTTTGTCATCTCCCATTGAGTGCATCTCAATAGGTGGAGCGCTTGCAGTATTTCTTTCTAGAGGTAACGGAGGATAGATTTTTTTAGAGGGATGTTCTTGATCTGTATCTAGCATTTTTTATTATCTCAAGATTGTAAATATTTTAGATAGCAGAATAACTCTCCCTCAGGTATTTCAACCGGTTTTTGTGAGAAATTATAAATGTAGACTAAGATATCATTAGCTTCATTATCAAGATGTGCCCCATTAAGAATGGTTAAACTATCTTTCCATTTATTACTAACAGATATTACTACAACTCCTCGTGTAATTATATAACCAAATCCTAGCGAAAGTCTCATGCCATCACGAGGAGGAATCTTGATAGTTACTTGTGAGTATATTTTCCATTTTAGAGGATCTTGTTTTAAGGGAGGATATCTTACTCCATGTAAATGAGGTTTCCAAAATATAGTTTTATGTTGAGTAGTAATATTAGGTTTTATACCAAATTTGTGTATATCCATTTTTACTTGTTATAAATAATATTTATAGAATATTATTTGTATTATTTATAACACATCTTTAATTATATGTTACAGAAAAACTACCACTATAATATACAACAAGAAATGGTGGTTCACCTTTTGAGATATAAAT
The DNA here is from genome assembly GCA_946811185.2 of Hippopus hippopus. Classification (NCBI taxonomy): domain Eukaryota; kingdom Metazoa; phylum Mollusca; class Bivalvia; order Cardiida; family Cardiidae; genus Hippopus; species Hippopus hippopus. Next base: position 10,669,248 of record OX328110.1, read on the forward strand.
ACCTCTATCAGAAATATTTTTTATAAATGTTATTACATCATACTCTGTTGTAGAAAATCCTCTATGTGAAAAATCATGACCGTTTCTTATACCATTAAAGATTAAAGTTCTATCAAGTAGAATTTGTAAATTATCCCTAGCATCACATGCTACTCCACTTGATGTATTAAACCCAAGACCAAGTTGAAGTTTTACAGCTTCTTCAGGTTTTAGTGTTATTTCATGTTGTGAATATACTTCCCATACATTTTTCCTAATCTGAGTAGGTGGATGTTCCAAATCTTTAAAAGGAAACCACATCATTTTTTTCATATCTTTATTTTCTTTGGTAATATTACTTTTGCATAGCATTTTTATTATGTATTTTTTTTTTTTTTTTTTTTTTTTTTTTAACTTAAAATTTTTTTTATTATAATATGGCTCCTAAGATAGGGATATTAGCAAATGGACTATTAGGTCCTAGTAAAAGTCCTTTTCCATCATACATTTTTCCTCCTTGCTTTAAATATAAACCATCGCCAGCAGACTCTAATCCTTTACCTTTGTATGGCTTTAAGTATAATCCAGAACCATCAGTTTCAACTTGACAAACACATCCTCCTTTTTTAAGATAAAGACCTGACCCCATTGCTTTTTGTACACCTGTTGAGGCTAATCCAGAAAGAGCACCAACACCTAAAGCTGGTAAAACGGTTTTTGCAAGCATCGGCAAAGCTCTAGCAGCCAACCCAGCCAACATTCCGAGAAAACCTCCTTCTATTTTCATATTATATTTAAGTTGTTTTGAAGTCATTTTAATTGTGATACCCTTACCATCCTCATAGGCTTTAGCTATTTTTCTTGCGTGTGAATTGGTTAATGCTAAAACATCATTACCTTGTAAATCTTCATGACCTAAACGAATACTTACTGGGCAACCAGCTTTAACAGCATATTGAAGCTTTTGCTTTTGTCCTTCAGATATATTTACTTTAACAGTAGTGTAACTCGTCATTTTATATATAACTATTTTTTTATTTATCTCGCTTCTCTAATATGAAATCTAATTGTTAAATTTTCACCTCTAAGATTTAGTAAATTACTATCTTGATCCGTAATATTTACCTCTAGGTTATGTATTTCATCTAATGTTATTGGTAAGTATACTAAATTAACTGGTGACTCAATTATCTTATATCCAGGTGCAACATCTGGGAAAAAAGAGTAAATAGTGTTTTTTGTTGAACCATTAACATAACTTCCTGAAATAATATCTATGTTAACAAGCAAACTCTTTATACTAAGAATGTTCACTACATTCTCTGACTCGTAAAATCCTTGTGTATATTTAGCTTTAGTAAAACCTAATACTTTGGCAATGGAGTTTGGTTGATTAAAATCTACTTGATAATCATCTTCTAAGGTAATAACAGACTTTAGGGTATTGGTGTTTGCAGAAATGCTAATATAATACTCTTCATTAACTTTATCGTAATGACCCTTTTTTCTCATTTTCTGGTGAATGGTATCATTAATGCCAACAAGATCATAACTTCCTTCAGGTATTCTTATTTTAATCCATGAATTACCATTGTCTGGAGAATAAACGAATATGTTGTTTGTTTTATCAATGTTTGGAAAAGAGTAGTAAGTTTCAAGGTTTACTAAAGCTATCTCATATACTTTATCCTTTTCCAGTTGAATTGGAGGATTAAACCTTGTTCTAAAACGTGTTTTGTTGTTGCTTACTATAATTTGAAATGATGTTTTATGGTTTGTATTTTTTACAATTTGTTCTAAAAGATCTTCCATTTTATAAAGTATGAATTTAATGTTCAAATATTTTTATATTTAAATATTTTTTTTTTTTAAATCACATATTTTAAAATGCTCGCAAGCAATATTAAATAATTCTTCTAACCCATCTTTTATGCTATTTTCAACACTAGAATGATAAAAATCATCAAAATATTCTATCAATTCATCTTCATCAAACTCCCCATAAGTATAACATGCAGATGTAATATTAATAATATAATATATATTAAAATAAAAATCATACAACAATTTTACAATTCTAACTTCATGACCTGATTTTCGATATATTTCTTGCATGATCTCCAATCGTTCTTCTAAGTAATCTATTAATATATTTACTAAATATTTTTTTTCAGAAGACCTCCAACCACTTTCAGAAAGATTATAATTTTTTATTCCTATTTGTTCTAATATCAATTTTAAATTATGTTTTGAAAAACGTTCTATGTTTGCTTTTAAATTCGCTTGTAATTTTCCGAAAATTAATTCACATTTATGCATATATTTTGCTAACTCTGACATCCTTTTTAATAATATTTATAATTTTTGTTAAGTTATTTTTCATTTTTTTCTTCATACCGACTTAGGTATGTAAAAATTGTCAAAACCGTTTCTATACTTCCCATTATGTTTTTTACTAGTTAGATCAATGATAGCGAAACCATGAGGTATTTCCCATGCATTTTGACAAAATTTTCTAAACTCATCCTTAGGCATATCTTCACCTACATGATCGTTATAAATATGATTAATGTTTTTTAGGTCTTGTGGGAAAAGGCAAATAAAATTAGCGTTTTCTCTAATAGTTTGTCTCGGTAGTCTAAAATAATTCTGAGAGAGGTAAAAGCAGTCAACATTACTATGCCTTCCTCGAATATAGTAACACTCACATTTATTTTGCCTTTCTAAAAGTAAATCATCAAAAATCATTAAATTTTTATTTTCTGAGTTTAACTCTCTCGGATCAGGCACATCACTAGCATTTTCAAAGAAGTTGCAATTTATATCCGATTTGTTTTTAAACGACTTAACCCATTCCTCAACTAAAGCTGTAGGGGATACATTTAGTTCTTGTATTTTATCACGCATGTTAAACAACCTTAAGATACATTCTTTTGGTAGTTTTTCTTCAAAAGCCTTTTTTAGTATTCGGTATTCCGGTTGAAAAAGGCTTTTTCCAAAAACACTCAAATCGTTGTAGTCAAGCCAACCTGGTCTAAGTAAAAGGTTTAACAATAAAGTAGTTTTTCCACAACCTGATTTGCCTATAGTTAAACCTCTAATACTTTTTGGTAAAAGGGGGTGATTAAATCTCTTTGATACTACTTCATTCCATGATAAGTTTATGATATCCATTTTATATAACTTTTTTAATTTTTATATATATAAAATGTATTGTGTTAAATGTAAAAAACATACTGATACAAACAATATAGAATGTGCTGTTTCTAAAACTGGAAGAAATATGATGCGAGGTAAATGTGTGATTTGCGGAATAACTAAAACTCAGTTTGTTAAGGCGCCGGGAATAACTGAGGGAGGATCATTGCTAAATAAAGCTATAAATAATTTACCTGTTGAAATGCATCTCCCTGGTCACAATTTTACGGGACCCGGTACTAAATTAAAGAAAAGACCCAATCCAGATTTAACACCAAAGAAATGGAGTAAACCAATAAACCGCGTTGATAAAGCTACTTATCATCATGATGTTTGCTATCTTCAACACAATGACACTGCCACGAGAAACGCAGTGTGTGATAAAAATATGTTAACAGAGTTAGAAGGTATTTACAATCCTACTATTAGAGAAAAAATGGAAAGGGGTTTGGTAAGTAAACTCATTGGAACGAAGATGAAATTTGGAATGGGGGTTAATAAAAAAAAAATTTCAGCATGATAAATTTATCGGAAGAATTACATAAACCCGTAAAAAGAAAATTTAAGAAAAGGAGAGTTAGAGTAAACGGTATAGATAGGATATGGGCTGTGGATTTAGTAGACATGCAAGCATTTTCTAAGTTTAATCGTGGTGTTAAATACCTTCTCGCTGCCATTGACATCTTTTCTAAATACGGATGGTTGATACCATTAAAAGACAAAACAGGAAAATCTGTTGCTATAGCATTGAAGAGTATTTTTAAGGAGAGAAAACCTGAAAAAATGTGGGTGGATAAGGGTAAAGAGTTTTATAACAAAGATGTTAAAGACTTGGTTGAATTGTATTCTACTGAAAATGAGGAAAAATCTAGTGTGGTTGAGAGATGGATTAGAACAATGAAAGAAAAAATGTGGAAGTATTTTTCCGCTAACTCCACAAACGTTTACATCAGTGTGCTACCGGATCTCGTTAAAAAATATAATAACACGAGACATTCATCTATTAAGATGACTCCAGTAAATGCTAGTAAAAAAGAAAATTAAACAAAAGTTTGGAGAAATCTTTACCCCGATCATCTTGAAATAAAAGATATAAAACTTAAGTTTTCTGTTGGAGACAAAGTAAGGATAACTAAAAAGAAAAAGACTTTTGAGAAAGGTTATACAACAAGATGGACTGAAGAGGTTTTTACAGTTTCTGAAGTAAAACTTACATCACCTATAACATATAAAATTAAGGATCTTAATGGAGAAGAAATACAAGGTACCTTTTATGAACCTAAACTGCAGAAAACCAGTCGAGAGCTGTATAGAATAGAAAAGGTTATTAAAAAAGGAAAAAAGAAATCTCTTGTAAAGTGGAAAGGTTATCCCGATGAATTTAATTCATGGGTTGACAATAAAAACATTAGAAATATTTAACTATAAAAAATGTCAAATATTTCGATTCAAAACGGAATTTTACCAAATAAACCGTTGAACAATTTCGAATTGGAAGATGCAGCTAAAAGATTAAAGATTCCTTATTTTAGAGGAGTTTTTTTACTAGATACATTACCCAGAAAACCAAGTAAAAAAGAATGTGGCATAGTAAACTTTGATAAAAGTGGTGGACCTGGTACACATTGGGTCGCTTGGTATAAAAATGGTAAAACTAAAATTTATTTTGATAGTTATGGTATACAACCACCTGCTGAAATTCGAGAGTATTTAAAAAGCCTAATACAGTACAATACTGATCAATTACAACAAGCTGGGCAAGTATTTTGTGGTCATTTATGTTTGTACATTCTAAAAGAGTTAGGCTCGGGTAATAAATTCCAAAATGTTTTAAATAAACTTTTTTAGTATTATAAAAAATGCCTGTTAACAAATTTGGAAGAATGGAAGATGATGACACAATCGGTGATGGTGTGTCACTCGCTTACATAAATAATAATTTTTTACGTAAAGATGGAACAACTGTTGTTACTGGTTCTATAAACATGAATGGTAATACATTAACAAGGGTTAGTAATCCAGTAAATTCTCAAGATGTGGCAACTAAGGCTTATGTTGACACCAACTCAGGGTTGTTGGATGAAAACGGTGGATTCCATGTTAAAAATGGTTATTTAAACATGGGTTTTAATCCGATAAAAAACGTTAAGGAAACAACAGAACCGAGTGAAGCTGCTACTAAAAATTATGTGGATAGGAGTGGTAAAGCAATAGTAGAGGGACAAGACGGCACTTTTTCCGCTGTTGCAGATATAAATATGCGGGGGTATTCGTTAACAAATCTTATAGATCCCGCATATCCACAAGATGCAGCAACCAAAAGATATGTAGATGATGCTAATCGAGCCTTTGTTTATGGAGGTAGTGGGTATATAGCCGTTGCTGACATTTCTATGAGTGAATGGAGGATTTCCAACGTTGGGCAACCTTTAGAATACCATCAAGCTGCAAATAAGTATTACGTAGACAGCAATATAGAAGCTGTTAAAAGTTTTTCAGGGAGTGGTGCGATATTAAAAACTCCACAAGGAACTTTTTCCGCTGTTAGCGATATCGATATGAATGATAACTTTTTAAAAAATATTGGAGACCCGAGGGATCCACAAGACGTGGCAACTAAGGCTTACGTAGATGGAATGATGAGATTTAACAAACCTATTATATCCGTGTGTGCCGAAGAAAATGGGCCAATAGGAGATGGTAATTATGAGTTTTCATTTGGTAATGGTGCTTCAGGCAATGACCATGGTTTGGGTGGTTATTGTGTGAGTGCGCCGGGTAGAATTATAAGAGGTAGTTTAGCGTTTGTTAACGAAGACCCTAATGTACCAGAGGTGGTAAAAGTTAATATTATGGTAAACGGAACAGAGCAGGTTGATTACTCTATTATTGCAAATAAAAGCTCGATTGCTAGTTGTGTAGTTTTTCCTAGACCGCTCGAAATAAAGGAATGCGACATCATAAACTTTATTTCAAGATCAAAAAACCTTAAGGTGCGTCACTCTTACATAACTATTTTGATAGAGGTAGACTTGTAAAAATATTGGAAAAAAGGATTAGTTTACACCACGTGACATAGTATTTCACAACGCTTACTCATATAATACCAGTTTTGTCTGGACTTTTGAGGATGATGGTAGTATGTTATGATATTAATAATTTTTTTGCTTTGTTTTTTAAAAAATTAAAAATGTATATGATAATTGTATAAAATATGATTTTTATTTATAATAATAAAGCGGTCTTACTTCCTTGTTGTAAGAATGTTATTACTAACACAAAATGGTAACCTCTGGCGTGGTCTAACAGCCCGTAAGTTAATGCCGAAAAAATAAGAACCGCTGGCGAGGCCTAACAGCCCGTAAGTTCATACCAATTACTAACACAAAATGGTAACCTCTACTGTGGGTTAACAACCTGTAAGTTAATACCATATTTCTTACACATTAAAAACACAAAGTTGTAAGGCTTCTGTTTAAAAACAGAATAAGTATTTTATACAATTATTTTACACGTGGAACATTTTTTTAAAAAACAAGGTAAAATTTTTTGATATTATAATATACTACCATTTTCAGTTTAGTGAAAAGCTAAGTAAAAGCTGTAGGGTTGTTTACTAAATAATACTTCCTCTTTCGTTTTCGATGAGGAAGTATAAAAAAATGGTTTAATCATGGTAGTGCCATTACTCACCTTACTTCATCTATACCTTCTTTTATGAGAAGGTATGGAAAACGGAGTTGAAGGTGATTTCTTAACTAGTTTAACGTTTTTCAACATTAGCTTGGTCCCACTATAAATGTGTAAAAAATATAACTTTGTTTATAAAAGTTATATTTTTGATTCATGATTTAAAAATAAAATGATTCTTGATTCGTTGGTTGTTGTTCTATTGGTTGTACTAGGTTGTACAATTGGTTGTGAACATGAACATAAAGGTTGTTGTACAATTGGTTGTACTATAGGTTGTTGTACAATTATTAGTTGATAAATTGGTTGTGGACATAAAACTTGTTGGTAAATTGGTTGTGGACGTAAACCATATTCTGATTCCATTTGCCTTTTTATAAGTAACAATTCTTGTATTTCATTTATTAAATCTTCATATTTATTTATTATTAAATTTTCATCATATAAAGGAGCAGGTTGAGGAATGGATTCCCTATTTATTATGTTTGTGGTTTTATTCATTGGAAGCATCATCACTGTAAATATCACATTGTTTTTCTTGAACTTTTTTTAAAATTTCAAAATTTTTAATCACAAAATAAAAAAAAATATATTTTTTTTTTAATAAAAATTTAATTTAATAAAAAAAAAATTAAATAAAAAATTTTAAAATAAAAAAAAAAAAAACAATTATAGAAATAAAATTTTTTATAGAAATAAAAAATTTTGAAAAAAAATTTTAATTTTGAAAAATTTAAGTTAGTTTGTTAGTTGAGATTCGTGTTTAACTAGTTAGTCGTTTAGTTGGTTTGTCTGGTTAACTAGTTAGTCGATTAGAAATTTGTGTGGGTGGGAATGTTGAGGTGAGGGTTAGTCGGCATGAAGGGGTTTTCGGGTGAAACGGGTGTTGTGAGCGGAATCGCGTTGTGAGCGAAATCGAGTACTTATATAACTACTGGTGTCCAGTCAGTTGACAAGCTACCGATCCATATTTAATGCATTCAGTTCTCAGCTTCATGACGTCTGCGCCAGCACGGCATTTGTCACGCCAAGAAAATGCATCTCATGCAAGGACAGTTTGCAAACTATATCGGGCGTAATTTTCTCACGTTCAAAAGCACTTATTAGATGTTCTAAATCCAACTTATCAAGAACATATTTCATATCAGTGTGTGTTGTCATTGTTGTAACTCAAAGTTCGGTAAAATCTGAAAATCGGCTTGAAGTGTTTACGCTGAATATTTACCTGCTGTTATGGCCGTACTTAGCTGTTGTCAAACTAACAATAACAAATATGCCTCATTTCAAAACAAAATACATGTACAGTTATCATTTATAAAGAATCATGTTAAAACCATAATACGTTTATCCTATGTACTGTAAAATATATCGAAATATGAAATCAAATGAAGTCAAACTGGGACAGCATGATGTAATCAGAATACTGCATATCGTAATAGCGAAATATACTAACGGGATAAGAAATCCACCAGTCATTTTAAATGGTTACATTAAGAAATACAAAGACTACACCATGTTATATAATAACCACACAACGTAATAAGAAGCCTACATAAGGTGATGAGGAAACTACATGACATTACAATTAAACAACACAATGTAATAAAAAGAGCTCAGCATGATTAAGGTAAAGACTACAATGTAATCTAAAAACCACATCACGTCATATAATAAACACATAACGTATTAAGAATTTTACATAATGTTATGAGGAAACTATATGACATTCAATTTAACCAGGTAATGTATTAAAAAGAGATCATCGTGATAAAGGAAAAGACCATAACGTAATCTCAATACCACATCACGTCATATAATATCCCCACAAAGTAATGAAAAGACTACATAAGGTAATGAGGAAACTATATGACATAACAATTTAACACCATCACGTATTAAAAAAACACCATCATGATAAAGGAAAACACCATAACGTAATCTCAAAACCACATCACGTCATATAATATCTCCACAACGTAATAAGAAGACTACGTAAGGTAATGAGGAAACTACATAACATAACAATTTAAGACCATAACGTAATCTAAAAACACCATCACGTAATATAAAGACCACACAACGTAATGCAAAGACCACACCTCGTAACGCATATATGAAATAATGGAATAAAAAAACGACTAGACGATCTAAAATATCACATAAAGAAATATTTTAGGACAACATAAGACAGTTATGGCGTTCCATATAACTGCATGCCAACGACAGGTTGTTCAAACGGAAATGTTCATGTACATAGTTTGTTATGCTGCGGTGTAGAAAAAGGGATGATAATAACATTGTATATATCATGTATGTTATGTTCTATGGGCCAGTGGCCTTATTTACAAAATAAAGTAATCTGAACCTAAATCTCGTCTTACTGTGTTAGATCATAGGCTAAATCATATCGTCCGATATTTAGCAGGATATGTAGCCTAAATGACAGGATTTTCAGCATAGAAAGAAGCAGAGGACTTAATAGACCAAGATCAGACATGTGTAGTATGACCATGGATTGATATTAGATAAAGGCTATCAGTAAATGTTCGATGTTGAGTTGCAATTGCTGATCACTTCGTAATTAAATACAAATATTATGTGGAAAAGTTGCATATATACCGGATTGCACAACAACGGACCGGAATGGACCTGACCCTTTCATTACCATAGGCAACACAAGAAGCTTTTGTGGACAGTTTAGGAAAAGATAAGGGTGTACAGAAGGGACAGTCTAACATCTGATTTACACTGTCCACTAGTTTATTCGAAACAGTTGTCAAGCTATCGAGCAATCTTTCACATGAAATGTCTTTGTTGAAAAAATTTAGATCATTTAAGGAATGAAGAGAACTTTTTTTTGTTTTCATGGAGGTATGAAAAAAAAAACTAATCGCACTGTATGAAACCGCGAAGTGTGATTAGGTTTTTTTTTCATACCTCCATAAACAAAACAAAACAAATAATTATCTTCATTCCTTATAATTCAATATCGCAGACAACAAATATGCACTTAAATTTTACTCTAACTCCTTTTTTTTGTAAATCCAACATTGCGTTTTTATTTAAAGTCCATTTCATTGATAATTCATAGCGCGGTAAATCTGCTTGTTGATGAGGTAATAATGACGTATATTCATGACGTCATTATAGTATTGAACATTGGCAGATTTAGTAGATTTATTATTAGTTCAATACGCTAGAATTAGTTGAAAATAAGTTTGTTAAGACCCAGCAAAGTGACAATGAGTTTAAGCTCTCTCTTTGAATTTACTGTTGGATATTTTTTTCAGTATTTTGAAAAAATAAATTCAGCTAGCAATCTGGACTTCGGACTCGATATAAAATCAGAACGAAAAAACATTATGAAATCTCGTATACATGTTTGTTTACATTAGTTTGACTGCAAAAGTAGTTCCGGCACTGCTGATTTTTTTTTCATGGAGCTATGAAAAAAAAAAAAAAAAATTCAGCCAATCAGAACTCGCCAATGTTCATGAAAAAAACTAGTATTGAATTATTTAAATATTAGCGAAAGAGTTAACCCTGTCGGCACTTAAGACTAAAACAGGAGCTCTCGCGAACGGCATAGATCAAGATTAGACCACACATAACGTGCATTCTGATCTTAGATCTCTACTGTCTGTTTGTTTAGTCAAGCCTGTAAGATAAAAATATTAATATCAGTGGAATCTATTTTCAAACAACGACAGAAGTCGAGTTAATATTTTCGGAGTGAAAGAATTAATGGATGTGAATTCATAGAAACAAACTGTTTACCAGACAACAAAAAAATTGGACTTGTCTAGATAGAAAGCTTTTACAAACGACAAATTAGATAGATAATTATATCAAATGTGACTTAATGGCAGGAATCCTCTTCAGAAGGGTTAGAAAACATACTTGGGAAAGGAGATAATGCTGGTTACCAGCATTGTAGTTTCCCGCAGTTGTTTTCAGAATCCTTCCTCTTCGGAATCGTTAAAGCACTTTTTCGTTTGTGAACTTTGTTTGTTTTGGAGTCTAAAGTCGTTTTTACAGCTTAGGTCATATCACGGCAGTCATAGCACATATCCATGTGTTTCCTGGCTTTCTAACACCAGTACTGAAACAATTTTCTTTCCAAGTCACTGACTACTTTTCTTACATGCATCACAGGAGAGCCTAAAAATCGCCGTAAAGAAAGTTCGTCTCAATTGGGTATAGAACATGCAACCACAAGGTCACGAGTCAGATGCGCTAACCACTGAGGTCGTGTGTAACAGGGTTCTCTCTCTCTCTCTCTCCCTTTCTCCCTGATGGCTAACGTTCATTCAGGTTTTCCATTTTTCAAGAATAGATTAATTCCAGGTATTACGGATCTACGTCAGTCTTTTTAGGGTTCCATAATTGTTTAATCAAGGTTTATGGGACCTTAGAAAGACTGACGTAGATCCCAAAAATCTGGAATGGATAAATTCTTGGAAGGTGGAAAAAGCCTGATTGAAAGTGAACCATCAAGGAGGAAGGGAAAGAGGGAGAGAGAGACACAGAGAAAACAAGAGCTTCGCAAAGCGGCGCATATACGCCCGAAGGGGCTTGTCAGTGAAATGGGTTAGAATCTAAAACGCCGGCAGATATCCAAACTTTAGAAGTCACATGCACAACTACCCACCATAGAGATTCATTGTGGTAAGTTAACTTATTCCAGTGACAACTGTAGGAGGAGTTGCGCACACAAGAAATTGCTAACGGACGGACGGTCGATCGGACAGACGGACCGACGGACGGACGACCGGGGTCATAACATAATACGGCCCTTCAGGCGTACAAAAAATATAGGACCTACATAGATGACACACACACACAGCGAGAGGGGGTGAGAGGGACAACAGAGTAAGAGAGGAAGAGACAAAGAGGAGGGGAGAGGGGAGGAAAAACAGAGACAGAGAGACGGTCAGACAAAAAATACAGTACATATGAAGAAGACATAAGAGAGAGAGAGGGAGAGAGAGAGAGAGAAGTTGTTAAAACTTTAAAGTGTGTAGAATGGTTCCGATATTGGTCAGCTGTGAATATATGTATATATATACTGAACCAAAAAAGAAACTTCCCCGGTGTTTAAGTGCAGATGTACACAAATATGAAAATCAGGATTAAACTAGATTTATATGCATTGAAAGAGTATTTTATTGCGACTTTGTGTGAAAAAAATTATTGCTGAGGGTTTATCCAAAAGTAGTGAAATGGTAGTTAAAATGCGGAAGGGGTCGCTCACCAAAATCACAAATTAATACCGGGTATGACCACCTTCAGCATGAAGGACTGCCTAGCATCGTTGGCGCATAGAACGGATAAGTGTATTGATTTCGGCTTGTGGAATGTTGTTCCATTCCTGAATTAAGGCTTGTCTTAGCTGAATGACGTTTGACGGTGGAATAGGGCGACGTCTAACACTCTCGTCCAAATTATCCCAAAGGTGTTCAATGGGATTCAGATCAGGGCTTTTGGCAGGCCAGTCATTAATAAATGCAATGTTATTCGCCCTGAGGAAATTCACATTGTCCCTAGCTGTATGGCTTGTGGCATTATCATGCTGAAAAAGAGTGATATTGGCATTATTTTGAAACAGTGGGATAACGTGCCTCGCAAGAATTTCATCTCGGTAGCGTTGGGCATTCAAATTCCCTTCGATAACGACGAGATTAGTGCGAAAGCCATGTGCAATGCCCGCCCAGACCAAGACAGAACCCCCACCCCCAAAACGATCTCGTTCAAGTACGCAACAGTCGGCATAACGTTCATTTCTCCTACGGTATACTCGAACCCTGCCATCACCTCGATGAATGGAAAACCTGGACTCGTCAGAGAAAAGAACGCCATTCCATTGTTGTCTAAGCCAGCGTTGGTGTGTACGTGCCCAATTAACACGATTTACGCGGTGACGTCGCGTCAAAACACAACCAACGTATGGACGACGTGCACGTAGCCCACCCTTGCGCAAGCGATTGCGCACAGTTTGGGCAGATATACGGTTGGGGTGTTAGCAGCAGTGGCTGTGGCAGTTTGGAAGCAATTGCGCAGGTGAGTGTTCCGAATATAGCGGTCTTGGCCGCGCGTCGTGACGCGAGGACGTCCACTACGTGGTCTATCTTCCGTACGCCCTGTTGCTTGAAAACGTTGCCTAAGGTGTCGAATAGCACGAGTAGAACATCCAATATTCATAGCAACAGCATTCATCGTCATACCAGCATTAAGCATGCCAATGGCACGTTCACGTAAATTTTGCGGAATTCTAGGCATATCAAAAATAAAGAAAACTAAAAAGAATTTAATTTTTTTCAACGTCTTTTTCTTACTGACATGAAAGTCTATAAAATTAGACTGAAAGGTTTCAAAAATATACACGAATTATACTGGTCCGTGCATGCACGTGAAAATCGCTTTCAGCGGGTTTTTTCTGCAAAATGCTTTCAATCGAGTTAAAATTTGTTTTATCGGACACATAATCGTTCGCCCGAATATATGTAGGTCACCTGATATTTTGATTTTTTTTAATAACATTGCATTTGCACTTAAACAGGGGAAGTTTCTTTTTTGGTTCAGTATACATAAATAATAGATAAGTATGGTGTTACAGATAAAGAAACTCTAGGAATTTATCTTTGATTTAAAACCGGAAACGACATAAGGCAACGAGTAAAGATGTATCTTTAATTCAAAATGACCTCTGGTTGGCCATTTTGGATCCGATCAGAAAGAGCGTTAACCCTTATCCTGCTAAATAACTAAAATGAAATTTTCAAGTCGATAGTAATGACCCGAATATTGCTATTTCAAAGTTATGTTTTGGGGAATACCATCTCCTTATCGGACAGCGTAGATCAAAGATCAGACTGCACGTTCTGTGCAGTCTGATCTTGATCTACACTGTCCGCAACAGGTCAGAGAGTCGCGCTTAGCAGCCTAGGGGTTAAGAGGAATCAGCATATTACCGAGGCACATGCATACTGGAAGTTTTATTACATTCGAAAGAATGGTGATGAAAAAGTAGATAAAAAATGATGAAGAAGTAGATATTGAAATAGCCGGCAGTCGGCCAGTTTACTTTCAATCCGAGAAAAGTTTAAAGGAATCAACATATGACAGAGTTTCATGTATCCGAGATTCATTAAATTCCATTAATGCAAAATAAGCACCTGTGCATGAGCGTTATATGATAAGGAAAACACCAATGAAGTTTCATTGAAGTTGGTCGAACGGTTTTGCAGATATAACTGCGGATAGATGGACGATAGGACAACGCTAAAACTTTTTATCCTGTCACCTTCTACAACACATGGATCCGTGGTGATAAGATAAACCGACTGCCTTGGTTACTGTTGCCAAGGGCTCCCAAACAACCACAGTAATTACATATACAGTATGGTAGAGAGGCTACTAAAATCTTGCTGTCATGACAGTTTCTCTCAATAAAATTCCAGAAAAATCTTATTTCTAGATCTAACATGATTATGTTTCTGCCGATGAATTCTCGGTAAAAAAAATTAAAGATTCTTGAACTAATTTACCCAATGATATGTACAACAAGGGCGAATTACAGGGACTACGGACAATTTAACAGATCTAGTCGTTTTAGCAAAGTTTTGTACTTCAGTAAGAAAGAATAAAACACCTCAATAAACCTTTTTTTGCCATAGAATTAAAGAATACCTATTGTTTTCACAAGGCTAGTAAGGTCATCTCAACATCATATCCAATTTAATAACACTGAATTACAAGCATATCGAAAAGAAAATGTAGATTGTCTGATTCTACAGAGGTGTAACTTTATGAAAAATTTCAATTTCAGGTTAAGGGAAAAAGGGTTGTCTGGTGATTTTATAATGCGTTAAGTGTGCTGTTAATTAACAAACTTGTTAATATCATTGACGGTAGTTTGTTTTATCTTATGATATACCGAAGACAACGGGTGATCAAGTTGATTTGAGCGGCAAATTGGTTGGCAATCAAACACACTTCCTATCAATTAACAGTTTACCGACACATCCTTTGAAATGGCAGATGTGCCAATGCACTTTAATACGCCTAGTCAAGTTTATTTAATTTACATAAGTTGCCTTTCGAGCTGAACTTCCATCAGTACACCAGCACAGAACTGAAGTTCCACTTTTTCATAATTCAAATCTACCTTTAGTGAGGAATATGTAGTGAGGAATACACGTCAATATGCTTATTTAGTTTTAATCCAAGATTAAACTGCATGTTATTTGCAATCTGATCTGTATCTACACATTCAGCATATTCTTCGTGCACCAAGGGTTAAGATTAACGACAAACTGAAACATAACAAGTGCCACTTTTTGGATGTGCAAGGTTATTAAAGAAGGTTTGATAAGTAAAAGTATTTTCTTTCTATTAGTATTTCATATAGATCTATTTATACCTTTGTTTTCCACTGTAAAAAATTTCTGTCTCTTTAGGAGGGGAAAAAAACTATAGCATTAATTAATCAATTGTGTAATGTAGCGCTGATCAGAACTCTTTGCATTTATCCCAATTTCAGTCATTATCATAGTTCAAACTTGTATACAGTCTCTGCGTGATCTCAAGTCAGCGGTATACGTTCGCAGAGCTCATATTTTAAACTTTTTCTTAAATTCAAACGTTTAAAACACAAAATAACTAAATACTATCGCACCCCTCTAACGTTAACAGTCGTTTATTTGCGAGCCGAAATAGCAGACACCAAGGCTGCACATCGGGTAAAATAAATGCGAAGACCTGATTGGTCAAATATCGATTTCCAGGGATCCATGTATTGACCAAACGACAAAGCTGTCAATCAAAAAGTAATAAGCCAATCAGCGGTCAGCATTTTTTCCCATTCAAAGCGGAAGCCGTCTCGCCGTTATCAAACCTAGACATTCTGAATCATTAGGAGTTGGAAGTATATATAAATATGTAGTAGATATGATTTAAAAAATCTGATGAATTACATTAAAATTGATATCCATCATTTACCTTTAGATCCACGATTTCAAGACACAGAGTTATACCAGGTAAAACTATCGATGCAGATGACAACTTGAATTGAAAAGAAAGTTCTAATAATGTTTGTAAACAAGCTTTTATATTGTCAAACATTTTCCAGAATGACAATCTTAGCTACAAATTACCGTTTCTTTGCTAAAAGAAATAGATCTATACTCATAGATCATATTCTAGACTACTGATTGGATTTTATCAAGTTCATTTATTTTTTTTCCTTTATCTTATTTTTTATTTGAGTAGACTCTATATATACTTTTTAATTCAATTTCTTCCCAAATCAAGTTAACTTGCTATCTTGAATGATAGTTATATCTGTTTTGTGTATTTTTTTTACCCAAATAATCCTTAAAAGAAATGTTAATTGAAAAAAAAAAAAAAAAAAATCACGTCAAAATAATTAATTTTCTCGAAAATAATGTTCGTCTTTGAAAGTAAAAACTAAACAGCCCCCTCCCCCCGCTTTCAAAATACATGTAAGATACTATGTAGGCACATTTTAGATGTTTGTTTAAATTAAAGACAAAATGTCATCTTCTTGCATTAGTAAATCATTAAAAACGTTGTTCTCATTGGTCTCTGTATTTTAAACCTTTTTTTATCAATGTAAACTTAAAGCCCGTTAAAGACGATATGCCACCCTGTGTAATACCTTCTCCCCGTTTGTTTACAATCTTTTATTTAATCCCCCTTAAACTATTATTTATTTATCGAAAATCAAAGCGAAACCAATCAAGCTGTCTTCCTTTTAGAGATGTACAAGTGGTAATCGAATACGGAATATGAGCACGGAATACTGTATTTTAGACCGGGGGTCGACTCAAAGGCTACGAGATTATCGATAAAGGTAATCCGCTAATTGTCCAATCTATCTATCGTTCTTCCATCGCACCTGTATGGTTTTTACAGTTAAGTCCATCAAACCTCAAAATATTTTGAGTTGACCAAATTAAAATCATTTGCAGACGACTAATTAAATGAAGCTTAAAAGATGATTTCTGTCTTTGAAAAGATAGAAAGCATTGTGGGAAAAGTAGAGTATAATGGTTACCAGCATTTCTGTATTTTCCACAATGTTTTCAAAGGCCTTCTCTTTTCAATTGTTAACCAGGTTTTTTTTCGGCTGCTTTTGACGTGCTTCTTGGAATGAATATATTCAAATTAATAAATATTAGATGGTAATTTGAAACTGGTTCAAAATGTGAACATGTTTATTCGACGCCCTCTTTTGCGGATACATTTATTTCACCAATATGCAAGCTCCTGCAGGCCTATTTTCGGATATACCTTTGCAAGTAATAAAATAATTACAAGCGTTGCTACCGATAATCTTTTGTCCGAGGTTCTATCGACACCACAGCAAATGGATATAATAGGAGACATTCTTTTTCTAGAACTTAAAGGCCGAATAGCAGCCAAACAAAATGAAGGTCACTGTGTTTAAATGCATTCTATTTTAAATCATGCATTTAAAATTATGGAAAATAATGTGAAGATGACAATCTGTTATTGTGTGCTCGGGCCAAATGTTAGTAAACTAAGTAAGAGATAGAGGGACCTGGCAACTTTTCATCTAGTTTTGAAATTAATTTCTCTACCAGCGACTAAAACTTAGACCGACCATACAGTAACAGACTTTCATCTTCACAATAATTTTTTACAATTTTAAATGGAATGGTTTAAATCTAAATCCATTTTATCACCGGCAATGTATACATTTGGTAGCTACAACGGCTTAATTATTTATTAAATATTATTTTCAAGCGTTACGAAATAACCCATACCTGTGATAATAATAATAATAATCTTTATTTAACGAAGGTAGCTTGTTAAGACATCACACATAATAACAACAGCATAATGAAATACTTATTTACACCCCAACCCCCCCCCCCACACACACACATACACATGGACATACATTTTGATTACAGACTCAGAAAAATGATAGTTTTAACAAGCACATGTAGCAACATCACAAAAAATCATTTACAGACATCAAATAACTTTTTAGATTTCTTTTGAAGGATTCGATGTTAGTGATTGACTTGATATGCAATGGAATTGAATTCCAATACTTCATACCGCGAATAGAGAAAGATTTTTTGATATACATGTACTCAGTTTTGGGGATGCATTGATGTGAAATTTCATTATTTGTTTCTGATCTAAGTTTGTAAAACTGATTGCTACTTAAATTTAAAAGACCTGACATGTAAGGAGGAGTTAAGCCATTTATTGTTTTATAAACCATCAAAATAGTACAGTATATGCAGCGAGTTTTAAATGATAGCCATTTTAATGAGGAAAAATTTTCCTTAGAACAGGATCTCCTGGGTTTGTTTAGAATTATCCTTGCAGCTCTTTTTTGAATTTTTGTTATTCTACTTATAAATGCAGATTTGCAGTGACTCCATGTGATACACCCATAATCGAAATATAAGGTTATATATGAATATAAAAGATTTGACGCATTTCTGGAGTCAGAAAGCAGTTAATTCGTTTCAGCAGATGTAATTTTGTAGATAATTTTGCACATGTTTTGTCTATATGATTCTTCCAGGACAGTGTACTGTCAATATGTATTCCCAAAAGTTTCTGTGAACTTATATTTTCTATTCTATTGCCAAGTGCTTTTAAATTAAGATTATGTATGTTTGTTTCATGTATGTTTGTGTCATGGCAGTGTCTGTTATATACAAGGCATGTTCTATGAAAAGTGACTATACTGCTTCTACGCAAAGAATCAGCTCATATCAGCCTGCGAAGTCCGGGCAGGCTGACCCGAGTCGAACTTTTTGCTGTTGGTTAATTTTCTGCATGTCCAAGGACTAGTCTGTTTCAGGATTTTTTCGTTTTTACACAAAATGGATTTCATCGATCCATAATTATTTTATGACTTGCATGGGGATGCATTCAACTCTTGCCAGAGCACGGGTCGCATACATGGAAAAACGGATAATACATCTTCAGATTTGCCTGTTTTATTTTCTTGTCAGTACATAATGACAATTACAATGTGATAAAAATCGAGGTTCTACTGATGGACAGGAAGCTACGTTTTGGCCGACTTAAAAAAAAAAATATATAGGTTTCCATCTCTTATTTGCTGGCGATGAACCGTAACTCTATTCCTTTCAAGGATTCCAGTGTACCTATGTTTTCATCGTCACAACCACTGCATTTCATCATATGAATTGAATTTCTAATCTCATAGAACTCAGTACCTTTGATTTTTTGCTATGGAAAGTTTTGTAGCTGTTAGATTTGCGGCAATAAATGATGAATATCAAAGTACATGGTTTGCTTAGGCTGACTTTAGTTGAAATTGTTCGCTTTTGACACATTTTCGTCAATCTACCTTACTTTATAGGCATTCAACTAATATTTATTTGGCCCGCACTGGTTTAGACGACTATATTATTCAAGCGATTTATGCAGATGTCAGATTAAAAAAAAACTATCTATGGTAAAGAATTTACCCTACCAATACCCTATGCTAATCAACCATGTCAGGGTTAAACGTGGCTTACGCCTAAACAGAGATACAGCGTAAACTACCTTTATTCGACGCCACTTTATCGACCTATATATACAATGGCCTTCTATCGCAGAATGGAAAAAACATATGCTGGGAAACTGGCATTAAATACATTCTGGCTTCTGTTGAAGCCATAGATAGCACAAGCCACAAAATATACCGACCAATTCAAAACCAACAACTGTTTTATTCTTACCATAGAAATTATCATTGCCTTTATATGCAAAATTAATGGAATCAGAATGATGCCCTAACTTACAGACCTCTGCGTCAAACAAGCACACAAGACCTACCTTTTCCTGCCAATTGTGTTTTGCTAGTGAACAAAATTTATCTACCCTATCATAAGGCTATCTAGCACCGCCCATCTCCGTAGCACACTGGAAGTTATTGGTGAGAGGTCAACAGATACCACAGGAGGTACAGAGTGTCTGTGGAACACGTCAATGGTCAGGTTAAGGGGTACCATTTGAAGCGTGAGTTCAGTTTGGCGTCACCCCTGACAGTTTCTCGGTTTGACTGTAAGGATGTGATCTGCCTTGGTACATGTATGCCGAAAAGGCGCAATATCTCGTTTCGTTGATAAATCCAATTACACTTGTATTTCAATGTTTAAAGTTAAGTAAGTTATGTGTCTAAAAATACGATTATAATTTACGACGTCTTGGTCAACTATCAAAGCATTAGCTAAGATGTACCCCGCTCAATGCTACGGAGCGTAGCACATTACAGTTTTGCTATGTTACCTCAGCCGAGTCCTGATCGATCAGTTGGTGGTGTACAGGACTTGAAAACAGGGGGTCCCTGGTTCGATCCCCGGCTCGGCCAATTTCTCACCGCTGACCATTGTTTCGACGATGATTATGTGGGAAAGTAGCCAGTGGCTTTCAAAGAATATTGTGCGGAGTACTGGAAAAAAAATCCAGTAAAGCATGGACAGGTGCACTGGCGGCGCAATATCACTGAAATAATGTTGAAAACAGCGTTAAATACCGTACAATTAATCAACATGTTACCTCATTGAATAACTCGGACTCATGACCTGGTGCTTGTGAGTTCGATACCCGGTTGAGGCTAACTTTCTTTCCGGCGTATTTTCGCCTCTCACCTCTGCTGAAGCATGTGAGAAAAGTAGTCGGTGGCTTTGGAAAGGAAGTTGTGTTAGTACTGGTGTGAGAAAGCCAGGAAACAAATGTGCGTCACCGACCGCCATGATATGACCTTAGCTGTTAAAGTGGCGTTAAACCCCAATACAACTAACCAACCATCATTGAATAACGTTGTGGTTCTCAGTGCTTATTTACATGTACATAACCGCTCTCCATAGCACATACATGCGCTCATTTGGCCGATTCCGTAATCTCACAGGGTATTCCAAATGATATTTATGTAACGGGTAATGGGGTTACGCTTAAGAGTATCGAATTCTCAACTATTACAAGGAAAGGGTTATTCTTATTATAGTAATTTGCTATTGTTTTTTTTTTTATTATTTAGATTTTTATTTGCCACGTCAACTGGTATGATGGGAGTCGTGGCCATCTCCCATCATACTTTACAATTCAATGTTAGTAGGTTTGTTAGTAATGTGTTAGTAATGTATTTATGCTAATGACACTAATGATGTTAGAGATAATAGTCCTTAATAATATATATTTTAGCACTCTTATACAAAAGATGTTTCATATGACTAACAAAGATTGTATTTTTCATAAAGTTGTTCCATCACTTGAATGTGGCTTTATTGAGAGAGAGAGAGAGAGAGAGAGAGAGAGAGAGAGAGAGAGATAAAAACAATTAGAAATCAGAATGAAAAATACATAAAATAGGTGCAAGTATATGTGTGTTTGGGTGCGTGGGTGTGTGGATATGGAGTAAAGAAACTGGAATCTTTGTTTAAAAAATGATATAGATATTCATTAATATGTGTATCTGTACACTATACTGGCAATAGGAGACTTTGAAAAACATGCTCTACAATTGTCATGTGACATTTGTCAACTTCATGTGTTTTTGTGCAATTATGAATATTCAAGGTAAAATTTAAAGTATTCTTTAAATCAATCATTGAGGGTAATTTTTGTTTATTCCTACAGTGATAAATATATTTTTTAAATTCTAAAAGTAGCCTGTCCAATGGTACGTTTGGTGTATATGTGCCTAAGAGTAAAGTTCGACTATCAACTTGTAGAGAATGGTCAAAAGTACTTAATATTGTTGCAATATTATTAATCAATAATTTGGCGTGTTCACAGTCATGGAGTAAATGTAGAATAGTTTCTTCATATCGTTTACAAAATGTGCATAAGTTAGTATCTATCAGAGAATTTGTTGGAATTATTCTATGTATTATTCTTGTTTGAAACCATTGCGTATAAGTGTCTTTTGTGCATTTAAACACATTTCCATGAACTTGTTCCCAATCAATATTTACGTTGATATATAATGAGTCCCATTTAACTCTGCTCGAAGGTATTTCATCTTTGTGTATCAAAGTATTATAAACATGTTTATTTATGTCAGTTTTAGTTAGCATATGAAAGAAATAACAGCTAATAGAAGGATTGTGACATCCTTTTAAAGCATCTTTTTTAATCGAAATATGATGTTTTGAAAGGAAAGTCTTAACTGAAGTTATAATGCTATAGAAATTTAAAAAAATCACTTTGTTTCTAGTCATTTTTTTATGTCCACCCAATTTTTAAAGCTTCCATCTGCGTTTAACAGGTCTTTTACATATCTTATACCACACTCGTATAATACTTTATTATAAATGTGTTTAGAGTCGACCAAAATATTCCTATTAAAAAACAGAGGCATGTTAACTATATCCAGCAATTTTGTAAAACTAGATTTCGAGATAAATACCGTAAAGATTTTAAAAGATCAATCCAGAAATCATTCTTTATATTGTTAATAATTTTTTCACAGTACAACATTCCAAAATTAAATAGTTTATGTGTGTCAATTATATTATTTATGAATTTATGACAACTTTTACCACAAGCAACTAGTTTTCTTATCCATTTAATTTTCACACTTTTATTATAACTATTGACATCAATCATATTATTCTTTGTGAAGACAGTTTGTTTAATTTTAGCAGTACCGTCCCATACAAATTCGTAAAGAATATTGTTCAGTTGTTTCATAAATTCATTCGTTGGTGATGGTAAACTAATAAATAGGTGTGTGAGTATAGGTAATAAAAGACTTTTGACTACAGTTATTTTTCCAATTGGTGTTAATTGTCTTTTTTTCCAATAACTTATAGTGTTATTAATACTTTTGAATTTGTGTTCAAAATTTAGTTTTATCATTTTGTCTAGATCGACATGGAACTCCAGTCCAAGAAGTTTAAATTTTATTTCTTCCCATGATAATTTCCATTTTGTCTTGATAGATCTTGTACTATACTTCATACTGCCACTCCATATAAGTTTTGTTTTGTCGAAATTAACTTTCAAGCCAGAAATATGTGAGAATTTCTCGAGTAATTCCAGAGTACTTTTGATCGATTTTTCTGAACCATCTAAAAAAAGTGTTGTGTCATCAGCAAATTGTGATATGATATATTCTTCTTTTTTTATTTTTAATCCTGTTATATTTCTATCGTGTTTTAATTTAATATTAAGAATTTCAGTGCAAAGGATGAAAATATAAGCTGATACTGGATCACCTTGTCGACATCCCCTTCTGACTTTGAAATAATCTGAAAGAAAACCATTTATTTGTACGCATACCTCAGTATTATGTAGAAATAATTTAATCCGCATTTTGAACATTACACCGAAATTAAAATATTCAAGCGTTTTTTTCAATAAAATTAAACGACAGGGAATCAAAGGCTTTTTCAAAATCTATTAACATTAAAAGTCGAGGTATTCTATGTTCTTCACAATGTTGCATGATATCATAGACTAGTCTTGTGTTTTCACCAATAAACCTGTCTCTTAAGAACCCAGTTTGGTCGCTTGATATGATATGATCCAAAACATATTTCATCCCATTTGCGATACTCCCAGATGCAAGTTTATACAGAACATTTAAAAGAGTGATAGATCTCCAGTTTTTTAAAAACTTTTTTGGTTTATTATCTTTTGGTATGCAAGTTATAGTCCCCAATTTAACGTTCGGTGAAAAGGATCAAGAAATAAATGCGTGATTTAATGCTCTAACAACAAAGTGACCTATCTTATTCCAGAACACCTTATAAAAATTGGAAGTAAAACCGTCCCCTCCTGGGCTTTTATCGTTTTTCATGTTTTTAGGTGTATGTGTTACCTCATTGTATTGTAATAATCCTTCAAGTTTCTCCTTTTGCTTTTCGTCTAGCTTATTTGAAGTACAATTTTTTAAGTCTTCCTCTAAATTGACGTCAATCAAATTGTTTGATTCATTATATAAAGTTTCATAGTTTTGCTTCTTTAAGGATTTCCTTTTGGTCAAATAAATGATTGTCATCTTCTGTTTCTATAAAAGGAAGTTTTTGATGCGCTATTTTGTTTTCCAAATTACAGAAATATTTCGTCACTTTTTCTCCATTGTCGACCCAGTTTGCTCTAGACCTAATAAAGGAGCCATGTAGCTTTTCTTTTCGTAAGTTTTCCAACTCCTGTAAAGATGAAAAGCGTTTCCAGGTATACTTCCGAGTCTCTCCATGTAGATGTCTAAATGGGTCCATAAGTATAAAATGTCAACGTTCTTTGCTTTAAAGGGTGTAAATATATCAAATCATTTTTTAGTATTGTTCAGTCCACGACAATTGTAGGAACAAATTTTCAAACCACCTATATTCGGTCATCAGGAACATCAATGTTATCAATATATCATTATTTTTAAATTCTCCCATGTAACTAGTATAGTTTACCGTTAAATGCATTGTATAAGTGAATATTATGTTCGTGTGTTCTGAGTAATGTTTGTGTAGAAAGAGTAAAAAAAAGTGGAGTAGAATTTGTGTACATTGTGCGAGAGTGGATATAACTGTATACACGATTTTTAAAAAATTTTTATACACAATACATTATTAACGGACCTCAATCGTAACTTTGAAACCTAAAAACCGGGCCGCAGCCCAAAGATTGGGTTTGACCTTCAGTCTGGAATTAATTTAGGGAACAGGCAGAAGTAAACAAGTATGCCAATTATTTCTTTAAAGCTTGCGATCCTGGTTAAATTAACGAGGAACATATTGCGGACTAAATAATGAAAAATCTGTGTAAGAGAGGTTTGAACTTTGAAAAAAAAAAAAAACTTATTTTTGTCCAGGTAACAGATGAATTGTATTAGCACACCAATGATTTTATGACATGTTTAGGGAGTACGAGTTATATGTATTACATTATCAAATGTAAGAGTTTAAGACTGTGTTTTTCAACTGACTTCTAGATATACCGGCCTTTATTTCAATTTTCACTCTCTATAACTTCGGTAAACCTAATGCAAAAGACGTAAGTGCCTTTGAAATCGTAAATTGTTCCCATGCTTATGTTATCTAGAATAATTATTTTATGTAGAAACATCTACCGGTAAGTTGCATGTATCTCCTAGCTAAGCCCTAGTGTCGAGGTTGTCCCGAAATCTTGATTCGCGCACCACGTGACATCAGTGGGAGGAGCGATCTATCGTCTGTCGTTTGGTTAATTTCGACCCGATAACAGGGTGCCGTATATATTTCTTTTTTATCCGTCAGTTAGTCACGTGACCTCAAAGTGTGCACCTGCTAACTGGGACTATTTTCAACCAAGCGTCTTACTGTCGTACTGAATTAATCGCTAGCAGATACGTTTGCTCGTTTAACCAATAGTCTGTTATGTTAAAACACATTGTCTTCTTCGCCACATAATTTTTCTGTGGATATACGTCACGTTTAATAATTATGACGTAGCCAATGTCATTCATGACGTCTTATTGCAGCTGCATATCCACAGGGTTTTGTAAACACGGTTCTTCCTTTTTTAAAGTGAGAAAGATGTCAACATGTGCCTTATTTCGAGCGAAATGTTCAATTTAGTCGATTTTGGATTATAAATTTTGAGAAAAAGGGTAAATAAAATAGACGGTTGGTGTCTTGGATTGGGAAAGTCGACCAGGCTCGGCTCCGGAAATCTATTAAAGGTACGGTCTTTATCAATGTTGTTTTTTCCGTTTGTTTGTTTTGTTTTGTTCCGTTACAGTGGGTGACAGGATAAATAGAATAGATGGTTGGTGTCTTGGATGGGTTAAGTTTATCGGGCTCGGCTCCGAAATTTATCCGGTTCGCCTTCGGATCACCAGATAAATTCCTCCGCCTTGCCCGATAAACTTAACCCATCCAAGACACCAACCATCTATTCTCTATATCCCTCGCCTTCGCCATTAGGATAAGAAGATGGCCATGTCATGGTCCTACATCATGCACCTTTTCAAAGTTGTAGAAAAGAAATGTTTTGTAATATAGGTTGATGCTTTTTTTTTTTTTTTTTTCCCCTTTCCTTTCAGCTGAACAGCTTGAAAAATTATGTAAGAATCATTGAATGGTGGGTTGTTTGAGGGCGAAAATGCAGCCACTGATTGTAAAATCAAACGGAAAGCTGGTCAGTCAGTTTGGATTCAATCCGAGGAAAAGTTAGCATGTTACAGAGATTCATATGTCTTAGAAGTTTCACAATGCTCCACCCAATCCTGATGAAAGGTGAAATAGGTCTGAAAAATAAAATGAAGCTCCCTTATGCTCAACGGTGCCACAAATCAGTGATTTTTTATTTAAAAAAAATCCAAGAGTGTCAGGAGGCCCTAAATCGACCGCTAACCTCAGCATGTCTACTTTTCAGAATATTCATCAGTATTGGGCGTGGAACTTGTAGCCTCCAAACTGTTATTATTGTTATTTTTTTTAATTAGATTTGTCCAAGTGACCTACGCTTTTACTAGACATGACTCCTTTTGAAACTCTTCAGAGATATCACCAAGACAAATATTCTGGCTATTTTTCATAAATATTGGACTGAAAATGTTTCATCCAGTATACACAGTTTTTTTTTTTTTTTTTTTTTTCTAAGATGTGTCAGAGTGACCTACCATTTCCAGCAGATGTGCTTCAAATTTAAACTTGATTGACCTTATATCGAAACAAACATTCTGATTAACTTGCATGAGTAATCGACATAAAATGTGGCATGTACAGTGATTTTTTTTTTTTTTCAAGATTTGTCCTAGCGACCTACTTTTCGACCAGACATGGCCAAACTTCAAACTCATCCGTGAGTAGTAAAGGGTAGGAAACCTGGTATTTTGGCCCAAAAAAACCCGGTTTCCTTACCCTGGTACCCAGTTTGCTTACCCGAGGGTAAGTAAACTGGGTATGAAATGAGAAAAAATACCCAGATTGGTTACCCAAAAAATCAGACATATGTTATCTCCCCTGATTTTCTTGGGCATGAAAATACCCACCCTACTTACCCTGAGTGGATTTCGTACCCAGTTTGCTTACCCCCAGGGTAAGCAATATGGGTACGGAAACACCAAAATACCCGGTCTCCTTCCAAAAAAGTCAGACCTAAAGTTATCTGCCCCTGATTAATACCCCATTTTGAATTCTGACCGCCATTTTGAATTCTGACGACTAGGTAAACTGGGTACTGACTGGTAATCATGACGTCACGTGACCTTCTGTTATCCCCAGATTCCCTACCCTGAGAGAGGTTCTTTGACTAGTTTGTCTACCTGAGGTAGGATGTGATTCTTTTAATCCCAAAATGTATTGACTTTTCTTTAGCTTGCAAGGATGGATTGAGCTACTGCTGATTCAGAATTAACGTTTTTTGACCAATCAGAAGCTTCGTTGCTTTAACGTTGACCAATCAGAACCTTCGTTATATTTCTTTTTTATTTGTGTGAGTAAAAAAGAAGCTAGAAGGAGAAGATACTGTTATGGACAGACGTTGGACTTAGTCTTTTTTTGGTATGGAATACAGTGTGATATTAATGCCCACACTGTCTTAGACCAGAGGCCTGGTATTGGACTTAGACTTTTTTGAGTGTAACTCTTAGAGAAAACTGACAATTTAGAAAAGAAAGATCTTTTCGTAGTGTTGGGTAGCCCTGAAAAGGGCTGTTTTTCTGTTTTTTGAAAGTTGCGTTTTTACGCACAACCTCCAACTTTTCTGCAGGCTGGGCAGCTACTTGCTGTCCGCCTCCTCAATCTTCTCAATTCCGTCTCGTTCAAGTTAAACTGGAGTGAAAACGACGGCTCGTCGCCGTCATCCCAACACACTGTTTCTGGGATGACGACCTTCTCTTCGTTGATGACTGTCGACAGTGGTGGTGATAGAGTCCTTTCTTTCTTCTCTATCATCAAGTGATTGATTTGATTGTGTACTCTCTCTAATTTTAATGAGAGGGACTCTGCCACTCTCATTTAATTTCGAACGGATTTTCTGAGTTCTTCCATCGTTCAATTGAATAGGGAAAAAATTTCACTGCCTTTTATACACTGACGGGAGGATTGACCTACTTTGATTCAGAATTAACGTTGGCCAATCAAAATGTGTAACGATATAACGAACGAATCGGTTGGACAACGTTAATTCTATGTCAAAGTAGGTCAATCCTCCCATCAGAACTAGTTTTGATTCAGAATTAACGTTTTTTTGACCAATCAGAAGGTTCGTTGCTTTAACGTTGAACAACCAGAAGCTTCGTTATATTTCTTTTTAATTTGTGTGAGTAGAAAAAAAAGGTAGAAGGAGAAGATCGTGTTATGCACAGGAGTTGGACTTAGTCTTTTTTTGGTATGGAATACAGTGTGATTTTGAGAGAAAAAAACTAGGGGCGAACTGGACTTAGACTTTTTTGAGTGTAACTCTTAGAGAAAATTGACAATTCGAAAGATCACTCTTTCTTGGTGACTGGTAGCCCTGAAAAGGGCTTTTTTTCTGTTTCCTCGTCTTGGGATGTTTTCCAGCTTTAATGACAACATCCAAAATTTGCCTGACAGATTGGACATGGTCCGACTCTTTTTGTGATTGTCATTGTTCCATTATTAAAAGTAATCCTCCTCCCGAATTCCACATCAACCAAAATAATGTTAGGTGTTGTCTCTAGAATTAGTTCGACTAATTTCTCACCGAGATCTATGTATGGGAGTGATATTCGTTCTAGTTGTATTCTATTCTCCTCAATCCTGTTCTTTAGTATCAGTAGTTGTTTACCACCAATCAGAAAGACTCGGAGAGCCTCAATAAGTCGATTATTCATTTGCTCCATTTTCCGTTAGCGTTTATCCGTACTACTCGAGAGCTGAGTGTCGAATGATTCATTATTGGAAAAAAATTCGACGGCTTTTATACGTTTGCAGGGGGATTGACTTACAAGCGCGAACCTGGCAGAAAGCACCCTGAGCAAAGCTCTGAGAAAAAAAAAGCTTAATGCATACATATGTGGAAATTCTCTTTAGAGCAGATCTATTTGAATGAAGTAGAGAGCATTCAATCGAACTAGACAAAAGTGAAATTTAGAAGGCTTTTTTAATACAGAACTGATTGAGAAATTGACAAATTTGAGGAAAGATATATCTTTCTTGGTGTTGGGTAGCCCTGAAAAGGGCTGTTTGTGCAGGTTCACTTTTTAACCTCTTCTCTTTAACCTCCTCTCTTTATTTCCCTAGTTTCCATTGCATTTAGTACTTGGATCAGATGTTCAACTTCACGCCTTATACGTCTAATGCGTTCT
This sequence comes from Hippopus hippopus, assembly GCA_946811185.2. Lineage (NCBI taxonomy): Eukaryota > Metazoa > Mollusca > Bivalvia > Cardiida > Cardiidae > Hippopus > Hippopus hippopus. Next base: position 10,698,397 of record OX328110.1, read on the forward strand.
CTTTCTTCTATCCAGTTAAGCAATGTGAGTAAAATTGTTAGTCCAAACATTGTGCTGGTTTGGCTTAACTCTACACCAGTTGAGTGCCGAATGAGATAAATGGAAGGATTGAATGTGTTTTGTGATTGTCTTTTATAGTCTACAGGGCTATAAATAGTGACTACAAAGTATTTTAACTAGGTTCACTGAGAAAAGTGTTTACATAGAGAAAATGCAGTTGGGCTAACATTGGCCAATCAAAAATGTGTAATGATATAACGGACGATTCAATTGTACAACGTTAATTCTGAGTCAAAGTAGGTCAATCCTCCCGTCAACGTATAAAAACGAACTTTTATTTTATTATCGGGTTATTTTCATTTCACAATGAAAGGCAACAAGTTCTTCTGTGCGGTATTTGGGAAGAGAAAGGCCGAGGAGAAGAAAAAGAGAGATGGAGAAGATAGAGGAGAAGAAAAGAGAGGAAGAAGATAGAAAGAGAGAAAAGTTTAAAGCACTGTGTGCTTTTTTCGAGAAGCGGGGGTACGAGTTTTACACTCGTACCCCAAAGGTCAAGATGGGTAACATTTACCCCCACCTGAGGGACTTCATACCGCCCACTGAACATCGTGGGTGGCAGAAGAAGCTGATGAAGCTGTATCCTTCACTGGTATGGAATTAATTTATCCAGCCAGTGAATGGAAAAAGCAGCCCTTTTCAGGGCTACCATTCACCAAGAAAGAGTGATCTTTCGAATTGTCAATTTTCTCTCAAAGACTTACAGTCAAAGAAAAAAAGTCAAGCCCAGAATTATTTTATATGTTTTTATTTAAACTTTTGTACAATGAAACAAGACATGAACTGTGAAAAAAACAATGGAATGAAAAAAACAATGGAATGAAAAAACAATATTATGTTGAAACATTTTTTTTGGTGAAAACATTTTTTTTTAAAAGCAATTTGGTCTGATGAATCATTTTTTGTTAGAAAATGTTTCACACAGTTTTTAAAACTTTTTGTTCTGATGAAGCATTTTTTTGTTTTTTCAAAACACGAAGTTCATTTTTACAACAGTTTTTTGTTTAAACATTTTTTAAAAAAACTTAAAACAATATTTTTAACTTAAAGCAATTTTTCAACCAGTTTTTCAAAAAAAAACACTTCTTTGTTGACACGGTTTTTCACTGTGTTTTTCTTTTTTTCTTTGGAATGTCAGATTCACATTCACTCTTACGTTTTCTTCCCCTTTCATAATTTTTTAATACCATATCTGGGCAGATTTTATCCCCATGTTTTTTTGATTTGCAAAAGAAGCACTTCTTTTTTTCTCGCTTTCTCTTTTTTTCGTTGTTTTGCTTTTTCTCCTCTTCGGGTGAAAGAGCCTCCTCTGAAGAAAGTTCGTTGTTTTTTAGTTCCAAAGTTGGTTGTTTTCTTAGATTATCGTTTGTAGATATTTTTTTCTCTATCTGTTCTGTTATTTTACAGATTTCTGCATCGCTGATAGTCGTGTTGTCGATCTGCATATTTTCGATCTGATTTTCAACCGATGATGCTGTAGTCTGTGGTGTGAATGTTTTCCATTTATTTTCGTTACAGAATGATTTTAGAACACCAACGAATTTCATGTAGTGAAATTCACCACCCAGTTTCATTGTTGGTGAAATTTTGATATCATGACTGTGTGGATTCACATAGACAAAAACGACTGTTTCTGTCTGCTTTTCTTTTTCTGGACATTGTTTGGCCCAATGTCCTGGTTTGTTGCATGTAAAACAAATATCTGTTCTCTTTCCATCCACCCCATATCGTTTATCGATCGTTGCTTGATCCAAAACTGTATCTGGTAATACGGTAAACATCTTTTTCTGTTAAATGTTGATGGGATAAAAATGATCCCACGTAAATCCCGATATGTTGAACTTGATACTTTGACGAAACATTGCTGATCTCGTAATCGTGGGTGTATGGACTAACATACAGATACATCATCTTTCTAAGTGGTGCACTTTGTAGATTAAACTCGCTCATTATTTTTTGTCAACTGTACTGCCTGAAGTCGATCAGAGGAATGATATAGATTTCGTAGCTATCGTCTCTATTTATACACTATTGGGTTGAAAGGCTCTATAAAATGCCAAGTTTTCTGACTTACCGTGTCATTGTCTTGCAATCAGACATAAACGATGTCAAAAAGAAAAAGAATAGTACCCTATTCAGACAGTGAAAGTGACGATGAGTCATTTCCACCACCAAAAAAATTGAAAAAAGAAGAAAGTGACAGTGAAGACGATTTCTCTCCACCTAAGAAAAAACCTGTAAAAATGATCGTGGAAAGTGACAGTGAAGATGATATCTCCTCGAAAAAACCTGTAAAAATGATTGTGGAAAGTGACAGTAAAGACGATTTTTCTTCACCCAAGAAAAAACCGATCATGAAAAGTGATAGTGAAGATGATACACCAAAGAAAAAATTGATTGAGGACCGAAAAGAAGAAAGTAACAACACTACTTTAGACGTGGAAAGTCTGTATGACTTAACGGAGAAGGGAAAAAAGAAATTGAGGAAATTTAGAACAGAATCACATCTGTTGACGGCGTCTTTTAAGAAATTTGAAGAATTACCACCACATCAACTGATCGGATTATTTGACGATGTTACCCATCAAATCATTCAAAAGTTAAATGTTGAACCGACGGATATGATTAGAATTAGTATTAACCATCCTTCATTGAATATGGGGATTCATATTCCTTTTTTGCCTTCAGAACAACTGAAAGGCGAAACTATGTTAAATGAAATTGAAAAAATTTTACAGTCGAATACAGATTTCGTCTTGAACGATGGATTCATGACATTTGACATTACGCATACATCACCTCCAAGTGGTAACGGAAAACATAAATATAGATCATCAGAATTGAATTCAAAGGTTTTTGTTCGGAAGAAACAATCGGTTATTCAAATTAACAGTCATGATCACCTATGTTTTGCAAGAGCAGTTGTAGTGGGCATTTGCTACAGTGAACGTGAAAACACCGGAGCATGGAATAGTAGATGGAATCGTATTCGTCATTCAAGCCAATCTTTCCAGAAGACTGAAGCTGAAAAATCATTGAATGCAGCTGGAGTTCCGTCAACACAGTCTGTAGGAATTGACGAATACAAAAAAATACAATCTTTCTTGTATGAAAAGGACTATGTCATTAAAGTTCATCAACAGCATTCAAAAGTGGAAAAAGTATTTGAACATCCAAAAGTAAAAGACGAGAGTAAAATCATACATTTGTACTTTCATCAAAACCACTATGATTACATCAAAACCATCACAGGATTTCTTAGTTGTGCAATTTATTGTGAGTTCTGTGACGTGGGATACTCGGCACGGGAAAGTCATGCATGTTCAAATATCTGTAAAGGTTGTTATCGCAAAGGAAAATGTCCATCAGAATAAAAAAAAATATGTTTGCAGTGGTTGTCATAGACGATTTTTCAGTGCTGCATGTTTGGCAAATCATAGAAATGTTCAAGGTAAAGAAAAGAAATCCATTTGTGAATTAGTGAAACTCTGTTCAAAATGTGGTCAACAATATCAAGTCAGAAAGAAAAATCATATCTGCAATGGAAAGAAAAAGTGCCATATCTGCAAAAAAATTGTTGACTTTTCTCATCGATGTTATATTCAGTCTTACCAAAGTAAGACAAACACCGATGACAAGACGAGTTCTTCTGTAGTCAAAAAACCATTGTTCATTTCTTTGATTTTGAATGCAAACAAGACACAGGGGTACATATCCCGAATTACTGTACTGCGCACAGGGCATGTGATGAATGTATCGATAAACCACTTGATTTTCATTGTTCCACATGCAGTGAATTTGAAGAAGGAAGAGAAGTTATTTTTCAAGGTGAGGAAACTTTGAGTCAATTTTGCAACTGGCTCTTTTCGGAACATCATAAAGGAGTCACGGCTATTGCGCATAATTTCAAAGGCTATGACGGACAGTTTATTCTTGACTATGTTATCAAAGTTGGGCTAAAACTTCCAAATTTGATCATGAATGGAAACAATATTATGAAGTTAGAATTGAATGGAGTGCGTTTGATCGATTCTTTCAATTTCATGAACTTCGGTTTGGCAAAATTTCCAGCTACATTTGGTCTTCAATGAAAAAAGGTTACTTCCCTCACTGGGCAAATACAGATGAATTCTGGGGTTACATTGGTCCCTACTTGGACATGTCTTATTACAAACCTGATTCAATGTCTGAAGAGGCCAGGTCAAAGTTCATAGTCTGGTATACTGATAAAGTTCAAAGAGGTGAGGAATTTAATTTTCAAAAAGAGATGGAAATGTACTGTAGATCAGATGTTGATATCCTAAGACGAGGATGTGGTGAATTCAGAAAAGTGTTTATTGAACAGGGTGGTATTTGTCCATTTCTAGAGGCGATTACCATTGCCGATGCATGTAACAAGGTTTGGCGAAGCAAATATTTGGCTGAAAATCAAATAGCTATCATTTCAAGTAAAGATTCACCCAGACGTCGCTTTTCCACGAAAGCGATACGCTGGATCCAAAGCGTGGCTATGGAAAAAGGAATCAATATTCGCCACGCAAAAAATGGTGGTGAATTTCAAATCGGGAAATACAGTGCAGACGGAATTCGCCGTCAGTCAAACACTGTCTATGAATTCCTTGGGGATTTATATCATGGCTGTCCTGTATGTTATACAGATCGAAAACAAATCAATCCCATCACTGGAAGATCAATGTCTGAATTGTACGAACGTACATTTGAACGTTTAGGAGCTATCAAAAAAATGGGATATAACGTAGAGTTCATATGGGAGCATGAATTTGATGCTAAGATGAAAAAGAATAAAGAGTACAAAAAACTCATTGAAAACCTATATCCGTATTTGGATCCCATTGATCCAAGGGAGGGGTTGTCTGGAGGAAGATGTAATGCAATAAAAATTGCCTATAATGTTGAGGAAAAAGGAGAGAAGGAAATCAAGTACATTGATATTTGTTCTCCGTACCCTTATGTTTGCAAACACAAATCCTATCCTGTAGGGAAACCAAAAATCTTGTCTGCTGAGAATATTGATGTGGAGAATATTCGTCAGTATGAAGGAATAATTAAATGTAAAGTTTTACCCCCAGCTGATTTGTTTCACCCCGTTCTCCCAGTTCACTGTAACAACAAAATGATGTTTCCACTCTGTATGAAATGTGCAGAAGAAAGTTCGAACATTTGTAGGCATAGCAAAGAAGAGAGGGCATTGGTAGGAACTTGGGTTACTTTTGAATTGTTCAAGGCTCTTGACTGTGGATATAGGCTATTGCAAGTGTATGAAATTTGGCATTTCGATTCTGTGTCGGATCAGTTCTTTAAAGGCTATGTGGATAATTTCTTGAAAATTAAGCAAGAAGCTAGTGGATACCCTAGCTGGTGTCAATCAGACTTCGAGAAAGAACAGTTTATTCGTGAATATGAGGAGGAAGAAGGTATTCGTCTTGATCCAAGTTGTATTAAAAAAAATCCTGGGAGAAGATCCTTTGCTACGATTATGTTGAATTGTCTTTGGAGAAAATTAGCCCAGCGTGAAAAAATGACCCAAACGGAATACATCAACGATCCGTCTAAATATTTTGAATTGGTCACCAATCCAATTTTCATTGTGAAGCATGAAGAAATCTTTGACGATGACTGTCCATTCATCTTGGTTAACTACGAAACAAAGTTGGAACATATTGATACTCACGCTACAGCCAATGTTATTGTAGGAGCCTACGTAACAGCTTGTGCAAGGCTGGAATTGTACAGTGTTTTTGAAAAGTTAAAGGATAGAGTTCTGTATTTCGATACAGATAGCTGCATGTATACTCATGATCCTGAATTATGGAACCCACCCATTATTAACAGTAGACTAGGAAAATGGACTGATGAAGAGCCTGATTGTAAAATCACTCATTTCAGAGGACTAGGACCAAAGAATTATGCTTACAAAATGAAAACAAATGATGGAAAAGTGAAAAGCAAATGTAAAGTAAAGGGGGTTACTTTGGATTACAATACAAGTCAGGTGGTGAATTTCGATACATATTCAAAATGTGCTTTGGATCGCACTACAGAAGTCAAAATTGAATATGATTGTAGAATCAAAAGACATAGAGATAGAACGGTCACCAGTGAACCGCAAACAAAAACGTTTCGTTCTGTATACACCAAGAGAGTTATTGTAAATGATACTGACACTGTACCCTATGGTTATAAAAGTCTGAGGAAATAATTCCATGTTACATTGTTTTGAAGTGAACGGTCCAAGTAAGACGCAAAATATCGCTGAAAAATTATGCTGCCTTTACCAATAGAACTACGTGAAAAGATTTATGGAGAAATCGTTCATCAGCATACGCTCGATGAACAAACGCAACTTAAAATTAAATTCTACTGTGTGAAACTTTGGATAGATAAATTGCACAGAGGTTTTGCAAAAGGAGATTCGTCCTGCAAGTTGTATGGTATACACACCTTTATTGCGATGATGGTAGACGATTCGGATTTAGATCTCATTCTCAAAGCTTATTTAGCAGCTTGTTGGTGGAAAGACGGTGCTATCGGTAAACAAATCCGATCCACAAGTCGATGGTGCTTCATTATTATAGGAAGAACAGAAGAAAGTTTTCTGAACGTTCTGAAAATAAAATCAGTTTTATTTAACTTTTACTTATGCTACAAAAGAGGATCTATTCAAGACGACGAGGAAATAGTGGATACCTTGGAAGGATATATTTTATTTGATAGAGATGTTACAGAAGAAAGTGTATATTCATCTCTTTCAACAAAAGGCGTTACAAAACATGTTTTTCCATACAGATGAATATCAAATGTATTTGGGTAATGACCAATTGCATAAAGTTATTACGGAACATGAAGAAAAATGGAAAACTCGGGGCATTTGTGAATTTGCATTGTAAAATGTTATATTGTTAAAAAATGTTTTATACTAAATTGTTTTTACACAGATATTGTTTTTCATTCCATTGTTTTTTCATTCCATTGTTTTTCACAGTTCATGTCTTGTTTCATTGTACAAAAGTTTGAATAAAAACATATAAAATAATTCTGGGCTTGACTTTTTCTTCTTTGACTGTAAGTCTTTGAGAGAAAATTGACAGTTCGAAAGAAAGCTCTTTCTTGGTGAATGGTAGCCCTGAAAAGGGCTGTTTTTTCCATTCACTGGCTGGATAAATTAATTCCATACCAGTGAAGGATACAGCTTCATCAGCTTCTTCTGGCACCCACGATGTTCAGTGGGTGGCATGAAATCCATCAGATCGGGGTAAATGTTCCCCATCTTATCCTTTGGCGAAAACTCGCACCCCCGCCTCTCGAAAAACTCTCAAAGAGCTTTCAACCTCTTTGCCTCTTCTCTTCTATAGGCTTCTTCTCTTTTCTTCTCCTCCATATTTTCCTCCATTTTTCTCTTTTTCTTCTCTTCACCCTTTCTCCTTCCAAACACTCTACTAACGATTTTGTTGTCTTTCATTGTGAAATGAAAATAACCCGATAATAAAATAAAACTTCGTTTTTATACGTTGACGGGAGGATTGACCTACTTTGACAGAATTAACGTTGTCCAATCGAATCTTTCGTTATATCATTACACATTTTTGATTGGTCAACGTTAATTCTGAGTCAAAGTAGGTCAATCCACCCTGCAAGCTATAAAATTCCAATGTTTTTTACACAAAAAATAGAGCCATCATGGTACAGATTCTTTTCTGCCCGATGAGCGGTAGAAGATGCTATATAGAGTGCGGAAAATGTCTTGCTATTCTGGACTACCTTGGCTAGAAACACAACTGCCCCGATCCTGATGAGGGGTTCTATGACGATAATGAAACCTCAACAGTATGCTGTGAATATTGTGGGTGCGAAATTATTCCATTAAATCGTTTAGAAGAGCAGCAGATTTGATAGATAAATAAATACTCAAAAACAGCCCTTTTCAGGGCTAACCAATACCTCGAAAGATCTTTCTTTCAAATTTGTCAATTTCTCATAAAGAGATACACTCAAAAAGTCTAACTCCATAGGTCTGTATTTTTTTTGCTCTAACCAAACAAAAAGTCTTTTTTTCCCAGACCTCTTGTCCTGAGACAGTGTGGGTATCAAAAAATCACACTGTATCCATACCAAAAAAAGTCAAAGCGTAAATCCTATCTTCTATCAATCCAGGTTTATCAATCGTTTTTTGGATAAAAAATGTAACGAACGTTCTGATTGGACAACAATAAAACAACGAACCTTCTGATTTGTCAAAAAACGTTAATTCTGAATCAAAACTAGTTCTGACGGGAGGATTGACCTACTTTGGCATAGAATTAACGTTGTCCAGTTGAATCGTTCGTTATATCATTACACATTTTTGATTGGTCAACGTTAATTCTGAGTCAAAGTAGGTCAATCCCTATGCAAGAATATATAAAGTCCGGACCCAATTGTAAAAAATTATTATCAACTAGATATCAGAATCATCAACATGCCTTCAAGAATAAGAACTCTTGACAAACGTTTCACTTTAAATGATGCTAAACGACGTTTTAGAAAAGCCTACAATCAGATCGTCTTGCTGGAGCAATGTCTAGCCCAGGTGAAGAAACGGTACAAGATGGCAGAACGTACAAACAACAGATCGTTCCGCTATAACCTTCGACTGAAGCTTACAGTCATTGAAGGAACACTTGAAATGTTTTATGAATATGCCTTTTCCAAAGCTGATCAGATTATCGAACTTCACCGGGAGCTGTTCAACGATTCGTCTGACTCTGAATAATTATTCAACTTGATTTCTTCAAAACAGCCCTTTTCAGGGCTACCATTCACCATGAAAGAGTGATCTTTCTTAAAATTGTCAATTTCTCTAAGAATTACAAGTAGATACAAACGGAGAGAACTGGAACAGGCCCCGTGAGTGAGCTTGATCCGGTTTGGGCCCAGCTAGATCCGGTTCCGAGGTCAAAGGTCATCCATCCAACCATAAATTTCACATGGTTAAATCTCAACCATCTTTCAAAATCCTATTTTCCCGGGGGTGTGAAAAAATCTCACACCTCCCCTATTTTCCGGGGGCGCGAAAAAATCTCACCCCTCCCCTATTTTCCCTTGCCGGGGGCGCGAAAAAATCTCTCAAAATCGAGTTTTCCCTGGACGGGGGCGCGGCTTCTCAGTAAAAAATACGCGAAAAAATATTCGGAAGATTTTTAATACCCGTATACTAAAATTCGCCATCTTACTTCTCACACCCCCGAGTAAAGGCAAAGCATGAACCCCATCTACTTCTCTCACCCATCTCGCATCCCTCCCCCGCGTCAACACACCGTGAGTCGCGCCTCTCATCTACTCCGCCTCCCCATCGCGTCCCAAAACTCCCGACCATCTCTCCGAGCTCATCCCGTCAAGGTCCATACCCGATTTTGCCCTGGCCGGGGGCGGGCTTCGCCATCTTTCTCACACCACATCTACTCCCCATCCCCATCGTGTCCCATCAAGGTCCATACCCGATTTTGCCCTGGCCGGGTCGTCCCATCTACTTAGAACGCGAGTCTCCGTATCACCGCTCGGCATTTCCGTATTCTTCTCACCGAAAAAAACAGAGCCCCCGCGTCAAGCTCATGCAACTCATGCTTTCATCGACATCCATAAAGCTATATGACCGTCGCAAAATGTCCCCAAGCCAACGTATCGATATTGTTCTCGAGGATATAGCGTTTATCGTCGTTTCCACTCAAGGCGATTTTATTTACCTCTTCGGTATACAACTCGTGATTATGACTCCTAATAACTACCATTCTCCTTAATTGCGTCTTATTTTCGAACAAACACTCTTTATAATGTTCGTGCTTAATAAATGCTTTTACTACGTGCCTTTTAATTCCCTTACATTTTTTACTTTCCTCATCATCGCACATTTTATAAGAATATAGTTTAGACCTGAGGCCTACAAACTCCTCGATAATCTTACCGCTCGTCTCATCTTTAAACATACCCACGACTTTCTTATTCAATCCCGCGGGAATACCGGAAGGATGATCGGACGGATATTCGCTCGTATCAAACCGATCCTTAACATAGTCGCTAATATCTTTATAAAAATCTTTCGTTTCTATTTCGTACATTAAGCTATCCGTATCAGTGAAAAGAAGTTTAGCTTTTTCGCCGTATTTATCTTTAATATAATTATAATGAAACTTATACATAAATGTCTTACTTAAATCTAAGATACTCATCCCGACATAAATAGGTTTATTAAAATATAAACACGGTTTTTTCATTTGAATTATACATAAATTTTCGTCGAGGACTTTTATATCGTAATAGTTCGGTTTAGCGGCTAATTTTTCCGCCTTTTTCCTGGTACTAACTAATCTTATATCTACTCTATTCCTAATATTTTCCATAGTCTTACCAAATAGGGAATTGTTCATAAGTTTGAAGAAATCCTTTTCAAACGCGGATTTAGCTTTCGCTCTTAGGCTAGTATTTTTATCGATATAAGGTTTTAACCATTCGCTCTCATCGAAAGTTAACCCTCTATGAATCTTTTTAAGCTTTAGACCCAAACTCAAATACAACTTTAAATTTTCGTAATGTAGTATATATTTATTTTTATCGTATAAATTAGGTATAAGTTTTTCGATTTTACCGGCCTTCAATCTTTATGGAGCTAAAGGGAAATCGTTATGCCAGTTGTGTAATTCTTTAGGATATTCTAAATCGACCTCCAATATACAAGGTTGACTTCGCCAATTTTCTAAATCGTCCATCCATTTAAAATTACCGACGGGAAGTTTTTGACACATCGCCCAACCGTAGAGATTATTCGCGTCCAAATAAGTAATAAATCTCGAGGGTTCTCTCGGATCGTATTTTTCGTTCATGTAACTATTATTCGCTTTCGCGTATCATTTAAAAATAGTCGAGACACCTCCTCTTATTCCCTTTTCGATAAATAAAATTTTGTCGGGGTCGGATAATAATTCTAATTTTACCTTAGTAGTTTTTAACATCGCCTCCCAAGCTAATCCGGGCGCCGTATAAAACCAAGATTGATCTAATCCGTAATTATCGAAGCAAACGTTCCTAAAATTTTCGAAGACATCCGCCAACAGTAAAACGTCGGTCTTATTATATAAGTCGTGATAATCTTTAAAAGTTTTCATCCCGAATGTTTTCCATACATTTAACGCATGTCGATAATCCTCCTTATCAATTCCGCTATATTTAAGGTTCGAGTAAATTTCTCTTCGTTCGGGTAATCTCGTTTCCTCTAATTTACTGAGGCTATCGAACCATTCGTACGGGAATATACCCTTTTGAGAGACCAATTCGAGCTTTTCCCCCTCGAAATATTTCGCGAGATTAATCTTGTCCTCCTTAGCTAGAGTGCTAGCTAATTCGTTTAAACTTTTACCTAGATATTTTAAACTATCGAGGAATCTAATCTCGTGCATTTTAGTTTTCTTCGTCCCGTATTCTATCGACACCTTTTTAGACATGCTTATGTACGTCGGTATACAACTCGTCTCACACGGTGTACTCATTAAATCTTTTATAAATAAATGAGCGTCATACCTACTATAATTATGAAAGAATACGGGAGTAAAAGTAGGTCTTTTATATTTTAAATTACACTCGTTGTGCGCGGCTCCCCTAAACTTTCCGGTATAATGACAATGGTCTCTCACCTTTTTCGCCTGAGAAGAAAATGGCTCTCCGCATATCCAACAATTTCTCGCTCCATAAAACTTTCTTTTATCCTCAACTCTAAAAATCATTTCCCTCGTGGGTAAACTATCTATTTCTCTTATAACATTTTCTAAATCCTCTACGAATTTCTTAGACTCGTTTTTGCCGGAATATTGGAAAATTCTCGAAGGGAAAACATCTTCGTAAAGCGATTTAACGTAAAAACAATACCCCGAGACGTTATGCGCATTAATTACTTTCGTAGAAGAACCTTTCTTTTCGTATTTCTTTTCTAACGTAGACTCCATATCCACGTAAATCGTAAATGGGTGTCTCTGTTGTTTATAGAAATTCTTAAAAGATATCTCGGTACCCTTTTCGGGTAAGTCTATTCTACAAGCATCTTTTTCGCCGCAATACTCTAAATGTTTATTAAAAGTTTCTTCTTTTTGGAAATGATTTAAACATCTTTCGCAAATATAAGTTTTACCGTTATGATCGGATATTTGTTTAGATAACAATCTACTTATATTTTTAATTAAACAATAATGTTTTTTACCATCTTCTCAAGAATTAAAAGATTAACGTGATGTTCTCTTTTATAAACTTCTTTACTTATATTAAGTGGGTAGACACCAACGGAATCGCTATATGCGTGTATCAATACGAATATCGAAGGATTTTGTTTCTCAAATTTATTTCTATCTTGAATGGAAATGGGGTAATTAATCCCTTCCATATTTAATGCGTTTAACGAGGGTATTAGTCTATCAATTCTTCCGGGGTTATGATCCGTCGGGTTCAAAGCTATAAGAATACAATACGCGAAACACGCGTCATCGTTTCTATTTATCGGATTAATAACGCTTTTTGTAATCGCTATCTTAGGAGGAGTTGGGATCCAAGAATTACACTTTATTGGGTTAAACGATACTGTGTGTAATCTTAAATCGATTACGTAAATGACTCTCCAATAATCCGCTTGCATTTCCTTATTCGCTATATTAATTAATACCTGTTCCACCATTTCTTCGTATATTTCGTCGACATCATCCCTGTATAAATTAACGATCGGAAAACCGGAATGGAAATTCATAGGTTTTAATTCTTTAGTTTCGGAGTGTTTCATCATACAGATCATAACGAGTTTAACCTTCGTTTGACGATTCCTTCTCATAACATCAGTTAATTTATCTTTCGCTAAATCGAGGAATTCTTCCGGCGTATAAGATCCTCCTTTACCTCTTATAAGATATTCTCTGGTAAATCCGCTAAGTGCCGATGGTCCTTCTTCAATCTCTATTTCATCTTTATCCCTATATAACTTATCTATTTTTCTTTTTAAAGCTTCTATCTCGGGCGATATTTTTCTCAGGATTTCGCTATCTAAATATTCCATCAACTTCTCGATCGCGACTTTAGGTAGTGGCGGTGGCTCGTTCTTCTCTGGCGGCTCGTAAGGCGTTGATTGCAATACCGGGGCTCTATAATCGCCGATATTATAATCTAATAACGACGCTGTCCGATTACTTAGAAGATCGATTAATTCGCCTCTTCTAAGTCTAGAGTATCCCTGAATTCCTAATGACTTAGATTCCCATTTTAAGTCTCTTACTGTACGCCCCCTGAATTGATCGGCTAGACTAACGGGCGGAGGATTATGTAGACGCTCGATTAATTCGCCTCTTCTAAGCGTAGAGAATCCTCGGATTTCTTTAGACCTAGCTAAATTTTTTTAACCTCTTACGGTGTACATATTATAATTCGTACTCATTTTATATTAGAACTTATTTCTTTAACTTAAATTTATTTTAAGTTTATTACGACTTCGTTATCGCCGTAATAAATTTAACTAACGAATGATATTTTACATTAGAACTTAAGCCCTTAACTTAGATTTATTTTAAATTTATTACGACTTCGTTATCGCCGTAAAAAATTTAGCGATCTCTTCAAGAATTTTTATTATATCATTGGCCATTAACATTTTTATATATAAGATATTCGCTTAATTTTAATTCATTTTTTCGAACGTTAATCTTCCATTTATTTCTCCAAATTTCCCCATCATATTTACTAACCGTTTGCGCGCTGCAATATAAAAATTTACTCGCCTTATAAGCGATCGAAAGGTTTTTATTTCGCCAGTTTCAACATCCTCTAAAGTAACTTTATCCGGAATACTTCGAACGTTAACCATCCATTTATTTTTCCAAATTTCCCCGTCATAGTAACTAACCGCTGCGGGGCAGCAACCTAAAAATTTACCGGCCGTGTAAAGCGATGGAAAGGTTTTTATTTCGCCAGTTTCAACATCTTTTAAAGTAACTTCCCTAGGAATAAGATTTTTTGATTTATCGTATTCTCTAGGACATTTACTTCTTTTTTTATTAGTTTCAACTTTCCTAGGATTATGAACGTTAATCTTCCATTTATTTCTCCAAATTTCCCCATCATATTTACTAACCGCCGCGGCGCTGCAATCTAAAAATTTACTCGCCATATGAAGCGATGGAAAGGTTTTTATTTCGCCAGTTTCAACATCTTCTAAAGTAACATTCTTAGGATTAGTCAATCTAATTCTTAATCCATCGTACTTAGGGTCTTTACTTCCTTCTTCTTTAGGGTATTTACTTCTTTTATTATTAGGTAGCTTATCGTACAATCCGGCTGTTTTCACCAACTCGATTAATCGAGCTTTATTCCAGTATGTGTAGTAATGTATTTCGTGTTCTTCAAGAATTTTTCTTAAATCCTCGATCAATATCATTTTTTATATAAGATCTATATTTGCTTAACTTAACTTCATTTTTTTAATACACTACACTCATTTTATTTCCGTCAGACTGGAAGTTAATTTATCTATCGCTAATAATAATCGCGAATGCCTCCGTGTTCGCGGGTGCAATTTCGGTAAAACTCGTCTTGATTTGGATATCGGTGACCGAGTATTTTAATCTCTCACTCTGTTTAGAAACGTCAAATACGAACAAAGGACAAAGGGTTTTATAATCCGAGGGAGTAATGTTAGGGTTTGACACCAATTCATCCATGTTATAAAACTTAGATCTAAATAAAGCGGCGTCACCATACGCTCTACTAAATTGGTTCGCGGGGAATGAAAGATTATAATCAACGGCGGGATATCTAATAGAATTTAGCGTAACATAAATATTGTTAACGTTTATATGATCGAATATGGCCGGGTTTTGTTCTTGGTCATTATTTTTACCGGTCTGAAAGCCAACGATGATAAAACGAGGCACCTCTGGCGATGATTTAACACCGAGTCTCCAGGTAAATGTTGCTGCCTGAGGAACCGAGATAGAGTCGCACTGCCTCACTCTATATCCGACTGGTATTTTTTCTTTTCTCTCGATAATTTTATAAAGTTCCATCTTCTCCCCATCCGCGTGTAGCACGTGTGGCATATACCAAGATATTTTAATTAAATTAATACTACCATCAGGGGGGGCATTACCATCTTGAAAGACCGCATCATTATCGCCATTTCTCGTCAAGGTGAGAGTTTGCTTCATTCCGTATATTATCTTATTATAATCGTCACAAAAACCGAACATATGTTTTAATGGAACTCTGAAGCTAAAGTTACCTCTTGGATCAGCATTATTAATAATATAATTTCTTCTTACGGTAAAACCGGCGTTTCCAGCAGCTGCTTCAGCCGATGTATCTTTATACCAACATTGATTTAACCCTTGCGATTTAGAAAAATCGTCGGGATATTTTAACAAACCGAGCATCATAGTAGCCTGACCGGGATACAATAAGGATTCAATCTCCATACCCGAAAGTTGATACTTTATATTTTTAAAGAGATACATGAGACCATTGTTCGTTAAAGAGATTTCGGTGTTAGCATCGTAAACTGCTCCAGTATCACTTCTTACTAATTGGCCTATAATAAGTAAATAACTCTCGCTAGGATGAGTAAAAATATCATGGGTCTTTCTCGTTTCGAGATACTCTTTCCCTTTTTGCGGGATCAGCGATTTTTAAAAAAGACATTTTTTTATATATTATATTTTTTTAACGTAGTTTTCAACGCAGTTTTTAACGCAGTTTTTAACAGTTTTCAACGCAGTTTTTAACGCAGTTTTCAACGTAGTTTTTAACGTAGTTTTCAACGTAGTTTTTTAACGCAGTCCTATATGGACAAAAATATATATTCTCTTTAAACAGAATATATATTTCGCCTCCCGAGCTCAGCGAGGGATCAACTCGTTTCGTAACTAAAGTTGCACGAGAAATTTAGTTTTCTAGGCACGATTCTTTTCAACCAACCTCCGAAAGGACTCACGCGCTTCTTGTCTCCCTCTCTCGATTAAACTTTCTTCGTTTTCGGTAGATTTCTTAATTTTCGTTCTTATCGTTCTTTTCGTTCTTATCTCTTCCTTCATTTTCTTATACTTCTCTCGTTCTTCCATGATAAGTTTAAATTCTTCATCCGACACGTAATTGTCGATTAAAGCTTTGGATATATGCAAAGCGATTGTATCGAGCTTAGCATCAGCCGCCATTCGAATCTTTCGATGTTTTTCCGTCTTGGTTGTCGATTTTCTTACCGCGTATTTACCTACTATCGAAAGAAGCCCGGTTACCCCCGCTACAACTTCTAACGCTATGACAGCCGGAATAGCTACGACAGTAGATAGTAAACCGATTCCACCTACTCCCAAAGCCATGGTTACCGTGACCAAAACCGTGTCAATGTTGTCAACGATTCTCGCGGCTCTAAAATATTTTTTAGCTAAGGCGTCTCTTTCCCGATTTTCGTTCTCGAGAAACTCTCGTACTTCGGATATTTTTTGTAAACGGTAGGAGTGACCCCCGTTATCCATAGGTGGAGCGCTCGGTTCCGACAGAGGAGGATATAATTTTTTAGAAGGATGTTCTTGATCCGTTTCTATCATTTTTTATAAAAATAATATTTTTTAATGCCAGATATTTTAGGTAGCAAAATAACTCGCCCTCGGGTATTTCGACAGGTTTTTGGGAGAAATTATAAATATAGACTAAGATATCATCGGTCTTATTATCGAGATGCATTCCATTAAGAATGGTTAAACTATCTTTCCATTTATTACTAACGGATATCGCTACAACTCCTCGCGTAGATATATAACCGAATCCTAGCGAAAGTCTTACGCCATCACGAGGAGGAATCTTGATAGTTACTTGCGAGTATATTTTCCATTTTAGAGGATCTTGCTTTAAGGGAGGATATTTTACCGAATGAGGTTTCCAAAATATAGTTTTGTGTTGACCAGAGAAGATATTAGGTTTTATACCGAATTTATGAATATCCATTTTTAAATAATATTATAATTGTCATAGTACTCGTAGTTTTCGGGATAAGAGCCATTATAATATACAACGAGAAATAATGGTTCACCACCCGAGATAGTAATAGTTTTATCGGAAATATTTTTTATAAATGTTCTTATATCATCATCCCCTATCCTAGAAAATCCTCTAAATGTAAAATCATGGTCGTTTCTTATACCATTTAAGATTAAAGCTCTATCGAGTAAAATTTGTAAACTATGATAATTATTATCATCGCATGAGCTTCCATCCGATTCAACGAACCCAAGACCGAGTTGAAGTTGTACAGCATCATTAGGTTTTAGTTTTATTTCTTGTTGAGAATATACTTCCCATACATTACTCCTAACTCGTTTAGGTGGGTAATCTAAATCCGGAAAAGGAAACCACTTTACCCCATTGATATCACTCGCGAACGTATTTTCTTTATAAAGACTAGCTTTTTTTTATACAGTAAATATTTTTTCTTTAAATTAAAAAAAATTTCATAATATAGCGCCTAAAATAGGGATAATAGCGAATGGACTATTAGGTCCGAGCAAAAGTCCTCTTCCGTCATAAATCTTTCCTCCTCGCTTTAAATACAAACCATCACCGAAAGACTTTAATCCTTTACCTTTATATGGCTTTAGGTATAATCCGCATCCATCAGTTTCAACTTGACAAACGCATCCTCCTTTTTTAAGATAAAGACCAGACCCCATCGCTTTTTGTACACCAGTTTGAGCTAATCCGGAAAGAGCACCGACACCTAAAGCCGGTAAAACGGTTTTCGCGAGCATCGGCAAAGCTCTAGCGGCCAAACCGGCCAACATTCCGAGAAAACCTCCCTCTATTGTCGTGTTATATTTAACTTGTTTCGCGGACATTCTAATCGTGATACCCTTACCATCCTCATAGGCTTTAGCTATTTTTCTCGCTTGCGAATTGGTTAATGCTAAAACATCATTACCTCGTAAATCTTCGTGACCTAAACGAATACTTACTTGACAACCGGCTTTAACGGCGTGTTGAAGCTTTCCCTTTTGTCCTTCGGATATATTTACTTTAACGGGAACGTAATTCGTCATTTTATTATATTATTTTTAATTACTTATCTCGCTTCTCTAATATGAAATCTAATTGTTAAGTTTTCGTCTCTGAGATTTAGTAACATTCCGTTTTGATCCGTAATTCTTACCTCTAGGTTATGTATTTCGTCTAACGTTATCGGTAAGTATACTAAATTAACTGGCGACTCAATTATCTTATATCCGGGCGCAACATCCGGGAAAAAGGAGTAAATAACGTTTTTCGTCGAACCATTAACGTAACTTCCCGAAATAATATCTATACTAACGAGCAAACTGTTTATACTAAGAATGTTCACTACATTCTCCGACTCGTGAAATCCTCGCGTATATTTAGCTTTAGTAAATCCTAATACTTTAGCGATGGAACCCGGTTGATTGAAATCTACTCGATAACCATTTTCCAGAGTAAGAACGGACTTTAGGGTATTGGTGTTAGCGGAAATGTTAATATAGTACCCTTCATTAACTTCGTCGTAATGGCCCCTTTTTCTCATTTCCTGATGAATGGTATCATTAATGTCACCGAGGTCGTAACTTCCTTTGGGTATTTTTAATTTAACTCATGAATTACCGTCGTCCGGAGAATAAACGAATATGTTGTTCGTTTCATCGATATTTGAGAACAAGTAGTAAGTTTCGAGGTTTACTAAAGCTATTTCATACACTTTATCCTTTTCCAGTTGAATCGGGGGATTAAACCTCGTTGTAAAACGCGTCTCGTTGTCGCTTACTATAATTTGAAACGACGTTTTGTGTTCCGTATTTTTTACGATTTGTTTTAAAAGACCTTCCATTTTTGTTTATAATATAGTTTTATTATAAATTAAAATGCTCGAGAGCGATATTAAATAATTCTTCTAACCCATCTTTCACGCTATTTTCGAAACTAGAATTATAATAATCGGTAAAAAATTCTATCATTTCATCTTCATCGATCTCCCCGTAAGTATTACACGCGGAGGTAATATTAATAATAAAATATACATTAAAATAAAAATCGTACAACAATTTTACGATTCTAACTTCATGACTCATTCCTCACATGATCTCCAATCGTTCTTCTAAGTAATCTATTAATATTTTTACTAAATAATTTTTTATGAAACTACTTTCGGGAATAACGTAATTTTTTATTCCCATTTGTTCTAGTATCATTTTTAAATTATGTCTCGTAAAACGTTCCGCGTTTTTTTCTAGATCGGATTTTAATCTTAGAAAAATTAATTCGCATTTACTCGTATATTTTTCTAACATTCTTTTTTATATAATGAATATATTACTTAACTTAACGACTTAGGCACGTAAAAATTGTCAAAACCATTTCTATACTTCCCTTCGTGTTTTTTACTGGTTAAATCGATGATAGCGAAACCGTGCGGTCATTCCCACGCCTTTTTACAAAATTCTCTAAATTCATCCTTCGCCATATCATCACCTACATGATCGTTATAAATATGATTAACGTTTTTTAGGTCTTGTTGGAAAAGGCAAATAAAATTAGCGTTCTCTCTAATAGTTTGTCTCGGTAGTCTGAAATAATTTTGCGAGAGGTAAAAACAGTCGACATTACTATGCCTTCCTCGAACGTAATAACACTCGCCTTTCTAAAGGTAAATCGTCAAAAATCATCAAATTTTTATTTTCGGGGTTTAACTCTCTCGGATCGGGCACATCACTCGCATTTTCGAAGAAGTTGCAATCTATATTCTATTTATTTTTAATCGTTTTAGTCCATTCTTCGACTAAAGCCGTTGGTTCAACGTCTAGTTCTTGTATCTCATTACGCGTGTTAAACAACCTTAAGATACATTCTTTCGGTAGTTTTTCTTCGAAAGCCTTTTTTAGTATTTGGTATTTGGGTTGAAAAAGACTTTTTCCGAAGAGACACTCAAATTGTTGTAGTCGAGCCAACCCGGTCTAAGTAAAAGGTTTAACAATAAAGTAGTTTTACCGCATCCCAATTTGCCTATAATTAAACCTCTAATACTTCTCGGTAAAAGGGAGTGATTAAATCTCCTCGATACCGCTTCATTCCACGATAATATCCATTTTAATATAACTTTTTTATTTTTATATTAAAAATGTATTGCGTGAAATGTAAAAAACGTACTAATACGAATAATATAACTTACGTCGTTAGTAAAAATAACAGGAATATGAAACGCGGAAAATGCACGCTTTGCGGAACGACTAAAACCCAATTTATAAAAAAAAAAAACGGCGGTAGCATCTTAAATAAAATTATAAACAACATGCCTATCGAAATGCATCTCCCTGGTCATAATTTTACGGGACCCGGCACTAAATTAAAGGAAAGACTCAATCCGGATTTAACCCGGAAGAAATGGAGTAAACCGATAAACTGCGTCGATAAAGCCGCTTATCATCACGATGTTTGCTATCTTAAGCACGATGACACTGCCACGAGAAACGCGGTGTGCGATAAGAATATGTTAACAGAATTAGAAGGGATTTACAATCCTACTATTAGGGAAAAAATGGAAAGGGGGTTGGTAAGTAAACTCATCGGAACGAAGATGAAATTCGGAATGGGAGTCGAGAAAAAAAAAACCCCGAGATGATGAAATTAGCGGAAGAATTGCATAAACCCGTAAGAAGAAAATTTAAGAAAAGGAGAGTTATAGTAAATGGTATAGATAAGATATGGGTCGCGGATTTAGTAGACATGCGATCTTTTTCTAAATATAATCGCGGTGTAAATTACCTTCTCGCTGTCATCGACATCTTTTCTAAATACGGATGGCTAGTGCCATTAAAAGACAAATCGGCGAAATCTACCGCTATAGCGTTAGAGAGTATTTTTAAGGAGAGGAAACCCGAAAAAATGTGGGTGGATGAGGGTAGAGAGTTTTATAACAAAGACGTAAAAGCGTTGGTCGAAATATATTCTACCCAAAACGAGGAGAAATCTAGCGTGGTTGAGAGATGGATTAGAACGATGAAAGAAAAGATGTGGAAGTATTTTTCCGCTAACAACACGTACGTTTACATCGACGTGTTACCCGATCTCGTTAAAGAATATAATAATACGAGGCATTCATCCATTAAGATGACTCCGGTAAACGCTAGTAAAAAAGAAAACGAACCGAGAGTTTGGAGAAATCTTTACCCCCATCAACATCCCGAAATAAAAAAGTCTAAGTTTTCCGTCGGAGATAAAGTAAGGATATCTAAAAAGAAAAAGACTTTCGAGAAAGGTTATACGACGAGATGGACTGAAGAGGTTTTTACGGTTTCCGAAGTAAAACAGACATCGCCTATAACGTATAGAATTAAGGATCTTAATGGAGAAGAAATACGAGGTACATTTTACGAACCCGAACTGCGGGAAACCAGTCAAGAGACGTTTAGGATAGAAAAGGTTATTAAAAAAGGAAAAGAGAAATCTTTAGTAAAGTGGATGGGTTATCCCGATGAATTTAATTCCTGGGTCGATAATAAGAATATTATAGAAATCTAATATAAAAATGGCGGATATCGAGATCGCGAGAAACGTAATTTTACCGAATAAACCGTTGAACAATTTCGAATTGGAAGATGCGGCGAGAAGATTAGAGATTCCTTCTTTTAGAGGAGTCTTTTTATTAGATACGTTACCGAAAAAACCAAGTAAAAAAGAATGCCGTATAGTAAACTTCGATAAAAGTGGCGGACCCGGTACGCATTGGGTCACTTGGTATAAAAACGGAAAAACTAAAATTTATTTCGACAGTTACGGAATACAACCGCCTATCGAGGTTCGAGAGTACCTAAAAAGTCCGATACAGTACAATACCGATCAATTACAACGAGCCGGGCAAGTATTTTGCGGTCATCTATGTTTGTACGTTCTAAAAGAGTTAGGCTGGGGAAATAAATTTCGAGACGTTTTAAACAAACTTTTTTAGTATATAAAAAATGCTCGTTGACAAATTCGGAAGAATGAAAGGCGATGGAACGAGCGACGGTGGTGACGGTGTGTCACTCGCTTACGTGAATAATAATTTTTTACGTATAGATGGAACGATTGCCGTTACTGGTTCTATAGACATGAATGGTAATACATTAACGAGGGTTAGTAATCCCGTAAATCCTCATGACGCGGCAACTAAGAAATACGTGGATGGAACTTCTGGCGGGGGGTTATTAAAAGAAAACGGCGGATACCAAGCCCTCGGATTTATAAATATGGGTTTCAATGAAATAAGAAACGTTAAGGAGCCTACAGAACCTAATGAAGCTGCTACTAAAAAATACGTAGATAATTTTAATCGATCCTTCGCTTATATAGATAGTAGGTGGTATGAGGCAGTTGATGCAATCTCTATGGGAGGACGAGTAATTAACAATCTCGGAATCCCTACGAGACACGATCAAGCTGCTAATAAGTTTTACGTAGATACCACCGTTGAGGCGGCTACCGCGGGTGAAAAAGCTTTGACTAAAAAACAAGATGGAAATTTTTTAATAGCTGGTGGATTAGATATGAATAGTAACTCGATTACTGGGTTACCTAATCCTTCATCCCACGATGCCGCTGCTAATAAAAATTATGTCGATAATGGTGGAGCCATCGTAAAAAATCCGGATGGAAGTTTCATGGCTGTGGCTGACATAGATCTTCGGCGTTTTTCTCTAAAAAACGCTGGATCTCCGGTAGAATGGGGAGATTTAGTAACAAAATCCTATTTGGATCAAGTGAGAAGAAGTCTAGCACAGGATATTGCTTTAAGACGATCTATTATAACCGTGTGGGCTGAAGAACAGGGACCAATTGGAGACGGTAATTACGAGTTTGCATTCGGTAATGGTAATTCGGGTAGAAGGCATGGCTTAGGGGGTTACTGCGTGAATACGCCGGGTAAAATTATAATTGGAAGTTTAACGGCTGTTAAAAGGAATCCTAATGTACCGGAAGAGGTAAAAGTTAATATTGTGGTAAACGGAGTGGAGCGGGCTGATTACTCTATTATTAAAAAAGCGGACGAAACTTGTAGCTGTACAGGTTTTCCGGTGGGGTTGGAGTTAAAGCGATGCGACGTGATAAACTTTATTTCGAGATCAACTAACCCCGATGTAACGCACGCTTATATATCTATTTTGATAGAGTTAGACTCGTAAAATATAACTCGGTTTATAATAAGAGTTATATTTTACAAACGGGACATTTAGACAAGTCGGTATCGCTTTGGTCACACGTGCATAGATGACCGCAATTGCAGAACAGTATATTCGATTCATTTTCTAAACATATAACGCATTTATCTTCTAACGGCATTTCTAAAATATTTTCTATATCGTGAAGAAAATATTTTAATCATAAGAAACAAAACACAACGGGGTATTTTCGATGATAGTTATTTCCGTATCAGAAATATTTTTTACGTCCTTCGATGTAGCGAATTTCCCACGTCGTAAGAGAAGCTCGCTATTTAACGAAATTTTAATATCGCCGTCTCCCGGTATATAATACGCGAGACCGAGGGATATTTCTAAACATTCTCCGGGTTTTAGTAGTATTTCGCTTTGCGAATATACTTCCACTACCGTGTCCGTAAGAAGTTTATACGGTCCGTAGTAACCTATAATATTTTTTCCATTTTTATATATTTATTTTTTTCTCTAATTTAGTTATCCTCGTCAGAACTCGGATATTCGTCTAAGATGTTAGGTAAAATTTCCTTTTCCTTTCCCGGTAATTGCACATTCTTTTCTATTATTTTTACCGATATAACTTTAATCTGAATCGTTTCGAAGTTTTTATTTTTAAATATTCCTCCTACTTTTAAAATACAAAATAACTTACAAGCAATTTTCTTATACGAAAGAGGGTCTACCTCTCGGTTGTTTTCATCGTAAAAGCGGATCTTATCTCGATTGTTTTCGTAAAGCTTCGGGTATAACATAGCCGTTCCATCCTCATTATATCTTAAAATATTAATATTGTCGGGATTTTTAATCTTATCTTCTTTTAGTTCCTCGTCCATTCCACGATCTCGGAAGAAATCTGTTAGCTTTTCCAGATCTTCTTTAAAAGCTCTTTCCTTTTTCGTAGGCTTTTTATCGTTATAACATATTAAAGCTAAGGAGTAATCTTTTAGATCATTTCCAAATCCCGAATTAACGCCGTATGAAAACAGAACGGGGGTACGTATAAACAACGAAGCAATTTTATTATTAGAATATTTATACTGTATCGGAATCTTAACGAAAGCAAACTCTTTGCTTTTATATTTATTCGCGTAATTTATAGAAAGGTCTTCTTTACGAAGTTCTCCACTTTTGATGTAACTCATTTTTTAATATAAGATTTATTTGCTTAATTCATTTTTTTTCGGTGAGAAGAATACAGAAATGCCGAGCGGTGATACGGAGACTCACGTTCTAAGTAGATGGGATGACCCGGCCCGGGCAAAATCGGGTATGGACCTTGATGGGACGCGATGGGGATGGGGAGTAGATGAGAGGCGCGACTCGCGGTGGTGTGAGAAAGATGGCGAAGCCCGCCCCCGGCCAGGGCAAAATCGGGTATGGACTTGACGGGATGAGCTCGGAGAGATGGTCGGGAGTTTTGGGACGCGATGGGGAGGTGGAGTAGATGAGAGGAGCCACTCGCGGTGGGTTGACGCGGGGGAGGGATGCGAGATGGGTGAGAGAAGTAGATAGGGTTCATGCTTTGCCTTTACGCGGGGGTGTGAGAAGTAAGATGGCGAATTTTAGTATACGGGTATTAAAAATCTTCCGAATATTTTTTCGCGTATTTTTTACGGCGAAGCCGCGCCCCCGGCCAGGGAAAATTCGATTTTGAGAGATTTTTTCGCGCCCCCGGCAAGGGAAAATAGGGGACGGGTGAGATTTTTTTTGCGCCCCCGGAAAATAGGGGAGGTGTGAGATTTTTTCACACCCCCGGGAAAATAGGATTTTGAAAGATGGTTGAGATTTAACCATGTGAAATTTATGGTTGGATGGATGACCTTTGACCTCGGAACCGGATCTAGCTGGGCCCAAACCGGATCAAACTCACTCACGGGGCCTGTTCCAGTTCTCTCCGTTTGTATCTACTATTACACTCAAAAAAGATCTAAGTCCATCCAAGTGCTGTTCTCTACTGGATTACTGTGAAAAACGTCAAAGTCCAATACCAGACCTCTGATCTAAGACAGTGTGGGCATTAAAATCACACTGTATTCCATACCAAAAAAAGACTAAGTCCAACTCCTGTGCATAACACGATCTTCTCCTTCTAGCTTCTTTTTTTACTCACACAAATAAAAAAGAAATATAACGAAGCTTCTGTTTGGACAACGTTAAAGCAACAAAGTTTCTGATTGGTTAAAAACGTTAATTATGTACCAAACTAAAAAAAGTTTGACCAAAGTCTATATCTCAGGAATACGATTCAATAATTCTCTTTTAATTCATAGGGTGCTTTCGACCGGGAATGCGCTCTTAATTCTAAGTCAAAGTAGGTCAATCCCTATGCAAGAATATATAAAGTCTGCGTCCAGTTGTAAAAAATATTATCAACTAGATAACCAAATCGAATCATCATGTTTTTAAGACAACTGACTTCGAGTAAACAGGAGATACAACGCAAAATAAATGTTGTCAAACGAGAATTTATGGAAGCCCGCAAACAGATCCACTTGCTAGAACATCGTCAAGACGAGGTAGAGAAAGCATACAAGATGTCAGAACGTGCAAATAACAGATTGTACTGCTGTTACTTTGGGATAAAATTTTGGGTTATTAAAGAAACACTCGATATGTAGTATGACTATACCCGCTGTAAGCGTGAGCAGATGGACGAACTTTACCAGGAATTTTTCAACGATTAGACCCGACTCTGAATATTTCGAGTTGATCTCTTCAAAAAACAGCCCTTTTCAGGGCTAGCCAACACTACGAAAGAGCAATCTTTCTTCAAATTTGTCAATTTCTCTCTAAAAAGGGGTCTTTTGCCACAACTCTCTAGGTAAATCTTTCCCCAAAGAACAAAATCTTTCCTCAGACTAAGTCCAACAGTAAGTTTAAGTAAGAAAAAAAACCCATCTCTCCAATCAAAACTTATAAAGATATAACGAGCTTTTTGATTGGATAATGTTAATTCTGAGTCAAAAGTAGGTCAATCGACTCAGCAAACTATAAAAAGTCAGTGTTTTATACATCAAATCATAATCGTTCCACCATGGTTCAGATTCTTATTTGCCCTTTGTGTGCTCAAGCATGCGATATAGAGTGTGGGAAATGTACATTTCCCCTACAGTATCTTGGACAAAAGCACAACTGTCCAAATCCTGATGAGGGATTTTATGATAAAGACGATGACCCAGGGGTTTGGTGTGAATATTGCTGGCGAGAGATTAGACCTGTAGTTTATACAGTCGATGAATAGCCTTGCCAGACAACAAGACTCAAAACAGCCCTTTTCAGGGCTACCCAACACTACGAAAAGATCTTTCTTTTTCAAAATTGTTAATTTCTCCCAGAGATACACTCAAAAAAAATGTAAGTCCAGTTCGCCCTAGTTTTCTCTCTCAAAATCACACTGTATTCCATACCAAAAAAAGACTAAGTCCAACTCCTGTCCATAACACGATCTTCTCATTCTAGCTTCTTTTTTACTCACACAAATAAAAAAGAAATATAACGAAGCTTCTGGTTGATCAACGTTAAAGCAACGAACCTTCTGATTGGTCAAAAACGTTAATTCTGAATCAAAACTAGTTCTGACGGGAGGATTGACCTACTTTGACTCAGAATTAACGTTGTCCAATCGAATCGTTACACATTTTTGATTGGTCAACGTTAATTCTGAGTCAAAGTAGGTCAATCCTCCCGTCAGCGTATAAAAGCCGGCGAAATTTTCCAAATAATGAATCGTTCGACTCTCAACTCTCGAGTAGTACGGATAAGCGCTAACGGAAAAATGGATTTCAACTTAGACGGATTCAACTTGGACGGTTTCGACATAGACAATTCCTACCAAAAGAAAACAATGGAGATATTCTATCCACAGCGATAAATACAACACTCGTCAATCCATCGAATTTGATAAATACAACACTCATCAACCCAATGACCGTATTGGACAGCATTTTTGAAGAAGTAAGAGAGCTGAATTCAAAACAAGATTCTGTATTGACTCAGATTTTAGAAGAACTGAAGACTTTCAACAAACATTTGGAGGAGATAAAGACTTTAAACACAAACACCGAACAACTGAGCAAAAACATTGAGACATTATGTCACCAGAAAAAGCGTATTTCAGCAGTTCCTGTAGAGATTCCGGTGAAAATCCCGTTGGAGACTGAGTTTGATAAAAGCAGTCTTCACAAACTAGTAGAGTCGATCGTAACTGTTGTAAGGAAAGAAAAACAGACAAAGGAAAACCAACAACCAAAGGAAAAGCAGCGAAGAGCAACAAAAGGAAAATCAGAGGAAGACGATGGACAACTTCACAAAAAAACAAGGAGTTCTCAACAAGTGGGCAATCTCGAAGGAAAATCAACAGCCAAAGAAAAAGCAGCCAGAAGCAACTAAACGAAAATCAGAGGAAGACAAAAGTCAACTTCACAAAAAACAAGGAGTTCTCAACAACTGGGCAATCTCGACAATAACGGGGCAGGGCAAATACGGAAAAAAGATTGATGACTTCGATGATTTCAAGATCCCGAAAAAACCAAAGAAAAGCTGTCAGTAAAGTGGAAAAACACAGCCTCCAAAAAACAAAACAGCCCTTTTCAGGGCTACCCAACACTACGAAAAGATCTTTCTTTTCAAAATTGTCAATTTTCTCTAAGAGTTACATTCAAAAGAGTCTAAGTCCAATACCTGGCCTCTGATCTAAGACAGTGTGGGCATTAAAATCACACTGTATTCCATACCAAAAAAAGACTAAGTCCAACGTCTGTCCATAACACGATCTTCTCCTTCTAGCTTCTTTTTTACTCACACAGATAAAAAAGAAAAATAACGAAGGTTCTGATTGGTCAACGTTAAAGCAACGAAGCTTCTGATTGGTCAAAAAACGTTAATTCTGAATCAATAGTAGCTCAATCCATCCTTGCAAGCTAAAGAAAGGTCAATACATTTTGGGATTAAAAGAATCACATCCTACCTCAGGTAGACAAACTAGTCAAAGAACCTCTCTCAGGGTAGGGAATCTGGGGATAACAGAAGGTCACGTGACGTCATGATTACCAGTCAGTACCCAGTTTACCTAGTCGTCAGAATTCAAAATGGCGGTCAGAATTCAAAATAGGGTATTAATCAGGGGCAGATAACTTTAGGTCTGACTTTTTTGGAAGGAGACCGGGTATTTTGGTGTTTTCGTACCCATATTGCTTACCCGGGGGTAAGCAAACTGGGTACGAAATCCACTCAGGGTAAGTAGGGTGGGTATTTTCATGCCCAAGAAAATCGGGGGAGATAACATGTCTGATTTTTTGGGTAACCAATCTGGGTATTTTTTCTCATTTCATACCCAGTTTACTTACCCTCGGGTAAGCAAACTGGGTACCAGGGTAAGGTAACCGGGTATTTTTTGGGCCAAAATACCAGGTTTCCTACTCTTTACTACTTCCGTGATATCTAGACCAGATTTCTGACCATTTGTCCGGAGTTAAGCACTGCAAATGCAGCATGTTGTAGTGTTTTCACAAGTTTTTTTGTTTACACTGTCCGTATGACCTACTTTTTGACCCGACGTGATCCATTTTGAACTGGTCCAAACTATCATTAAAACAATCTGATAAAATATCATTTGTTATTGGAATGAACATGTGGAATATAGAGTGTAAACATGGTTTTTCAAAGATATCAATTCGTGATCTAGTTTACGACCTGACAAAACTGATTTTCATATTCTGGTCTAGATATCATAAAGGCCAACTTTCTCGCCAACTTTAAATGAGTACTGCACTGAAAATATGGCCTCTAGCCTGAAAAACAGTTTTTTCCAAGATACGTCCAAAGAACCGTTTTAGTGACCTGACGTCATCCATTTCCTAACTCTTCATGCTTATTCGACTGAAAATGCGGTATATTGAGTGTACTCAAATATTTACTTTGATTTGACCAAATTAATTTGTTATGCCCCTGCCATGAAATTTGGAGGGGGGGATAAAGTGTTGCACTGGTCCATGTGTTTTATGTATGTATGCATGTATGTGGGTAGGTAGGTAGGTAGGTATGTTCGATAAAGAGTGATGTTTTGGTCCGGCCAATGAGTATCAGGTGCATGGTCCCATTCTAAAATGATTTGGTACAAATAATTACCATGGATAGACAACGTTTCAGTGCAGCAATCCTGTCGCCAGCTGAGAGGTCAAGTTCACAGTTCTTGGTTGAACTTCAACAATATTTGTTACAGTTACAGTGATGACCGATGTTCGATGTTGACTATACATGACTATACATATGACCTATTGACCTAGTTTTTGCTCCGACATGACCCATTTTCGAACTCGTCCGAGATATTACCAAGACAAACATTCTGACCAACTTTCAAGAGTTTTGGATTGAAAATGTAGTCTCTAAAGCGTACACAAGGTTTTTCAAAGATTTAACCTATTGACCTTGTTTTTCCTCCGATATGACCCATTTTCGATCTCATCCGAGATATTATCAAGACAAACATTCTGATAGAGTTTCATGAGTATTGGACGGAAAATGTGGCCTCTAGAGCGTACATAAGGTTTAAAGTTGACGACGGACACAGCACGATAACCAAAGCTCACCTTGAGGACTTTGTGCTCAGGTGAGCTAATAAAATTTTAGATGATCCTCTATGGACTTCAAAGACTCCAACATTCTTATATAAACTACATGTACCTGCACACAAGAGAGCTACAACGGGTTCCTCCTTTATTAAAAATGTATATCTCGAGATAGAATAGCAATATTACAACTATGAATAGATTTATACCAACCGTTCAACGGATGGACAAAAAGTTGCTGCGGCTGCCGTACTCGATGTTGAATTATACCTGTTTCGCCTACCAAATAATTCTTCTATTTTTTTCTGCGAAACTGAAGGCACTTCATTCATACACAATAAGACACCTACTGGTGCAACAATTTTCTCTGATTCATTAAAAGCTATGCAAGCACTCGATAATGACAGAATGGACAATCCACTAGTAGTTAACTCGCTTGACAAAATTTTTCGAATTTATGAAACTGCCGGTCTTGTATTTTGTTGGCTCCCCTAGCCATATTGGTATCAGTGGTAATGAAGAGGCGGATGGAGCTGCAAAAGAGGCATTGTCACTTGATATTTTTTGCCTTTTAAAGTTTTTAAAACCATTGATCAGTAGTTTTATTCAGAATGTCTGGCAGCAATCCTGGAATGACCCACTTAACCCAAATAACAACGTGTTTACACTGAAGCTCGCTCTTGGCCCGGGACTTCCAGGGTTGCAGACAAATCGGCCTATGGAAATTATTGTTGCCCGTCTACGCATTGGTCACAAATATATGACACACTCTTATCTCCTAAAAGGACAGGAAGCACCACAATGTATAACCTGCAATGCGTTACTCACTGTTAAACATGTATTTATATATTGCATAGACCTTGCACGTGCAAGAGACAAAGTTTTTCATGTTGACAGTTTTAATTCTTTATTTGATACTGCAAAGTTAGAAGCTATTTTTCACTTTTTGAAAGAGGTAAACCTCTATAAAAAGATATAATTTTAGGTTCTATTGACCATCTGTATTAATTCTATATTGTATGTCACTAGCATTATCTGTTCAATGGGTATTTACTCAGCTTCAATTTTAACCTTATTTCATAACATTGCAGTATGTTAGTTTAAACGCATGGTATTAGTTGTTAGGACGCCCAATACGACCTTCGATATCGACTGGCCTTTAAACTGTATTCTTTCATTCATTGTAAAACGTACAGAAAACGTATGCTAAAACTAGTAGCCTATCAAAGAATGAAATAAAGTAAACCCGGTACTCACAATACGAGATGTTAAAATCTATCTACAACGTGTGGTATTGACTATACTTAACATGTTATGTCTGAAAGCGTCCAACGAGGATGAAGCGAATGCACTCATTCATCTCTGATTCACTGGTTTCAATTGACATAAAATAGTTACCTTAGCAACTTCTAACTTTCACGATGTGTTTGGCTCAATGAACATTAGAGTGTCATTTTTCCTTCTGAAGAATGAATGAAGTGTTAAAGCCCGTCCACATCAAAGGTCATATTGGGCGCTCTAACAAGTAATGAAATGCGTTTATCATATTGAAATGTTACGAAAAAGATTAAAAACCTCAGCCGTGTAAAAACTAAAAGAACAAATGACAATAGTACCATATTGTCTAAAAATACAGATGTTCAATAAAACCTAAAATTATATCTTCTTGTAGATATTTACCTCTTTCAAAAAGTCAAAAATAGCTTCTGTCACAAGACGACCGAGCCCTGGTTTGGATATAAATGAGATACAATGTCAAGATTCAACTTATAACTTTTAATGATCAAAACAAACAACACTCAGTCAATAAATAAAAACACAAAGCACTTAATTAAAACGTTCGAAAGGTCGAAATTTAACGCACAAAGGAAACTGCAGATCTAGATATCTCAGGGTAACAGCAGCGTCCACCGTTACAAATATCAAACTTGAACGTAGAAACAGTTCCAGTAGGAGCACTCGACCACTCATATCATATACTGTTCAAGTACTTATGACGAATATCGACGACATACATTTAATGTCCATATATACGGAAATACAGGCCCACTAATATGGCCTCGAAGAATAGGGTCTCACTACTCTATATAGCTTGCTGGGGACACCCCTGCGTTACCTATCTATACCAGGTTTAGCTACGCCTATCCGGATGTCAGCTTCCCCACCTCGCAAATCTCTACACCACACACAGATAGTTATACTCCGCTAGGCCTAAAGTCATACCACGTGGTATACCGGCATGTACAAACGTCTGTAGGCAACAACTCCGCCGTCTACGCATCTACATACTAAGAAATATCACAACACTCAGGCGTCTATGACAAAATTTCGATCACACCATACGCACAGAACCATTTTAAAGTCTCTAATCCTGCACTTTCACCCTTTTCCCCATAAACTTAATGTGAAACCTGCAAACTTTACGAAATCAAATAAAGTGTTCTTACTGCTTCTGGTCAATCCGCGTGGACTTTGCAATTTATAAATCTGCATTTCAGTTAACAGCCTTGGCTCCAGAGCCCGTCTCGGATTTCTACCATCCATAATCTGTCAATTTTAAATATAACCATGCCTTATTGACAGGACGTTATGGATGCTGTAGGAGTTCTTTAAGTCTTACTACTAAACCACTATTTCTCCCAAAAACACAGTAAAGGCGGTTCACACTTACTGGTGGGGAAACCGGACACATGTAATAAGGATTGATATAAACAGCTGGGCATCTCCGATACTGAACAATGGAGGCAAAGTACACACATACTTTTTGCAGAATATAGCACATGAATGGATATCTCTCTATGGTAATAAGTATAATTTTTTTCAGAATACGATCTGGGAGATTAGGCGCACTGTCGTCAAGAGGAGTACAGACGTTCACAGGAACAGCCGTGAAGATTGGGTCACTTTCTGTAGGTGACTCCGACTTAACCGAAGGTGAATCGCAATGTTCAATATTGTCATCGTCAGCATTTGAAATCGGTACATTCACTGTATCGATATCATTGTCCCTTACATATCCTTCACATGAGAGAGACGTTGTTATTGCCGGTTGACCTTCTTGATAATCTTCTAAAATTTCTTTCAAGTAATCGGTCTGTATCTCAAGAGAAACATAATGCTCCCCCTCCTCTTCTGGGTAATAACCGAGTATTTTGAGTGTAATATCCGGGTCATACACGTTCGTATTCGAAATAATCCTGTTATACGCTTGTCCACGCGCATTTACCACAAGAAACTGACAATTAAACTCTCTAAAAATAGCCTGAAGCGTCAAATTGTCACCGTAGGTACTGCAACGCATCATTTCTTTTGTGTAGGTTTCTATATCTCTATTTACGAAGAAATCTTGGTAGTGAAACTTGTTGCTACAAATATGTGCTACAGCGTGTGATCCAAGTTCTTGGTCAGTAAGGTGAATACCAATTCTGTTCGTTTGAAAAGAAACTGCTTCAAACTTGCAGCTCCCTGATCCCTTTGGATCATGTACTATGGTGACTCGATCATCACCACAAAAATATATATCAGCATGATCTCTAGTGGGACTGTCAGATACTATGTAAAACTTTTCTCGGTGTTTTCGTCTTGCCTCCAATGTCCAATGCCTTTAATCTCGGCTGCGGTTCAGCAATTTCTGTTTCCCCTTTTTGTCTCTGTTCCGACAAAACGGATTCTGTATCTTTAAGTACAATGTAGTACTTCTGTCGGTGCCTGCGTTTCTTTTCAATCATTTAAAAAAAAAATGTTGACTTTGCGTCTCTGTCGTTCTTCTTTGTAAGTCCGACTTGTTTTGTTTTCAACGTTGATCCATTGTAATAGTCTAGGATTCGTCACGAAATATTACAAAGTATCGATCAAAGCCTTTTCCTCGTTTTAGGATTTTTGCTTTAAAAATTTTACACTTATATGGTACTCTTCGGAGGCCAAATGGTGTCTTTACCAAGACTTTATCACCGGGGCTATATATTGAGTAGGTGTTCTTTTTTGAAAAATATGCAAAGTCTCTGGTAATACATCGGTCCGATGCCTTCAGAGCTTTGTGCCGGACTTCATCAACAGACAGAACATCGTCCCTGCCAAAATACATAGTAAAAGGAGTCATGTTACCTAGCACTTCTTTTGGCTGATTGATAGTAGCATACGCTACTCGTTGCAGTGACTCAACCCAATTAAATCCCTTTCGTCTTTTTCTCATTGCATCAAAACGTATTTTTTTTTTTTAAATAATTCTGTTCTGTCTTTCCACTTTTCCTTGCGATTGTGGATGGTACGGCCTACTTTTAACAATCTTTACACTATGTTTCTCCATCAGACGCTGTACTTCTCCCATGAATTCGGGCCCTCTGTCGCTTAGTATAACTCCAGGGTACCCATGACCCAAAACTATAGCTCTAAGTGCTGAAAACACGTTTATAGCTGTTTTTCTCTCAATTGGTCTTAAAAACAAAAACCTAGAAAACACATCTACTACCGAAAGAATGTACCCATACGTTTTGTCCTTATAATGTACTATGTCCATTGTTAATAGGTCTACCTGTAATCTTTCGAATACTCTAGAAGCTCTGATACTTTTCAGCGGAGCTTTGTTGGTAAATTGTGCCTGAACATGGCTGTATTCCTTGCTTTCGTATAGAACTTTACAGACCAATTTTTCGCTGCAAACGGCATATCTTTGCTTTAGTGAAAGCGTAATGGCCCTTGCGCCCCCATCCTTAATTCTACAGTTCAGTCTGCTCACATGGGCAGGAAAACTTGACTTTTTCAGTACTTCCTTATCATACAACATCAGTCTCTCTACTCCACTCTCAATGCTGACCCATAATGCATTTTTCCTCCGCCAGTACAAAACCAAAGCGTTTTTCTCTAGCCTACTTCTATCTTTTACTGGCTTTTGAAATTCTCCCTTAACGATACTTAACAACACACTGTAAGTTTCTTAATCAACTGGATGCATGTTTAACAATAAGCGTGTTAGGAGAATTCAGGAAATAAAACTTACATCTAATGCTCCTATAGTATTGGAAACAGCAACTTAAAATCAGAGGAAAACATGACATAAACGAAGAGATATAGTATTATGAAAGCAACTATATAAATTGCTATGACAGAATCCTGAATCGACCAACAAACACGTAATCTATGATAGATGATGAGTGAACCAACTAAATGATGCCCGTTGCTTTTTACAGTGAAAAGGAGCTGATGATTATTGAAAACTTGAAGTAAGCAAAGATACACGATCAACGATAATTTGACAAGTATTACTAATACAGTAAAACCTATTTGAACTACTATAATGAATCGACAAACAAACAAGTAGTATAGATTTAGGGTGATGATGAATTGTGCAAATAAATTTTGTCCATTGTTATTTACAATGAAAAGTGCTAATGATTCTTGCAAAGTTGAAATCACAGAAAATGTATGATCTAAGCTATTTTTGCGAATTAAGGTAATGAAAAGACAAACAACCTGATCAATAAACAGGAACTGAATACCTTGTTTTACTTTATTTCTAAATGTACAGATTTAAACACACACACACATATATAAGCGCCTGGTTTTGAGCATAATAAATGTACAAATTAAAAAGGGAGATAATTTGACCGAATTAAGGGTTAATCTTTAATAAATACATACTTTCTAACGGACAGATTTTTCTTAAAATTATCACACTTATAGTACTTTTAATTCCAAACAATATGAAAAATAAAAGTGGCACCTATCCGTGCTTATTTCGTCAGAAAACAGGGATGAATGTCACTGTGGAAGTTATTTTTTTCAAGAAAAAATGGGATAAAAGCTCTGCAGACACAGTGGGAAAAGGAGAAATTGCTTATTAGGAGCGATTTCTCCTGTTCAAACAATAATTTTAATCATGTCTAGAAAGGTTATAATTCAGCCATATTACACGAGTTAACAATTCATTCAAAGCCCCGGATGTTACAGGGTACAGGCTAAAAATCTACAAACTAAGATGGTTATCGTCCATATGTTACACCTCCCCTCTTTAGCACTGAATGAAAAATGTTTGGAAAAGTTTTACAATGAGGTCTTCAGTTTTTCACCTTATTCAGGGAGATAACCAATGATTAACTAAAGTTCCAAGTTCAAAGTTTATCTATAGTCGTTCCTCTTTGTATTTAAATGGTTCTGCCCATGTTATAGTTATAAAGACTAATACAATTTAAAACAATGCTATCTTGCAGTTTACCATGATAAAACATTGGCTATAACTAAAACAATGTTGTTTCTTATCTTTACATATAATATGACTTTACAATGACTGTACTTTGGAAAATGCAATTGTATGACTAGAAAAGCTCTCACAAAGACTAAATCAGCAAAAAACATGTGCAAATAATCTGTATTACCTGATACAGACGATAAGCCCATGTTGACACTTGCATTCATACTGACTTTCTTTATAATCTCAAATTTAAACTAAAGAATTGAAGAATAAAAACTTTAAATCACTAATTTGGTGGTTTCACGAGGATTATTGTGCCAGTGAATACCACACTTGGTCTAATTACCAAATTGTTATCTTATGTTCAATGTAATGTATGCAGTGCATGCCGTGTGATCTGACTCTACACTTCTTTGGAACTTCTTCAAGATCTTGTCATGCTTATTTTTTCTTTACCAAAATTGTTTTGATCAGATGGCTTACATTGCTCTAACCCTACTTTTTCATGAATATCGCAACACTCTTGATCGTTTTCCCTGATGTTGGCTTTCATTGAACGAATTTGGCTCTTATTTCTCCTGTAAGTCTGTCCATTCTTTTTCTCTCTAGAATGTAGGATCTTGCACCAGAATGTTTCTCAACCACTGTTGCTGGTTCCCATTGTAGAGAGGGGTGTGGGAGTTACGTCAAGTATACGCCGGTATCCCCTTTTCTATCAAGTTTATTGACAAATCTCGACGACTCTCTACAAAGAGAAAAATACAATAACATTAAATTTCATATTCAATAATCATCAACAGGGTAAAGACAGTTAATACAATGCTAAACAGTGTTTGAAATGTCTACTGTCGAAATTCTAACGATGAACAATAAATTTCACATTTAAATTATTTGCTAGTGCTATTTAAGATGTATAAATAAAACAATTTCCCTAAAATGATTATAGCTTGAAATATCAATCAATGGAAAACTTACTGAACAGTAACCGATTTTTACAAATCCACCCTTCTCTATTGACGGAAACATTTAAACTAAAGTTTAGTAAACAAAACTGACTGTTATTACGTAACGTCGCGCGCTAACGTGCGTTTTGACGTTTAATTTGTAAAGCGCGCAAATAGATAGACGTATAACTTGCATTTCTTCAAAAAATACGGCGTAGCGTCTTTTACAGTCCCCACCGTGTAGTACATATATATATACTTTAAGGAGAAACATTTATGAAATTCATTATCGAGCTATAAGTAGTCTGCGCAATTCTCATCTACATAGACGGCATAAAATGTTTCTGAAAACATAATATTCAAACAGAACTTTCTAGTAAACAAAGTTTTGTCACTGGTCTAACTAATTGTCCTGACGGAGTTTAATCACACAACTTCTAACCAAACCGTCTCTACCATAGTTCACATCAACAACTCTAGCCAACGGCCATTGTCCTCTAGGACTGTGGTCGGAAGCAACGAGAACACGTCACTCTTTTTCACGTACGTTATCTTGCGTTGCCATTTCTGACGTGTTTGTAACAAGGGTAAATATTCCCTTAACCACCGTCTCCAGAACAAAATCGGCAAGGTACTGAATTTTTTCCACCATCGTTTAGTGTATACGTCGTCCTTATTGAAGACTCCAACAGGTAAACATCGATTAGATTTCATTAATAGCAACATGTTTGGCGTTAACAATAATGGGTCTCTTGGGTCACTACTCACGGGTGTCAAAGGTCTATCATTAAGGATTTTCTCAGCTTCAGGCATGAAGGTAAGTAACTGCTCGTCATTCAGTAGCTGTTCCGACACAAGGGATCTCAGAATTAATCTTGTTGAGTGAATCAAACGTTCCCATGCTCCACCCATATGACTAGCTTGAGGTGTGTTGAAATGCCACTCAATTTCATTCTGCGTGAGGTGTCTACTGATTTCTGATTGGTTCCATCCGTCTATTGACTTACGTAGCTCGTGTTCACCTCCAACAAGGTTGGTTCCATTATCGCTGTAAACTTTCCGTGGTCGTCCACGTCTACTTTCAAAACGCTGAAATGCAGCAATAAAGGAGTTCGTTGTGAGACTATCGGCGATTTCGAAGTGTACCGCACGACTTGTAAGGCAGGTGAAGATGCAGCCATATCGACTTGCACGTGCGCGACCTAGCTTAACTGTAAAGGGCCCGAAATAATCGATTCCAACGAATGTGAATGGTGGCATGTCTGATGTACTCTGCTCTTCCAAGAGAGGGGCCATTTGCTGACTGGACCGCGGACCGTGTACATGCTTGCATGTCACGCATGACGATAATACTTTCTTAACAGTTGCGTGTCCTTTGATTATCCAGTATTTCTCTCGTTCTGCAGCGAGAACCTGCTGAGTTCCCACATGCCCTAAGTTCCTATGGTAATATGAAATTATCAACTTGGTCACATGATGATCACTCGGCAATATAATCGATTGCTGGTTCTGTTTTGTTACGTGTCCACGTATTCGGATCAATCTATTTTGGAGCGTAGGATTGAGAGATGCGACATGGCTAGATTTCTTCACACCAGCATTGTTTTTTAGTGATTTTATCTCG
The DNA here is from genome assembly GCA_946811185.2 of Hippopus hippopus. Classification (NCBI taxonomy): domain Eukaryota; kingdom Metazoa; phylum Mollusca; class Bivalvia; order Cardiida; family Cardiidae; genus Hippopus; species Hippopus hippopus. The sequence continues at coordinate 10,737,033 of OX328110.1, forward strand.
TCTTTGAAATGATTTTTCTGTGCTAGACACAATAATGCTTGTGTAGCGTTGAGAAGTTCGCATACAGTAAGCTCACCCGTACTACATTCAGTCTTTCTCTTCAGATACTTATTACTGCAGTAGGCCTTGAAACGTATAAACCAAGCGACAGCTCTTCTCAATGCTGTCCAATCCGAGTAATAGTTAATCACTTTGTTATTGTCGCAAGTCGTTGTATTTACCGTTATTTCCCGTTTTGCTTCTGTATCGGTCTCATTTATATCTGGCGCGCTGCGCTTCACAGGCCAATAGCCTTCAGCTTTCAGAAGAAAATCCGGTCCATTTAACCACAGACTCAGACCTTTCGAGTCATACGCTTCTATACCTCTCGAAGCCAGGTCAGCGGGATTAGAGTGCGTATCTACGTGTCGCCACTGTTCTGGAGATGTCAATTCATGTACAGTATTTGTTCTACTCTGTTCCCAACGAAGGTTTTGAACCTAGTGTTTCATTTTTAATATATCCTAGAACTATCACTGAATCAGTCAAGAGTTCACTACTTTTCTGTTATTACTCAACCATTTTGTGAGTCGAAATCCTCCTCTCTGCATCAATGACTGTAAATCTGGCGCTAAAGTGATTGCTCTTTCCTCGGAAGGTACGGACTTTAAACAATCATCCACATAAAAGTTCCTTCTAACAATTTCAACAACTTCCGATTCGTACATGTGTGCATCGTCTGAAGCCGTGCGCCTCAATGCATAGGCTGTGCAGCTTGGTGATGATGTCGTTCCGAACAAGTGCACTCGCATCTGGTAACACTTAGGTTGTCGATTTAAGTCACCTCCGGGCCACCATAGAAAGCACAGAGCGTCGCAGTCTTCATCATGGACTCGCACCTGGTGAAACATGGCTTCAATGTCTGCTGCTAGAGCTACATGCTCTTTTCTGAATCGAGTAAGTACACCTACCAGACTATTCATGAAGTCGGGTTCTTGTAAGAGTTGACTATTTAGAGATGTTCCCTTGTACATTGCTGCACAGTCGAATACAACTCTGACTTTCCCAGGTTTGTTTGGATTCGTCACAGGGTGATGGGGTAAATACCATACATGATTGTTGTCAGTTTCAATCTTTGTTACCTCCTTCGCATATCCCTTTTGAATGTTATTGGACGCAGTGGTAGTGTACATTTCATGTAACTCGGAATCTCCTGCTAATTTCCATTTTAACTGTCCAAGGCGCGCGTAAGCCATTGTCAAATTATTCGGTATTTTCGCCGTTTCGTCGCGCCACGGTAATTTTAGCGTATAATGTCCATTTTCGTGCTTCAGCGAATTTTCATTTATTTTCAGTGCTCTGTTGTCCTCTAAAGACAAAGAGTACTTCTCCGGGTGTGCTTTATCATCAAAGTCCGTATTCCACATTTTTTCAAGCTGTTGTTGTAACATTACATCAGCGGTCTGTTGAAAATTGACGTTTACCGTAGCGGGTAGAGATGTCTGAGACACAGGTCCGCGTACCGCCCAGCCAAGTACAGCGTATGGTTGATCATTGCGGCCGGATGGTACTTCGAGCGGAATATGAGCCTGTGGTATGTCGGTCCCTATTAATAACATCACGGAACTGGCATCAATTTCGTGTATCTCGATGTCGGACAAATACGGTAAGTTTCGGAAATCAGAACTATTCGCAGCAGATTTAGTAGAAATAGGCAGTGTTTTAACCGACCTAATTTTGTTTAACTTAATTATAGAACCACCGGACGCTGGTTGCATTTGCAAATCAACTTCATTTCCTTCTACTGTGCTTCCGGTTGGGCTGGCTGTTGTCATATTGAACGTCACCGGTCTACGGGGTAAGTTAAGAACATTTAGAAGGCGCTCGTCACACAACGATTTATCCGCCCCGTCGTCCAAAAGAGCATAAGTTTTGCAACATTTTCCACTTGTGCTAGATACAATCACGGGAATAATCCCTAGGCAGTTTTGTAGCTGCGCAATTTACAGATGACTGTACGGCTGTCTGATCAGCGACTTTCCGATTTATCCAGTTGTGCAGTAGGAAGTGGTGTTTTTGTTTTAACACTCTGGCACAGACTACGATGCTCGTTTTCTACACATATTTGAACAGTGTCTACCTTTTAAGCAATTGAAGCAAAGTTTAGAAGCGCGAATAATTTTTTCTCTCTCGTTTAAATGCATTCCTTTGAATTTCTCGCATGAAGCTAGATCTTGACAAAGACCCTTACAACAGCAACATTTACGTTCGTAGTTAAGTTTTTCTTGATCACTGCTAACAGCAAATTGTGTTACGTCATTTCCACGCGGAAAAGCAATCGATGTGGGTTTTGCTGCCCTTTCAACTTTGTTTCCATGACTACTTCCTCTAGCAAGGTCAGCTCCATACATAGAGTTGGCAATTTGCGCTCTTTGATCCACGAATTTTACCAAATCAGAGAAGCGGGGTTCTCTGCCCGACTCTGTAATTGAGTGCGCCACTTCAACCCATTTATTTCGAATGTGCACAGCAAGCGTTTTACAAGACGGCGTAAGTTGTGTGTATTGTCAATGTCCGAGTTAAATTCTAGCTGTGATAGCGTAATCTCACATTTCCTCATTTGTAGCGCTAGTTTTGATAGGCCTTCGGTGTCGGACGTTTTCAAGTGCGGTCCATGGACAAGCAGATCAATGTAACTACGAGCAATATTGTATGGTCTACCGTATCTTGAAAAAAGAATATTCCTAGTCTTACGAACAAAGTTCGTATCAAAGAAACAAATGAACAAATGCATGGCTGAAACACCAACCGCATCTGGCGGGATTCGAACCCATGGCGGACAAGATCCTAATTTTTCGAGGATTAAAAGACCAATACCATAACCACTGAGCATATCTCCCTAACGCATTTGTTAGGTATTGTATTTAAATCGGGACGAAGCCATGCATGAAGGAGTGGTCTTCCGTAACACTAGCACCTTTATAACCTTCACTAGGCTCCAGTAACACACAGTCGTCAATTGCCCTTTTAGCTTCGCCATCATAGAACTGAATCTAATAACTGAGTTTGAGTCTGTCGTCACTTACCCTACTTTCAATGTTAGTTTCAAAATTATTCACAAATTTGCATTGAACCATTATACCGTTGTAGTTCCGGTTTTGGTAGGTTGAATCCTTCATGTAGTGTATTCGCCAGACGGCTGAAAACTTGGTCAATATTTCCCGAAGTTACATCCGACGTTGATTCCTGCATGTTATTCAATATTTATCTTTCAGTCTGGTCTACTTGGCGTTGTTCACGTTCGGTATTTACACACCGGAACGTAACCTCACTTATTTCCCTTTCGGTATTTCCCGGTCGTGATGCAGACTCATTCCGGTCACTTGCTGCAGTATCGCGTCGGGATGAAAGGTCCTGTCTAAGAGCTCCGTTATTCGTCATCGGAAGGTTTTCTTCACTACAAAGTGTACCATTTAGTTAGCTTGTTCTAGTTCACTTTCACTTTCGAGCACTAGTTCTTTTATTTCAAGTTCTTTTTTCGCACGTTCTAATTCAGCCTTTTCTTTGAGTGTTTTGAGTTTTTGTTCAGCAATGAGTCGTTTAGCTTTAGCACTTTTTATTTTTGAACGTAAGGAGGAACATGTACTAGAACTACTGACCATCGAACTTTGATCATCATCAGGAGTTTTTATAGCAGCTGTCCACTGTGAATACCGATCCTGGAATTCCATAAAGTTCTGGTTGCAGTCTTCGAAATTCTTCTCCAAATTCGCACACATTTCAAGGTCGGTGCAAACGTTCAAACATTCCTCATGAATATTTTTTAATTTCTCAAATTTCTCAAAATGTTATGTATAAAGCTGACTAACGATTTCCGCATTTTCTGTTGAAATCATCTTTTCCTCGAGCTCCTTGTATAACCTGGTAATCTGTTTCATCTGTGTCGTACGTGACCGTTCGAGACTGCTAAGTTCTTTCGCTTTGGTCGTAGCCATTATCACGATGAGTCAAGTTTCCTCAGTTTGTTCAAGAATTGTAGAGAGGGGTGTGGGATTTTGTGTCAAGTATGCGCCGATATCCCCTTTTCTATCAAGTTTATTGTAACGGGAGCCGTTTCATTCTTGTCAGTGCTTTGATATCACATTCTTCTTGTATAATAACCAAATGTTATCTTGACAGGTTTCATTGCAGACGACATACATGCATTTCCTTACTGGCATCATTCTTCATTAATTTCCATTTAATCTTCTGTATTTTGTATTCTGTAACTCTATTGTCATCTATACTAAAGTTAATAATCATTGTACTATGTTGTAGTTTCCTATACTTGTCTTCTAAACTCTGTGTATAATATGTCAAGTTATAAGCAGGTTACTATACTTTACTCTCTTTACATGTACATTTCATGTGCCGCACGTGCACAGTGTCCACTCAGGCTGACCAATGCTATAAAAGGCCTGTAGTCAGCTCTGTTCTTTCTAGTTGTAGATAAGCTCTAGAGGTAGCGTTTACCTTCTCTTGCACTACACTGGCACTCTTCCCTTTTCTCTACCGTCTCTCTATCTTCTCTACATTTTGTCAACCCTATTTCATTTAATTATGACAATCATTTTCATTCTGAAACATTAAAACTCATTTAAATTACAAACTGCCTCTTGTTCGTTGTATCCAAAAAGAACCTAGCCGGTTACATTTTGGTGCCGTGACCAGGATACAACGCAATATTAGGCTTTTTCACATCTCTGAAGTAGTTTCATTAGGTCAATACTTTAATTTAAAATTTCAAATTACTTGATTTATCTTGAAATGGCCGAAGGGTTTGATTCATCATGTTTAAATCCTCCTCCATCAGTTGTACAGAGAGTAGGTAGAAATGTTAGAGGGGTGTTCAATAATGGCACAGACCCTTCTTATGATACACAAGGGGTGTTCAATAGTAACAGAGGCCCTTCACATGAACAAATTAAAGATGTACAAGGGGTGTTCAATAATTACCAAGTCCCTTCTTATAAACAACCGAAAATAGAACATGGGATGTTCAAAAATTCTCCAGACTCTTTTGTACATGGTATATCAAACTTTAACTCTTTGCCCTTACATACTGAGACAAAAGGTATGTTACCTAAGCCCACTATAACTCAACAATGCTATGATGTACACAAGTGTCTGCCTCAAAGTTACCAACCTGAATTATCTCACAAAACAATGAGAAAAGCTAAGGAACCAAATACTTTTGATGGAAAATCTACTGATTGGCAAGATTACATTATTCATTTTGAATGTGTTGCATCTTGGAATGGCTGGACAGATTTTGAAAAGGCTCAACAATTGATAATGAGTTTAAGAGGGTCCGCTCGAAAACTACTTGGTGAATTAAATGTTGAACAGTTGACAGATTATCAACAAATAAAATTCTTTTTAAGTAGGCGATTTAGCCCAGTTGAAAAAGAAACTGCCTATAGGTGCCAATTCAGAAATCGCAAGCAGCAAAGGCAAGAATCTGCCTCTGATTTTGGGTATTCATTACAAAGGATTTGCTTACAGGCCTTTCCCCATATTAACTCTGAAGCAAGGGAAATATATTTGATTGACCAATTCATTCATGGCCTTGCTCGTCAAGAACTTAGGAGTCATGTACAATATCGCCATCCCCGGACAATTGATACAGCCATCGCATTAGCTGTTGAATTCGAAGCATTTGAAGGCACGCAGGGTATTCTGAAAAAACCTCACTTCGAAAATGAAGAGCAAATTAATTCTGTGAAATCCTCTGAAAATGTAAAAATACAAAATCATGCAAGCAGATCTGAAAGCCTTACATTGCATGATATTGCAAAAATGCTGAAAGAACTTATGATCACTGTAAAAAGATCAAATAGTTCAAGATCAAGATCAAACAGCGCAGACAGACGTTTGAAAATGACAAACATGAGTGTTACAAGTGTCATAAGAAAGGTCATATTGCTACAAATTGTCCTTCACATCAGGAAAACTAGGATCGGCTGATCTTAAGCCCGAAGTTTCAGCCTCCTCTACAAGTTTGTTAAATGGGCAAGAAAATACTACTGATAGTCAAAATAAGGCTTGTCAATTCACAAAAATTGTCATAAATCAGTCAATCATGCATGCTCTTGTTGACTCTGGGTCTGCAAGTACAATTATTTCTAAGGATACTTTTAAAAGGTTAAACTTAGATACAAATATAACCACCAATGAAAGTACAAAACTGACTGCAGCCAATGGGTCTGAAGTATCTGTATTAGGAAGAGTGTCATTGGATTTTGAACTTGACAATGAAAATTTTTCATATCAATTTTTGATAGCTGAACTTGATGATATAGACTGCATTCTAGGAAGTGATTTCTTAGAAGAGTTTGATGTTGCAATTAAATTTGGCAAAGGTATTATGCAGATAGGAAAGCACAAAATAAAACTTCAAAGACAAAGTAAAAGCAGAGTTTGTAGGATAAAACTCTCTGAAACAATAACCTTACCGCCAAATTCTGAAGTAATTACTGGTGGTCATTTTGATGGTCAAACTACAAAATCAGACTTTGTTCTAGAACCTTTAAAACATTTGTCTCAAAAAGGCATCTTAATATGCAGAGCATTAGTTAATACAGACAGAAATGAAATTCCACTATCCCTTTTAAATGTTACTGACAGTAAACTTAAAGTTAAAAAGGGCACTTTTGTTGGAAATGTTCGAAAGGCAGATATTATCACAGAAGTGTTGCCTAAACAATCCAGCATCCCTGATAATTTCCCCGAGCATTTACAACCTTTACTTGATGAAGCTTCCACAAATCTTAATCCAAAAGAAACTGAAAAGCTTAAAAATTTATTGACAGATTTTCAAGACGTCTTTGCTGATAAATCTGGTACAATCAGTCAAACTAATTATGCTGAACATACAATTGATGTGGGTGATACTAAACCCATAAAATTAGCTCCTCGTAGAGTACCTATAGCTCAGAAAGAAATAGTTAAAAATGAAATTAAAAAGATGCTGGATCAGAACATTATAGAACCTAGTAATAGTCCATGGTCTTCACCCATCGTATTAGTTACAAAACCTGACAACACTATTTTCTTCTGTATTGATTACAGAAAATTAACCGCTGTAACGAAAAAGGATGCTTATCCTCTTCCTCGAATAGCTGAAGCATTAGACACATTGTCTTCAGGAAAATACTTTTGTACCCTAGATTTAGCTTCTGGTTACTGGCAAATTCCCATGGCTAAGGAACATAAACATTACACTGCTTTCAATTCTCACTTAGGATTCTTCCAGTTCCGTGTAATGCCTTTCGGTTTGACCAATGCTCCTGCAACTTTCGAAAGGTTAATTGAGAAAGTTTTGTTTGGTCTACAGTGGAAAAAAATGCTTATGCTATCTAGATGATATAATTGTTTTTGGAGAAACTTTTGACAAAACCCTAGAAAACTTAAAGCTTGTTTTGAACAGATTTAGAGAAGCAAATCTAACAGTAAAACCTAAAAAGTGTCATTTATTTCAGAAATCAATAGAGTATTTAGGCCATAATATTTCAGAAGAAGGTATTTCCTGTTCTAAAAATAAGGTTGACGCTGTTTTAAATTGGCCTGTACCAAACAGTAAAACAGAACTAAGAAGTTTCCTAGGACTGATTAACTATTACAGAAAGTACATTAAAGACTTAGCTACAATAACATATCCTCTGACGCGACTCACGCAAAAGAACAAACCATTCATTTGGTCCGAAGAGTGTCAGATCAGTTTTGACAAAATGAAGGAACTGTTAGTTTCTGCACCTATTCTTGGTTATCCTCAGCAGGATGGACAGTTCATTCTTGATACCGATGGTAGTCAGTTCGGTATTGGAGCCGTCTTATCCCAAGTCCAAAATGGAACAGAGCGTGTCATAGCATATGCAAGTAAAAGCTTAAACAAAGCACAACAAAGATATTGCACTACATTCATTGAATTGCTAGCTGTTGTCACTTTCATCAGGCATTTTAGACATTATTTGTGGGGTCAACATTTCATTGTTAGAACTGACCATGCATCTCTGACATGGCTTAGAAATTTCAAAGATCCTGAAGGAATGATTGCGAGATGGTTGACAGTACTTGAAACTTACAATTTCACCATACAACACAGAAAAGGTTCTAATCACGGTAATGCAGATGCAATGTCCAGAATACCTAGAAGGAAATGCAAAAGGACAGACTGTCCTGATTGTGGAATATGTTGCAACTGCTCAAGTGTCTCAGAACCTCCCGTTGAAGAGATTTCAGTTTTCGCAATTAATGATTCTGGTGATACACAAGTAACTCAGTCAAATTGGATAGATAAATGGACAGTTGACGATTTGAAAGAATTACAGAGAAATGATTTAGTAACAAGCAAGTTATTAGACCTTAAGTCACAATTTATAAATAAACCCCCAAAACATGTTGTTAAACAATGTCCTTTCAAAGTCCGTGTTCTGTGGAATATTTGGGAATCTTTGTTGGTATGTGATGGCTTGTTATATCGTAAACATTTATCTGTAGATTTCTCTGAAAATGAAAGGTTACAACTTATTGCTCCTTCTTCTTTGCAATTAGAAATCTTTCATCAGCTACATTCCAATAGAATTGCTGGTCATCTTGGTCGAGATCGCACCATGAAGGCAATTAAGAAAAGGTTTTATTGGCCTGGTATGACTAAGGATGTACGGATTTGGTGCAATGCTTGTGAATTGTGTGCACGTAGAAAACCTGGTCCTGGTGTTGGAAAGTCATTTCTGAAACAAGATTTATCAAGTCACGTTATGGATAGAATAGCTTTGGATATACTTGGTCCCCTTCCATTGACTTCAAATGGGAATGAGTACATTCTAGTTGTTGGTGATTATTTTACTAAATATTCTGAGGCTTATCCAATTCCTAACCACACTGCTTTGACAGTAGCTGATAAACTTGTATGTGAATTCGTCTGTAGATACGGAGTCCCTTCAGTTATTCATTCTGATCAAGGTCGTGAGTTCGAATCTTTATTATTTCAGCAAATGTGTAAACTTCTTGATATAAAGAAAACAAGAACCACACCTTACAACCCAAAATCTGATGGCATGATTGAACGGTTAAACAGAACTCTGCTACAGATGCTTGCTATGTTTGTCAATGATAATCAAGATGATTGGGATGATCATGTTCCATTCGTCATGATGGCATATAGATCTTCTTGCCATGACAGTACTGGTTTCAGCCCAAATAAATTAATGTTTGGTCGAGAAATAACATTTCCAATAGATGTCATGTTTGGAAATTGCCCAAACGATAGACCAGACCCCTGTCCTTCTCAGTATGTGGAATGGTTAAAACAATCCATAGATTTGTCATATAATGCTGCTTTTCATCATTTGCAAAAGTCTGCATCTAGGCAGAAAAAGGCATATGAAATTGGCCTGAAACCTAGAATATTCTTTGAAGGTGAATTTGTTTGGCGCTGGTATCCTCCACTAGCTCATCAAAAACTTGCTCTTGGTTGGATTGGTCCATATAGAATTACTCAAAAGGTCACTGATGTTACCTACAGAATACAACATGTTGAAAATAAGAAAGAATTGGTAGCTCATGTTGATCATCTTAAGAAGTATCTTGGGAATAGACATTTTGAGGTTGAAAATCAAGTTTTTGAACCAGAATCTGATTACCTAGATATGGATTCTGAAATAACCGATCAAAGCTTTGTCAGTTTTCAGGATAATCAGTTAGGAGATGCTCATTCTGAACACTTAGATGTATCAGACCATACTACCCCTTATACGACTAGGGCAGGTAGAAGGGTAAAACCTAAACAAATATTCTCTCCATCCTAAGTTTCAGACTTAGAGGAAATTCTTCCTGACAAAGTAAAGTGTGTATATAGCATATTACTGATCAGTGATTCACAATTACATTGTACATTAAGTACATTTTCATGTATAGTATTGAATTATGTAAATCTCATCAAAACAATTCATTTTTCACCATTTTTCATATACATTCACATATTCATTGAAACCTCATTTTTCTTTGTCTCCTCTTATCTCCGTTTTCTCCCTTTTTCCTTGTACTTATTTAAACAATATGCAATCCTTCAATGTTAAAATGAAAGGAAGTAATAGTTTAGATTATTAGGAGTTTGGATAGATGTAAAGATAAGGTCATTACCACATCGAAGGCAGAACACAAGAGTTAAAAGGCAATGATCAGTCCTTCCTCTTACGTACGTCCTGACCTTCTATAGCAGCTTAGGAATTATTTCCAGTGATAGGGTTCATCTCAGGAATTGTAATGACCAGGCTGAGAGATCTTTCAGATTTTATCTCAATCCTTATGTTTCTTTTCCTTTATTTCCTTATTTATTTCCTTATTCAGATGTCCATCGATCTGTTAGACGGAATTGACGAGGAAATTAATTCCTTTTCTCAAGCAGAAAGGCCTTTTTGGCCTGACTCTCCAACCTGCTGTCCAGTTACAAACTGTGACCAAGCTTTGCTGTACCACAGCTTTTCATCCTTCCAACGGCATTGGGACAACAAACATTTGCCTGTAGTAAAACTTTTTGAATGTCCCTCTTGTTCTTTTGTGTCCGCAAGGGAATACAACGTGCGAAGACACCTTCGCCTTAGGCATAAATTGAAAACTTCCCAGGCGCTAGTTTCAAGGGATAGACCAAATACAACTTGGATTGACCCTAAAGATGTAATGCCATTCAGGTTTAACCATCGTGAAAGGATGGCCAACAAACGGAGAAGCCAGGATACCCCAGCAGAGGTACTAGTACGCGGAGGAGAAGTCTGTAGAGACCAGGAAGCCACACTGGATGGAAGTGTCATTTTCAAAAATAAAAGAACTCTCCAGACAAACACTCATTAATTCATTGACAGTTCATTAAATCATGTGTATTTCCAGTTTGTTTACAGTGCTTGTGTGTGTTCTTTCTCTTATCATATAGAATACTAAATCAAGTTTGTTTAATTATCATTATAATTTCATTCACTTTTCCACATCAATTAGTCTATTAAGTGGTTCCGGCCGTCTTTCTTTGGACCAATGTTTCTTTGAACAATGGATCTTGAGGAAGGGGGAATGTAACGGGAGCCGTTTCATTCTTGTCAGTGCTTTGATATCACATTCTTCTTGTATAATAACCAAATGTTATCTTGACAGGTTTCATTGCAGACGACATACATGCATTTCCTTACTGGCATCATTCTTCATTAATTTCCATTTAATCTTCTGTATTTTGTATTCTGTAACTCTATTGTCATCTATACTAAAGTTAATAATCATTGTACTATGTTGTAGTTTCCTATACTTGTCTTCTAAACTCTGTGTATAATATGTCAAGTTATAAGCAGGTTACTATACTTTACTCTCTTTACATGTACATTTCATGTGCCGCACGTGCACAGTGTCCACTCAGGCTGACCAATGCTATAAAAGGCCTGTAGTCAGCTCTGTTCTTTCTAGTTGTAGATAAGCTCTAGAGGTAGCGTTTACCTTCTCTTGCACTACACTGGCACTCTTCCCTTTTCTCTACCGTCTCTCTATCTTCTCTACATTTTGTCAACCCTATTTCATTTAATTATGACAATCATTTTCATTCTGAAACATTAAAACTCATTTAAATTACAAACTTCCTCTTGTTCGTTGTATCCAAAAAGAACCTAGCCGGTTACATTATTAACAAATCGTGACGATTCTCTACAAAGAGAAACATACAATAACATTAAATTTCATATTCAATAACATATCATCAACAGGGTAAAGACAGTTAATACAATGCTAAACAGTGTTTGAAAATGTCGTCTACTGTCGAAATTCTAAAGATGAACAATAAATTTCACATTTAAATTATTTGCTAGTGCTATTTAACGTGTATAAAGAAAGCAATTTCCCTAAAATAATTATAGCTTGAAATATCAATCAGTGGAAAACTTACTGAACAGAAACCGATTTTTACAAATCCACCCTTTTCTATTGACGAAAACATTTAAATTAAAGTTTGGTAAACAAAACTAACCGTTATTACGTAACGTCGCGCGCTAACGTGCGTTTTGACGTTCAATTTGTAAAGCGCGCCAATAGATAGACGTATAACTTGCATTTCTTCAAAAAATACGGCGTAGCGTCTTTTACACCCATTTTGTTGAATTTTCACGACGATTTAACACATCATCTCCTGTTTGAGTTGTTTTTGCTCTATGCCACAATGTTTGTCAAAATAGTGTTTCTGCTTCATCTGAGAATACTCTTTTTTACTCTGTGTCATATCAGAACTATGTTGATGTGGTTTCAACAGAGCCGTAATAACTGGCAACGTAGTCTTCAAACGTCTCCCTAAAAACATTTGTGTTGGTGACTAGCCTACTTCTTGGATAACAGTATCTCTATATATCATGATAGACATATACACTGTATAGATCTTTTGCATTTTTCAAGATTGATTTAACTGTTTGTACACCCCTTTCAGCTAGTCTACGTGATTGTGGATACATTGATGAACTGGTAATATACTGGAAGCCGTAATCTTTTGAGATTTTTTTTAAAACCCTCCGATGCGAACTGTGGTCCATTGTCACTGAATATTTTGTCAGGAATTTCATATCTGGAAAACTGGCTTTTCATGTAAGTGATAGTACTGTCACTTGACAGGTTATCTAACTTTGCAATTTCTGGCCATTAATTGTATTTGTCCACGGTAAGTAAATAGTTGTTTCGCGAAAATTAAATAGATTCACGCCTATCACTGCCCATTGTCTATCCGGAAGTTCTGTTTGAATCAGAGGCTCTTTCGGATTCTTATTATGGTTCACGGTACAACTTTTCTCATCTTGAAACATGATTTTCTACATCTTGTACCGTTCCTGGCGAAAACAATGCTTCTCTGGCACGTGATTTACACTTAATAATACTAGTATGAGCTTCATGCACTCTTTGTAACATTTCAGTTCTAAGTTTTTGTGGGACTATCAGTTTATGACCTTTGAATATCATTCCGTCGATGCGTGTTATTTCATCGCGAAAGTTCCAGTATGGCTGTAACTTTTCTGGAATCAATCTTGTTTATCTGGCCAGCCCTTTTCAACAACTTACATTAGAATATTCATTTCTACATCCTTCTCGGTTACGACCTGAACTTTTGTGCGTTTCTCTTCAGATACAGGTAGATATGTTAACAAGTTGATTGATAGTTCCTCAGAACGGAGATTTTCCTCGGTTTCGTCTAGATAGGGGCGACCAAGGCAATCTGATATTCACATTTCCTTACCCAGTTTGAATTTCATACTCAAGTCGTATCTCTATAGACTCAATAAAATTCTTTGAAGTCTTGGAAGCCTGGTGCAAAGGTTTTGCAAATATGGATTGAAGTGGGCGGTGGTCTGTTTCAACAAGAACTTACCTTCCAAACATTTATTGATGAAATTTGGTACATCCATAAAGGAATGCCAACGCCTCTTTCTCAATTTGAGCATAGTACCTTTGCCAGTTAGTAAATGCCCGGGACTCATAGACCACTAGTTGCTCATTTTGGAGGAAAACCGCCCCAAGATATCCTTGAGATGCGTCTACTTGAAGAGTTATTGGTTGGCTCTGGTCATAATACTTAAGTACAGGTGCTTTAATAGCTGATTCTTTCGGGCCTCAAATGCTTCATCCTGTTCTTTCTCCCGGTGCCACTGGACATTCTTTTGAAGTAATCATCTGAGTGGTTCACTCTTTTCTGACAAGTTTTTTCTATAAATTTGCCCGAATAATTGACAAAACCTAAAAAAGTCATTAATTCTTTTACATTCTCAGGTTTTTTCATCTCTTAGACAGCTCTAACTTTCTCTCCATCAGGTTTTAAACCTTTATTTGTAAGCGTGTGACCTACAAGACTTATTTCTGTCTTTCTAAATTGACATTTGTCTTTATTCAATGAGATTGTTGTCTTTTATTCTGTGGAGAACTTTGTACAGTCTCGAATCATGTTCTTCTCTATGTGAGCCCCATACACGTGATCGTTTAGTTATAGGCTAAAAATAGATACTTTTTCTTTTTAATTTATCGAATGGGTAAAACGGTAAAACAAACCCCTCCAGATTCTATATATGTATTTGACACTTAATCTCGCAATTTTCTCCTTTTTTCTACCATATTTTCTGCCCGTCATAAGACAAGTCTCAGCATTTGAACAACATCTTATTTATCGCCTGCAGACGGTTTGAATCTGAACTTGTCTAAAATGTCGTAGTCTCAACAGAAATAACTGGTTACTAAATAACCCTAACTTTTAACAACTCTGTGGAAAAAGAGCTTTTGAAAATATTGTTGGGAAAAGTAGAAAATGTTGGTAGCGGGCATTTTCTATTTTTCCCTTAACGTTTCTACTCTTGCACGGACAAATTCCATCAGTTTTGACACATTGAATTCGTTGTCTGAAAATGTTCTCGAATTGGACCAGTCTAAGTCGTCTGAAAGTCTAAATAACTGATTGATTATATGGTGTTTAATGCCTTTTCAACATGATTTCGGTTATATTGTGGCGGTCAGTGCACAACTGTTAGAACCACTTTTGTAATAAAACGGATATTTGTAATAAATTTTCAATTTCGCTATATTCCTGTAGTAATCACCCATGTACTTCAAAATGGATACATATAGATGATTTTTATCCAAAACTTTACAGAAACATCATATAAGATTGAAAAAATCGCATTTAGAAATTTTTATTTCAAAAGGCCATTTCATGTGGATTTTTGTAATCAAATTAAACAAAAATGCGATTATTTGAATAAAATTTTCAACTGCGCTATATTTCTTAGTATTTACCTATGTAATTCAAAATGGATATATATGAATGATTTTTATCCAAAACTATACAGAAACATCATAAAAGATGGGGAAAAAAATGCACTTAAATATTTTATTTCAAAAGGCCGTTTAATGTGGATATTTGTAATAAAATGAAACAAGAATGCGGATATTTGTAACAAACATTTTAAACTTCTCCTTATTCCTTTAGTATTCACCCATGTATTTCAAAATGGATACATATATGATTTTTATCCAAAACTTTACAGAAACATCATGAAAGATTGAAATAATTGCATTTGAAAATTTTATTTCAAAAGGCCGTTTCATGTGGATATTTGTAATAAAATTAAAACGGAATGCGGATATTTGTAACAAAATTTTCAACTACGCTATATTTCTTTAATATTTACCCATGTACTTCAAAATGGATACATATGGATGGCTTTTATCCAAAACGTCACAGAAACATCATGAAAGATGGAAAAAATCACATTTGAAAACTTTATTTCAAAAGGCCGTTCATGTGAATATTTGTAATAAAATTAAGCAAGAATGGGGATATTTTTAACAAAATTTCAAACTTCACTTTATTCCTTTAGTATTCACCCATGTACATAATGGATACATAAGGATGATTTTAATCAAAAACTTTACAGAAACATCATGAAAGATGGAAAAAACTCGCAATTAAAAATTTTAAAATTCTATTTCACAAGGCCGTTTTTTGTGGAATTTTGTGATTTGAAGAAAAAAAAAAAAAAAAAAAAAATGCGGATATTTTTAACAAAATTTTCAATTTCGCTATATTCCTTTGGTAGTTACCCATGTACTTCAAAATGGAGACATATCGATGATTTTTATCAAAACATTTACAGAAACATCATAAAAGATGGAAAAATCACACTTGGAAACTTTCTTTCAAAAGGCCGTTTGTTGCGGAAAATTGTGATAAAATTTAACAAGAATGCGGATTTTTGTAACAAATTTTTCAACATCGCTATATTCCTTTAGTATTCACCTATGTACTTCAAAATGGATACATATGGATGATTTATATCCAAAACTTTACAGAAACATCATGAAAGATGGAAAAAATTGCATTTTTAAATTTTATTTCAAAAGGCCGTTTCATGTGGATATTTGTAATAAAATTGAACAAAAATGCTGATATTTGTAATAAAATTTTCAGCTTCGCCATATTCCTTTAGTATTCACCCATGTATTATTAAAATTGATACATATGGATAATTGGGCCGTTTCATGTGGATATTTGAAGTAAAATAAAAGAAGAATGCGGATATTTGTAACAAAATTTTCGACTTCGCTAGATTCCTTTAGTATTCACCCATGTACTTCAAAACAAATACATATGGATGATTTTATCAAAACATTTACAGAAACATCATGAAAGATGGAAAAAATCGCACTTGAAAACTTTATTTCAAAAGGCAGTTTCTTGCGGAAATTTGTGATAAAATTAAACAAGAATGCCGATATTTGTAACAAAATTTTCAACTTCGCTATATTCCTGTAATAGTCACCCATGTACTTCAAAATTGATACATATGGATGATTTTAAGGCCGTTTCTTCTGGAAATTGGTGATAAAATTTTAAGATAAAAGGGGAATATTTGTAACAAAATTTCAACCTCGCTATATTCCTTTAGTAATCACCCATATACTTCAAAATGGATACATATGGATGATTTTTATCCAAAACTTTACAGAAACATCGTGAAAGGTTGAAAAATCGCATTTGAAAACTTTATTTCAAAAGGCCGTTTCTTGTGGAAATTTGTGATAAAATCAAATAAGAATGCGGATATTTGTAATAAAATTTTCAACTTCGCTATATTCCTTAAGTATTCACCCATGTACTTCAAAATGGATATATATGGATGATTTTTATCCAAAACTTTACAGAAATGTCATTAAAGCTGGAAAAAAACACATTTTAAAAAAACGATTTTTTCGACAAAATTTTCAACTTTGCTATATTCCTTCAGTATTCACCCATATATTTCAAAATGGATAAATTTGGATGATTTTAATATTACACTTCACAGAAACATCATGAAAGGTGGAAAAATCGTATTTGAAAATTTTAGTTCAAAAGGCCGTTTCTAACATAAGTGATTGGAACGGAGAACAGCATTTTAAACAAAAAGCGACTTTGTGTAACAAACGCTTCAACTGCACTTTATTCCTTCAATATCCTTTAAAATAGATTTATTTGTTAAGTTTGAACCCTAAAGATAAGAGACACGTTCTGAACGGCGGGAAAAAAACCACTTCGAAGATTTTCTCTTAAAAGGCAGGTTATAGCAAAATTTAATGGAACGGAGAGGTCACAAGAAACGACTTAGGAATAGAATGTGATCCTGGCCTCGGATAAATATTTTTCATCGATAATAGTAGAGAAGAAAAAAATGTCTTAGAGTTTTCATGGGACTGTTGCAATTAGATTGCCCTCTGTGAGATATTTTTTGTAATGTAGTATAAAGAAGCCAAGGAATTGCACATGTCGGAAAATGTCCAGAATCGAATCTCAGACTAGTCCCGTGTAGAAAACACGCGCTATTATGAAAATAATTTTCACATCAGTCACTCTTTTTTCCGAGAAAAAAAAATGCAACAACCGATTAGAATTTGCCAAACCGGAAATATGCTGAACCCGAAAAGACGGCAAGCATTGTGAGAAAAAGAAACTGTTGTATGTTTGAATGATAAGATGTTTGATTTTTAAGCCGTTGCATCCAATTTGAGAGGAAAAATGGATATGAAGGTAGACTTATCCCGAAATAATTGGAAACATTGAAATATGAACAAGAGGGTGGTGACTGTATAGAAAAGCAGTGATGCAGTGATAATGTAATTCAGGTAGATATAGACATATAAGAGCTTTCTGGAGTTGAAGGAGAATTTTAGGAAGGAAAAAAAAAATCGGTCCTCGAAGTAACAATAAAGGCAAAAAGTAAACAGTAAACAAGGCGGGTGTTTACATGCATTTAAGTTTATATTATACCATTTGAAAGTAAGGAAATTATTGTGAAGATGACAATCTGTCATTGTGCGGTCGGTCCAAGTGTT
The DNA here is from genome assembly GCA_946811185.2 of Hippopus hippopus. Lineage (NCBI taxonomy): Eukaryota > Metazoa > Mollusca > Bivalvia > Cardiida > Cardiidae > Hippopus > Hippopus hippopus. The sequence continues at coordinate 10,754,919 of OX328110.1, forward strand.
AGTCGCAGACAGAGAAATTAATTTCAAAACTAGGTTAAAACGTGCCAGGTAACTGTGTCTTTTGTTTACATGTTGCCTGGTTTTAAAACTCTTCTTTTCTGCCAGCGACTAACACATGGCCCGACTACACAATAACATACTGTCATCTTCACAATATTTTCCATACTTTTGAATGGTATGATTTAAATTTAAATATATCATGACACATGCTTTGATATATTGGCCTCTACTGGGCCTTTAACACAGAGTTTATATTAAACATTTGTCCAGTTATGGTAATATCTTGCTAATATTAAATGCTAATAAACTGTAATAGCGACAGCAAGAAGGAGCCGAGCTCAGATGAAAGCCATTGCCACACTTTTCGGATATAATAAATTCTCACATGGACGAAATCGGAAAATGATGTTAAAGGAAAGAGATGACTGCAGTTATAACTAATTAAACAAGATGGTGATTGGTTTTGTTCATGAATTTGATGAGACAGCCCAGTCAATAGTACAGTTAGGTACATGTAAAAACACCCGAACTATATGTCTTTCTTTCTTCGTAAATGTGACGGTTGACGTCACCCTGTTTGTTCATTGGCTGTAGAAAAGACACCTGGCAACTTCGAATAACGCTCCGTCGACACGCCTTATATATCTCTCCCACTGGCTACCGAACGAACAAGTTAGACCCCTTTTATGCATATATGAGTAATTTGGTGGCCAAAATCATGTATCTACTTTCGATTAGTTGTATATTGTAAATTAGGACCAATCACCAAACAGAATCATTCTCATGTTTATGCTAATTATAGTCCTCTTAACAAGGAAGAATTATGAGGTTCTCATGATTGTTCCGGACTACAAAATTCTTTCTTTTAATCGTCAATATTTGTCTGTCTCTCTTTTACTCTATCGGTCACCGGTCGATCCATTGGTCTGTCTATCTATCTGTCTGTCTGTCCCCCCTCTCTCTGTCTGCGTTTCCGACTTTCTGTCTGTTTGTTTGCCCTCACTCTCTCTCTCTCTCTCCGTTTTAAAATTAACCTTAAGGATTAACTGTAAAGATATTGGAGCGTGTAAAATATTTGACAACCGACTCCCTCTACAGCTGGAACCGTCATTGACCTCAGGTACATAATTATTTAGAGGACGAGATAATGCTTTATTAAAGATATTTATATATAGTCATTATCGGGTTATATTCAGAGGCAAGAAGATTTTTGAAAATCTGCAAATATTATTGTAAGTAAAATATTCGACCCCATGCTCTGTGAAAAGGGGACGTAATGCATTTGTAAAAAATATCGACCCATTTCAGCCTGCGAAGTTCACGCAGGTTGACATGGGTCGAAAGTTTTTCCTACATGTATTTATTTATTGCAAGTCCAAGGACCTCAGGAATCAGTTGTTGGACCAGATAGGTTTTATGGAACCATATGATAATGATTTTATTACATGCTTAATATAATGCTTAACGGTGATGCATTCAGCATGGCTCATATATTATTGCCTTCACCGAAAGGAATGTACCTCTCCGTCATAAACTGTTACCTTTGTAAAATCTAATTTCAACTGTACATAACGAATCGTTTGAGTTATTAATATCGTTCATATGCAAGCCCAAATGCTCTCCATTGTATTTATTACATTCTGTTACTAATAATAGTAACATTTTCCACTGAAAATGAAGTAATATCAGTGTCACGCGAGGGCAGATATGGCGGGGCAACGGGCTGATATCTGATATCCTGCCCGTTCACAAGATATTTGTTCTAAATCTATAGCAACAGAACACTCACTCGTAAACTTACGTTCTCAAAACATCCATTTTGAAAAAAAAATGGCTGAATCGGTCCGTCAATCGCTAGCGGACAAATCTTCAGAACTACAGTCAATGTTGAATCGTTAAACCAACAAAGACCCGATAAACAGAGAATAGATTGTTGTTGTCTTGGATTGGGAAACTTATCAGGCAATGCGTAGTGTCTATAGGCTAGTACTTCTACGAATTTTATCCATTGAGCCGGCTGAACCGAGCTTGATTAAGTTTCATAATTCGAAGCACCAACCATCTATTCTATTTATCCTGTTTCTCAGTTTTGATCCGTATCACACAAAATTGAATATTTAGATCGGAGAAACAATAATGGCAACACCTGTTTAACAATGAACAAACATGAAGAACTGTTTATTTAAAACGTCCTATACTGCACATATATACAGCTCTACGATAGTGATGGTGAATGACGTCATGAACGTGACGTTTACCCGCGGAAAAAAGTTGTGTCGAATGAAGACAAGAATGCTTTTGTTTTAAGTGTTTAAACATGTTAGAAAACCAAAAAAATCGAGCAATTGATCCATGAATGTAATAAACAGGTTATTACACGGCTGATGAGGGCCGCAGAGTGATATCGGCCCTCCACCTCGAAATCTGCCCTCGGGCTAAAGCCCTCGGGGCAGATATCAAGGTGGCGGGCCGATATCACTCTCCGGCCCTCATCAGCCGTGTAATAACCTATATGTATTTGCCTTCATTCCGAACCATTTTATACTTACATGATATACATATACTACCTTTATGTAATGGAATGATATCTGATTGTCATGAAATATCCTTGTATCAAACACTTCAGGCATTCCATACTACAAAATACAGTTTGCTCCTGCAGCGTATTAAAGGGGTCGGCGACAATAAAAAAGAAATAATGTTCGTATGACATTGAATGATTGGTGTTTTACGCCGCTATCTATTTTAAATCAGCCATATCACGGCGACAACTTGGTATATTTATGTGTGTCCTGGGTTTCATCGGCACTAAGCCAGGGCTCTGGAATCTATTTCTATGATACAAGTCCCGTAATCAGCAACCATTGTCGAGTGACATCTTAATGTAATCCTCTAGGATTTTCTAAAGCACACCGGAAAGAACGCAATATCTGATTGGCTAACAATTCAAATGATTGATTGGAGTTCACTTGATTTTTAATCGGTCGGCATTAGCCGGCCGATTAGAGAGACCACAAACTTCGGAAACCCGTCCGCTAAGAGTAAACTGATGTAAGTGCAACTCGTAACAGCTTTTACTTACAGTAGTTTAACATTAATACCTATTGTGGTGACCTTATTACAAAAACTGCTTTTAACCCAGATAAGCGCAAGAATAGTAACTAGTAGTAAACAGACTGTAAAGTAATCCCATACTTAACTTTTTTTTTTTTATATAATTTAAAGGCCCAGTAGAGGCCAAAATATCAAAGCCGGTGTCATAATACATTTAGATTTAAAATATACCATTTAAAAGTATGGAAAATATTGTAGAGATGACAATCTGTTATCATGTGGTCAGGCCATGTGTAAGTCACCGGCAGAAAAAAAGAATTTCAAAATCAGGCCAAAAGGAAACAAAAGACACAGCTACCTTGCAGGTTTTAACCTAGTTTTGAAATTAATTTCTCTGTCAGCAACTAACACTTGGACCGACCGCACAATGACTGATTGTCATCTTCACAATAATTTCCATACTTTTAAAGGTATTATATAAATTCAAGTGCATATTAACACCCGCTTTCTTTACTTTTGGTCTTTACTGTTACTTTAATAAATGGCGGTAACAGTTTGTTTAGCGTTGAATTATGTCATAGTACCAGTATTATCAAAATGTATGGCCAGCATAAACTGGCAGTTTATATACTTTCAACGCGGTTATAAGAAATGGGATCAGTGATAAAGCAGGAACTTTATGAATAAAATGAGAGCAAGTGTATAGGGCTATGAAACACATCTTGTAGTCGTCTGCTGTCCATATTATTCGGCAAACTTCGAGTGATCCATTGATAAAGTTATACGGCCGAGTTGTGACGAGTGCTGTCCGTAAATGTTGAAGTGTTGAAAAAAAAATGATAAGTTATATTGGACCTCAGCAGGGATAAAGCTGCAACGGAAAGGAGTTTGTACGGAAACATTGCTTTTAAAGACCTTGAAAATTTAGATTGTTCTGCCTTTGAGCAGTCTGGTGTAAATGCATCACTTAACAGCCGTTAGTTTAAAATACTAATCGGCCGTTGGTAGTTTAATTTTAGCGAAGCGAAGCATGTGAAGCAGTGAGGGAAAAAGGATGTAGAGTTGTTAAAAGGTTATGACCCAAGCGGAGAGGCCATTACGGAAACATTTTCAGAATGGACTGCTTATCCAACGCTTGCAACCTTAGAAACCATACTGTCCATTCACAATACTGACCAGCAATAGATCTGATACGCATCTTTCAGCTTAGATTGTATTAACCACTAGGCTACTAAGCGCGACCATATGGCCTTTTGCGGACAGTCTGATCTTAGATCTACACTGTCCGATAGTATATCCCCCCCCCCCAAAAAAAAAAAAAAAATAGCTTTGAAATAGTAAAAATTTGGGTTTTTACTATCGGCTTGATAGTTTCATTTCACTTGTTTAGCCTCTCTTCCTCTCCTTCCAGCCACGTCACTGCCATTTTACACGGTCACGGGCATGTTTCTTTTTGATGACATTCTAAAGACTGACATCAGTCTGTTAACACTTGACCAAACAATCCTGTGGGTCTTTGAAATTATAGTGGGAAAAACGGCCTTCATTCAGCATCTTCTTTTTTTCTCACAGCGTTTCTTCACGATTTGCAAGATTTTCAACATTTTGTCATTTGGTAGAATTAAAAAGAACATTTTCATAAAAAAAAAAAAAGAAAAAACCTGAAACTGCAACACTAATAAGCTCACTAAACATCATAGTCTCTGAATCAACGGACCAGGGAAAAAGTTTTAGCAGAGAGTGCAGATTCAGACCAGACAGCACAGAACATGCAGTCAGATCTTGTATTTGTCATGCCAGTTTTCTGAGATATTCTAGTATCTGAGTGTTTTAATTCTTAGCTAAACTGTCCCGTTTTTAATGACCCCGACGGAGAAAGCTGTTAAAAACTTTCTTGAAAAAGTAGAAAATGCAAATAACCATTCTTTTCTCATTTTGCCACTATGTTTTTTTACCCTTCAACGATTCAAATCATCATTTGGTCATCATTAAATTCGTCATGTACAAATGCTTTCCATCTGAAAAATTCTACAATTTCATTTGTTAAAGGGTTGAGGGTTAGGTAGATTCTACATTCTTTCAAAGTAATGAAGGAGAAATGGGCCAGCAGACGTTTTGGACTGGACGATTTGGCCCAGGACAATTTAGTCAGCCAAAAATTTTATGACAATTGTCTAGATTTGTCTAGATGATTACGACGGCTTGTTAAAAATGGAAAAATAAAAGGCCGTCTGGCAGTCAAAAGTAAACAATTCGAAGTCATAATGCAGACATATTTCATACGACATTTTAAAGTATGGATATTATTATGAACCAGACAATTCGTCATAGTACAGTTACCAAGTTTGCCAAAGTTACAGAGAAGAATATTTGTACTTTTGATTTTCCAAACTGTTTTAAAAAGCTGGTAGGTAATATTATTTGTTATGAGTGATATCTAAGGCTTGATAATGGGTATTGCTGATGAGAATTGTCACATATTTTACGTTCTATTGCTGTCAGCTAGCAAACATATATTTCAAGCATTCCGTTAATTTACTAATTTGTGAAAGACAGTAAAAAAGGGGCTCCTTCGTGGCTCAGTTGTAAGATGTAAGATTTTCCTCGCATACATAGTTCAAACAACTACCATTTGTGATTTCAAACCAGTGTAGTTATTCAGTGTAGTCCGATTACAGTGCTGCCAGCACCATGATTGTTTTATAGTAAAAACTTGATTAAGTCATATTTCACGGCGAAAGGTTATAGAATCGGGTAGATCTATATTGGCTCTACACAGTACTTTTCTGTCAATAGGTTGGAAAAAGTACGAAACCTTAGGTAAAGGCCCTCGCCCCTGTAGTATTTACGTTGAGCATTTGATTGTGCAATGAGAAAAAGGGATACTTGATAACTTTTACGAATGAAGATAATGAAGGCCTTGCTCGTCGCGCTGCCGGCCCCTGCCTTTAAAAGAAAACGGGTGCAATCTAACTCCTGTGCAGGTATAGTGAGATACTATTCAGACATGGGTGGTGATTTCACGGTCTTTTCATGGGGCTGCAAGTTGCTTTAAAAGACCATTATGAAAAGAAACACGATGAGACTGTCCACGTCCCATCATTGGAGCCCAGATTACGTGCTTCCGATCCGACTAATCCACTGCAAATCGCTTGTATGCCCTAAGTGTTCAGAAAATTATTAAGCTGCCACGGGTGCCACTCGACGAGCAAATCATGAGCTGTCACCACCCAAGTGAACGTCTACCATGGACGTGCTCCATCCTGTTTTGCCTTATAGGACTGGAAAAGATGCCGCCCTACAGTAATTCCTGTTTTAAGCAGTTGTGTGAAGCCAGGTCACTTGATTAATTTAGTGGACGATTTGTGACGTAGGCGAAGACCGAGTGACGCATTTTTCCCCCCGCCAAATCTATATATAGTAGAAAACGCTTACAGATTAAGATCCATGTCCTTATACGATGTGATGCCTATGGCATGTACTTAGCACGATTTACCTGGTATTTGAACTATAAATTATGTTCTGCTTTGTAGACGATCCATACATACAATATGAAAATAGGCAAAGCCTAGAAACGGGCGAAAGAGACTTTTTTCTCAGACATATTCAAACATAATCCGTACAACAACGAATCTGTGCAGATATGTTTATTTGACACCGCCCAGCAAATTTTTGATGGCATTAGACATCTACTGCCTTAACGACATTTTATCGGGTTGTCGGTGCGCAACATTTTTGAGCATGTCTCTTCGATTCTCTGTTTTCTAGCGTAACTTTGTCTAATTGTAGTACTATTATTGGACTACTGATTTTTGCTTCAAGACGTGGAGAAAGTAGTGGTAGATACATTTTTTTTTAAAGATCAGTTTATAGTAAGTAATCTATGCCTTTGAGTAATTCTGGACAGTTCTACTTGTATCGTTCTTCCATTCTCCCATCTATTAAAATATACCACATGTATTTGGTATTAACCCTTTCCTAAATGAATTAAACTGGAACTTCAAAATTGAAAGAAGCTGCAGACGACAAATTAAACAAGGTTTAAATGAGATTTAAAAAAACAGTTTGTGCAGAAAAGGTTGTGGGGAAAGGAACAATTGCTTGTAATGAACTATTACCCCTTTTACCAAAATGTTTTCCAAAGCCGTCCCATACCAATGTTAAATCGAGACTATATCAAGGAAAGGGTTGACAGAGTACAATCTTTATTGTGAAAAAAAACATGATTTAGTGCTAGAAATAATACATCTTACTAAGTAATTTGAAATCTTGGGTGTTTTGTATCACTTTCTTTGTTCTAAGGGAGGTAATTGAGTTCGAATATTGGGAAAAGTAGCTGGCAACTTTTTTTTTTTTTTTGCAGTTTTTGATAAAGGATATAATCAAGTATATTTCTGAGAAAAATGAGAAAAATCTTTGCGCTAGGTTCTTTTGAGAGTCAAATAATGTCCTGATTTTCTGTGATAAATTAAGCAATTTTGTGGGCTAAGGGTTTTACTGAAACAGAGATAACGTATCATTAATTTGAAATATCTGTTAATTTCTCATCAAAGTCAGAGGATCCATTGTTTCACTATGAATTTAAAACACAGAGAACATGATTTGACTGAAATTACAGATTTTAATCACAAAATTCTGACGTATGCTGCAATAATTGGGTTTTGTGTAATTTGAAAAAAGGGTTATGTTCTTCGTGGACTCAGAACGTTTTGGTTCATCAGGCAACGTTTGATTATCTCTTCGCATATTGAAAGAACATACTTTGAAGTGTTTCTGTGTAAAATTTCACGAAATTCTCTGCGCTAGAAATAACTCGCTGAAACGCCTTTAACTCTACCCAACGAGGACTTTAGTTTCATCTGTCTCACTTGCGAATGTTTTCTGCAGAAGTTTTAGCACTCTTCTAAATTGAAAACTTCTGCAGAAAACTTTCGAAAACATTGTGGGATAAGGAGAAAATGCTGCTTACCAGCATTTCTCCTTTTCCCGCAAAGTCTTCAGAATCCTTTTTTTTTTTTTTTTTTTAGGGTCGTTTAGATTCAGGATTGTGTAGTAAAGGGTTAACTTGTGAAGAAATTTAACTCCAAATTATCAGGGGTCGCTAGTTAGAATCCCAGCTGGGCTAGCTTTTTTTCCGAAGATTGATGATAGTCATTGCGACAGATTTCATCCTCCTGTCACTGCTGATCATTGTTTGGGTAAAGGTAAGGTGGGAAAGCAGCCAGTGGCCTGAAAAGAAGTTAGTGTATATCCTGATAAAAGACACTCCAGAAAAGCAAGGATAGGTGCACTGGCTGCCACAATTTAACTGTAATAATAGTAGTATAGGGAGGTAGCCTAGGGACGCGGCCGAACCGCCGCGTCCCAGGCTACCTACCCTGTAGCGCCCCAGGCTGCCTACCCTGAGGGGGAAAAGTGTCCCAGGCTGCCTACCCTGAGGGGGAATTTGTCCCTATATCACTGAGTTGGACTTAGTTTTTTCTTCACCTATGGATGATTTCTATCCCTAAAAGCCTGAGCACTGAGTTGGACTTAGACTTTTTTCTGAGTTTTTTTTACTCTTTGGAGTGTAACTCTTCTAAAAGAAAGAAGATTGACAATTTGAAGTCCCTATATCACTGAGTTGGACTTAGTTTTTCTTCACCTATGGATGATTTCTCTCTCTAAAAGCCTGAGCACTGAGTTGGACTTAGACTTTTTTCTGAGTTTTTTACTCTTTGGAGTTTAACTCTTCTAAAAGAAAGAAGATTGACAATTTGAAGTCCCTATATCACTGAGTTGGACTTAGTTTTTTCTTCACCTATGGATGATTTCTCTCTCTAAAAGCCTGAGCACTGAGTTGGACTTAGACTTTTTTCTGAGTTTTTTTACTCTTTGGAGTGTAACTCTTCTAAAAGAAAGAAGATTGACAATTTGAAGAAAAGATAGAACTTTCGTGCTAAATGGTTAGTCCTAAAAAAGGACTGTTGGGTTAGCTCTGAAAAGAGCTGTGACAATTTGAAGATAGAACTTTCGTCTGACAATTTGAAGAAAAGATAGAACTTTCGTCTGACAATTTGAAGAAATGACAATTTGAAGAAAGATAGAACTTTCGTCTGACAATTTGAAGAAAGATAGATCTTTCATGGTAGATGATTAGCCCTGAAAAGGGCTGTTGGGGTAGCCCTGAAAAGGGCTGTTTTGGAGGTTGTGTTTTTAAGCACAACCTCCAACTTTCCCACAAGCTGGACAGCTGCTCGCTGCCCGCCTTCTGATTCTTGCCATCGCCTGCTCGTCCAAGTTGAACTTCAACGAAAATGGTGGCTCGTCGTCGTCATCCCAGCATTCAGTTTCTGGGATGACGAACTCCTTCTTGGCTGGTGTCTGTAGTGGGATTTGGGCAAAGTCCCAAAAGTCCCACCCGGTGAATATTAGTTTCTCCTCGAAGACAGGACGTCTCTGTCTCCTCGCTGCCTCAGCTTCAATTTTTATTTGGAGGGTCTCCGCTGCTCTCATCGTTTTTCTTAGCTCTTCCATCGTTTTTCTTAGCTCTTCCATCGTTTTTCTTAGCTCTTCCATCGTGAAATGAAAATGAACAATGTATGGAAAATATCGCCGGGTTTTATAGCTTTACAGGAGGATTGACCTACTTGACTCATGACGTCATTTTCTCCTATGTTTTTCCCGCGTCGGCGTTTCATGCTGTTTTAGCTCTGAATTAACGTTGTCCAATCAGAATTATTGTTTTATTTCTAATGGTAAATGTTTATTGTTGACCAAACCATAGTTTTGTTACATTTTTTCATGTTCGGCTCAGAAAAACTAGAGTTTGACTATCCTATGACTTTTTTTGATTGTGAGTCTTCTGACAATTTGAAAAGAAAGATGTTTCATTGAAGATGGTTAGCCCTGAAAGGGGCTGTTTTTGTGCAGAATACACTTTTTTTATCCTCCTCTCTTTCTTTCGATTGTTTCCATTGTATCTAGCATTTGTAGCAGATGCTCAATTTCATATCTGATATATCTGATACGTTCTCTTTCTTCTAACCAGAAGAGCAATGAGAGGAAAAATGTCAATCCAAACATTGTGGGATACTGACTCAGCTTTACGATAGTTAATGGTGAATGAGAAAAAATAATCGGAGTTTAGTGTTTATATGTTTATGTGCAATGGGACACTTTTTTAGGCTTTTGATTGCAAGCCTTTTGAGTTTTGACAATTTTGAAGAAAGAAAGATCTTTTCTTGGAGATGGGTAGCCCTGAAAAGGACTGTTGGGTTAGCCCTGAAAAAAGGGCTGTTTTTCGTCTCACGTTGTTCTCCACTTCTAATGACAACATCCGAAATTCGCCTGGCAAATGGGGCATGCTTCAACTCTTTTTGTGATTGTCATTGCTCCATTATCGAAAGTAATCTTCCTCCCAAATTTGACATCAACCAAAATTACATCAGGCGTTGTCTTTAGAAATAGCTGAACTAATCTTTCGCCGAGATCTTTGTATGGCTGTGTTATACGTTGTAGTTGGCTTTGTTCCTCCTCTCCTACGAAATGAGTGTTTAGTAGCAATATCTGCTGACCGGCATTCAGATAGTCTCGGAGAGCCTCACGCAGTTGATAATTTATCTCCTCCATATTGATACTGCTTCCGATTATTGATACTGCTTCTGAACTGCTCGAGAACTGAGAGTAAAAATGGTGAATGTATGGAAATATCGCTGGGTTTTATACGTTTACAGGAGGATTGAAAATTTTTAAAGAGCTCGGACCTGGCGGAAAGCACATACATTTTTTCCCATCCTACGTTTCATGCTAATATAGCAAAAAGTTATGACCCGATGTATGGGAAAAATGTAGACAGAACAAGTCTTGGGGAAAAACAGAATGAAGAACTCCATTGGTTTTTTTGAACTTTTTTTATTGAACAGAACTGAACAATGAACATATTTACAATGAACATATTTTACAATGAACTGTAAAAAAGACAAAAAATGAAATATTCACAATGAACTGTTAACAAAAAGAAGATCATTTTTTCACTGTTTGTGGGGATTGAGTCTCTGAAATTTTCTTGTATAGAATTCCGTAGTGTTGATTAAACCACAATGCTACATCTCGATCGTTTCGATGGTGTTCCGTTGAGAGGAATTTCTGTTGAAGATATTTCTGTATATTGTATCCTCTAGCAACAGCATCCAATACAAAGATACGGTAAAGTCCGCAAACTTTACCCTGTAGACTCTGAAGAGTTTGTCGATTGTATCTCCACGTTGAAGAATGATTGTCTAAAAAGTTAATGATTTCTGGCTCAAGTGGTGGTAGTCCATACGGATCAAAGTATAGCACATTGTCATTATTATCAAATATCACTGCCACCCAGTGTTCTCCTGGTCTATTTGATCTCTCTGTATTCACAATGTAAGCTTTCACATGTTTGGGTTTTTGTCGAGGTAACTGGTCTTTTGCACAGACTTTCGCCTGTAGATTTTTTATCCAGGTTCCGTGATCCAATATGTATTGAATTTCAGAAGTATACATCAGTTTTTCTATTCACTTTTCTTCCCAGGATTGTTTTACTTTGTCACACCAGTATTGTAAGCACGACTCCGTGATTTCAGATAAAATGTTTTGTTTTATATTTTGCCATAATCTGTACGCTTCCACATAGTCACTGTCATCGAGTTTCATCTCCATTAGTTCAGGATACCATTTTTCCATGATTTTGTATGGGTTTATTCCCGTCATGGCTCTTTCTATGAACATATCTGTATGATCTTGTCTGTCCATGAATAAACATATGTCGTGCTGTATTTGACTGGGGTGATCCATTTGACATCCGAAACACTGTTTATGAACTTCGCTGGCTATAAATTCTTTTACTTCATTAATCATATGTTTTTCAAAGCTATTGTGAATGTCGTTTTTCCGAGTAGAAAGACACTTTGAAGTGTGATATTGCACTTTTTCTGCTTTTCTTCTCAGTGCTCTAGCGAAGTTGAGTCCCTGCATTGTTTTTTTACTTCTCTTAGCTCTGAAAAGGGCTGTTTTTCTGATGTAATTTTTCCGAAGTTAGTAATCTGTGATGATTTCTCTCAAACTGTTGATCTCGATCTGATTGTCAAATTCAGCAAAAACAATAACGTTGATCACTGTTGCCAAGGCTTGGGCGAATTGAAGCTCAATTCGAAGACTTCCAGTTTTTATAGGATGAAGTTGACCTTCTTCACTGCCTTGATCAGCTGTCAAATCGTAGCCCCACAAACAGTATCCACCAGCATAATCTTCTTTGGCAATATCAAATGATTTATTGAGTCCGAAGGCTGAGACAGCCTGATACATTGACAAATATGATTTCAAATACAAGCCATTTTCAAAGTCAGGCTCAAAGGGTCTGTTATGAATACTGTGACCATTACATGATACATCTATTTTTGACAGATTGAAATGTTGGAAGAAAAATGGATTGGTATCATAACCTCCATTATAACTAGCATTTGTTACCATTGCAATGAAAACACGTTTCGGAAGCTGTCCTTGAAACAAATGATCTTCAACTTTAGACTGAAGTCCATTGCCGATGGTAAAAGTCTTTACTTCTACTCTGCGGATAGGAATTTTCATGTTTTGCTGAAAAATAATTCGATTTAGATCATTCGCAACAACAGGCAACAATTCGACATTTCGCATATGCAGACTGACTGTTTCCAGTACAATTTTTGCAGCTGGTGCACCAGTACCTCCCGTAAGACAAAAGTTTGATGAGACTCTGTTTAATCTAAGTCTGATTTCAATACCGTTAGGTAAATATTTTTCTTGCTGAAATAGATCAAGATGCATTCGCCCGAAAAGCTCTGCAGTTCTGCTTAGTGTGATTACACCGATTCTTTCTCGTAATCCTTCATTATTCCCATCATGGTTGAGTGCTCCGAATTGGCCACTGGTGTCTTCGACCCAAAGTACACCAGCTTTCAAAAACGTAGTCTTGCAGTCGGCATTATATGACAAAAGATTTTCGATATATGCTCTGTATGGATAGGTGTCTGAATTACTGTTGATTAGTTTATTATTTAGATACAAATCGACACTGCTAAACATACTGTCCATGAAATTGTTTACAGGGGCTACATTTGAACCGGCATCTAAATAGCTACCATCTGCTTTAACGATTTTTAATTTGATATACAAATACGATTGTGACAAATCTGTCCAATGTTCGGTTTGAGGTGGTATGATGAATTCTATCGGTGAAATGTTTGTCAAAGATGATATTGGAAAATGTTCAACCCATTGACTTTCTTGCATCGTTGTCAATGTAGGTGGTACAGAAAGAACATCGAGTTCTGATTTACTGCATTCGCAAGATCCGTTTTGCATCATTTTCAAAAAAGATTTTTTCAAAAGATTTTTTTCAATCAAATATATCAAGAGGTCTTGGTCTAGTGTAATGATTTCTTTGTCTTTTATTAATGATCTTGCCTTTGCGAGATCGAGAAGATAAATGACGTGTCTTTTGTGATTTTCGTTTATTTATCCCAGGTATTAACTGTTGCGCTAAATTATAAACAGATTGTTTTCCCCGCGAGACTGCAACTTTTTTGGGGTTTTTACCACGTAAAAAGATATCTTCTGCTGCACGTATTCCTTGTTTGATTCCTTCTTTTTTTATAGCATTAAAACCAGATTTGAGCAAGGGTTTAAGCAATGGAGTCAATGTTTTAAGTGCTGATCTAAATAGGGAACCTAATCCATACCCATACTGATGTTTTACGCCACGATAAACTGGTAGCATTTTTTGTCAATGTATCAGTTAAATATTTTTATTTTTTCTGTCTGAAATGTAACTTGACGATTGTCTTACCAGTAATGAAATGAAACGATATGCCAGAATCCCCTGTTATTTGAATGTGAATAGTATCGAAATCAGATTTCGAAACGGGGATATAATGCGGTAATGTAATTTCATGGTTGACATGTTGGGCTTCATAATTATTTTCAACTGATTCGGTTGATTTGAACGGTAAAACACGAAGTATGGGAGCAAATGTATCACCCACTATAGTGTGTTCAGCAATATCTGAATAAACAAACAGATGGTTGTAGCCAGCATCAATGTTAGGAGTGTATTTAAATGCATTTAAAAATCTTCTACCCGGATAAATCGCCTCGTGTTGGAATTCTGGCGATCCTCCCAGTTTTAAAAACAGCGATGGATGGAATTTGATTCCGGTTTTTGTAATATTTCTAATTGCAAGTTTCGGACGTTTGGATGAGGTTGAATAGCTAATAGACAGTACCATTGAATGCTTTTGAAGGATACCCGATAGGTTATTTTGAATCAAATCATCGACCACCTCTATAATATGCTTTGGTGAAGTGTAACTACCCGGTGGAAAAGTAAATAGAATTGACCATTTTTCTGCTTTACCTTTATCGTCTCGCCTTAATACAGATATCTGCATATTATCTCTTTTTTTATCTACCGCTGCTATTGCATAGTATAAACTGGTATCTGTAGTTATAATTTCGAGCTTTGCTTCTTGTTCACTTACGTTTAAAAACTGAGAGGGGGTAATAAGTTGAACTAATGCAACTTCCCAATTTTCCCTATCAATATGAACTGCCTTTGGTAAATGAACTTTAAAACAGCACTGTGTGTTGTTCGGATAAAGGTTTATGGAACTATCGCTAGGTAGAGTAACATAAAACAAGAGGGCCATGATGGCCCTGTATCGCTCCACTGGCTATTATGGAATAGCCATCAAAACCAATTAAACGGCCCGTTCATTTCTGTATAGTGCAAGAAGCCCCCATTCACCAGAGCCACGTTTTTTGACGGATCAAAATTTTATGAACAGTTTTTGAAAAGGGTCACCCAAGGAACAATCCTGTGAAATTATTTCGAAATCTGACCAGCGGTTTCAGAGAAGAAGAATTTTGAAGAATTCCTTCATTTCTATATGGTGCAAGAAGCCCCCATTCAGAGCCACATTTTTTGACGGATCAAAATTTTACGAACAATTTTTAAAAAGGGTCACCCAAGGAGCATATCTGTGAAATTATTTCAAAATCTGACCCGTGGTTTCAGAGGAGAAGATTTTTAAAGAATTCCCTAAAAAATTCCATTTGGTTGCAATGGCAACCAGAGTTTTTGATGGAATCAAATTCTGAAAACAGTTTTTAAAGAGGACGTTCCAAGGAACATTCCAGCCAAGTTTGGTCCAAATCCGCCCAGTGGTTTAGGAGGAGTTGATGTTTAAAGAATTGTTGACGACACACGACGCACGACGGACACCAGGTGATCCTAAAAGCTCCCCTTGAGCACGTTGTGCTCAAGTGAGCTAAAAAGTTAACATACGGATGGACGCACAACGGACAACGGGCCATTACATAAGCCTGCTGGCCTTCGGCCAGTGGAGCTAAAAAACTTGTTTAGCACCAATCATGTATCACTGCAGCTTGATAATCAAGGGAGGTAAATAGTAACGAACTTTATCTTTCATAAAAAGAGTTATTTCCCTTGATTAATGTTTAAATTGAAGTGACAATATTTTGAAGCCCATGTTAAACTTGCGATCCCTGGAATGAAGGCAATTTTGACCCCAGACCTACAATATGAAACTAGAATGTGTGGTTATAAACAAAAAGATTTTTTAATCTTGCCCAATAAAAAGTCATGTAAAACAAGTTTGCTAAATAAAAGGCCCTGTAAAATATGTGATCCATGACACAGGTTTATCAAGTTTTCACTATAAAAGCCAATGTGACCCCTGGTGTGGAGCCAAACTTGACCCCCAAAGTTAAAATTTGGGCCCTCTTGGTAGAGGCCCATTATATAAAGTTACATGCAAAATTTGGTAGCCCTAGGCCTAAATATGGCTATGTACAAGTAGATTATTAAAGTTTCCTTATATAAGACCATGTAGAACTTGTGACCCCCTGGGGTGGGGCTACATTTGACCCCCTGGGCTATAATTTGGGCACCCTTGATAGAGACCCCCTAGATAAAGCTAAATGCAAAATTTGATAGCCCTAGCCCTTATAGCTAGATGTGAAAGATTTTCCTATATAAGCCCGCCCATGTAAAACATGTTACCCCCCGGAGCGAAGTCAAATTTGACCCTAGGCTATAATTTGGACACCCTTGGTACAGGTCCACTAGATAAAGCTACATGCCAAATTTGGTCGCCCTAGGCCCCATGGCTAGGTCAAAGAAGAATTTTAAAGTTCTCCCTATATAAGCCCATGTAAAACTTGTTATATAAGCCCATGTAAAACTTGTTACCCCCGGGCAGGGCCTAATTTGACCCCAGGGCTATAATTTGAACAACCTTGGCAGAGGTCCACTAGATAAAGCTACATGCCAAATTTGGTAGCTCTAGGCCCTATGGCTAGGTAGAAGAGGAATTTTAAAGTTCTCCCTAAATAAGCCCATGTATAACATGTAACCCCCGGGGCGGGGCCAATTTTGACCCCAGGGCTATAAATTGAAGAAACTTGGTAGAGGTCCACTAGATAAAGCTACATGCCAAATTTGGTAGCCCTTGGCCTTACGGTTTCAGACAAAAAGATTTTCAAAATTTTTCAGTTTTGTTGCCATGGCAACCAGAGTTTTTGAAGGAATTAAATTCTTTCAAGAAATTCTGAAGAGGACCATGGCAGGATCATTTCTGAAGTTTCATCAAAATTGGATGGGTAGTTTCAGAGAAGAAGACGTTTTAAAAAAAAGTTAACGCACGGACGGACGGACGGACGCACGACGGACAACAGGCCATGACATAAGCCCGCTGGCCTTCGGCCAGTGGAGCTAATGAATTCATTTTTAATATTTTATTTTTTCTGTCAATGAAATCAAGCCCTGGTTGCTTTTGTTCTGTCTTTGTGAATTTTAACCCCGGAGATGGGAGAATATATCCGAGTGAACTACTTAACAGTATCAACCACAATTTACGATCCTGACTTTGAATACTTAAATGTACTATGGAGGTTGCAATAATTGCGTAAATGACTAATATCTGTGAAATATATGTAAACTGATTCTTCGGAACACGATTTCCACAGCAGCTGTAATTTTTACTACTAACACTATCGACACTTTCTGTCGCGCACTCAATGTTTGACTGTGAATTCATCATAAATGTACTGTCTTTTTATAAGATTTTTTATCTATAAGATTTTTCCCTTCAAAGACACCAAATGGGATTCTGGTATCTAACTTTGAAATTTTTTTGGATAGCCTTTCCAATTGACTTTTATTTCTTTGATTAATTTTTTGCCCTCACGCCTTGTACGTCTATCAAGAACTGAATCAATTTCATAGACTTCATCATCTTTTATTAATTGAAGTTCGTATTCATAATGAGTTCCCAAAATTTGTTCACCCTGTAAAT
This sequence comes from Hippopus hippopus, assembly GCA_946811185.2. Classification (NCBI taxonomy): domain Eukaryota; kingdom Metazoa; phylum Mollusca; class Bivalvia; order Cardiida; family Cardiidae; genus Hippopus; species Hippopus hippopus. The sequence goes on from OX328110.1 coordinate 10,772,336, forward strand.
CTTTTATTTTATAGGTGATAGGTGAAAATGTCTTGTTAACATGAGTGATTTCAAATATTTCTTGCGTCCAATTTGGTAAATAGCCCTTATCAAATGTACGTTTTGTTTTATTGATCCGAACACGATCTCCAATTTTGAATTTTGGCTTTTTCGTCATTGCGATTGTCGATAATCGAGGATACAGATTTTTCGAAACCTCTGCCTCATTTGATTTTGTTACCATTGCAGGAGATGTTTTAATACTTCTGTGAAAAGTATGATTGTAATTCTGAACTAAAGAATTCAGTACGTCAATGTAACGTCTTGTTTTCTTGTACGTAAAGTATTTCCACATTCTCGTTTTTAAAGTTCGTTGAAATCTTTCAACGAGGCTTGCTTTTGTCTCTGGATTTTCGGCGGTGAAAAAATGAATCTGACTCTTTTTCAAGTATTGTTGAAACAGTTTGTTTTTGAATTCCGAACCTTTATCTGTTTGAAGTGATAAAGGTTTTCGTTTTGATTTCTGAACAATAGATTGAAATGCTTGAATCAAAGTTTTTCCCATTTTATTTGGAATAGGGATAACCCATGAAAATCTTGAAAACACGTCAATTACACAAAGTAAATATTTCTTGTTATCATTTTGTTTTGCTAAATGTTGCATGTCGGCCAAATCAGCTTGCCATTGATAATCTATACCACTTACAATAGTTTTTCGTCTTTTGAAACGTCGACGGATTGGTTTGTGTAAGGTATAGGTGGATTCACCTCGTAACCACTCTTGAACATCTTTGTATCTTATTCCTTTCAAAACAGATTTTGCAGCGTGATACAATTGCTTTATTCCAGTAAATGCGACAGTACTTTTGGGATCATAAAACAACTTTCTTAACACGTAATCAAGTTTAGGCTTTACCAGGGCTCCCATGACTGAAGCGTTTTACGACTAGGGGTCTTTTTTATAGATTTTGGGGGAGTTAACAACTCTTTAGTATAGAATTGTTTCAGTCTTTCTTTTTCTTCAGGTTTCATGTATGGAGTTTTCATCGTAGATTTTTTAACACTTTTTGTACCCGATTTCCTTGCACTTTTTTGTACACTTTTTGGCGTGTGAAATAAGTAATCGGGTTCACCATGGGATTCTTCATCTTCGCTCAGTGACTTATCATAAGATTTATCATAAGTTTTATGCATCCACCTCCATCTGCTTGAGTTGCCAATAACTTCTTGCGGAATATTACTTTCATGTAATGCCTTTGAAAAAGTTTTCCAACCTTTGGGTTCAACACCTTTTCTTTGACGTATTGCATCATTGATAAGATCGATGATATTGGAACCATGAATGCGTGCCCCTTTATATGACACAACTCCTTGTTCATCCCAAGTTAAATATTTGTTATCTTTTATCATATTCAAAAGTAACTCGGCTTTTCTTTTGATGGTTTTTGGTACACTTTGCAAACTTTGATCATGCAAGGCAACAGATGCTGATTTCTGTACACTATCATCACTTTTTGTCGTTGAAAGTAAATTGTTCAAAGTTGGCCTTGCTTTTTGAAGAGAATTTTGTAACTTAAACAAAGTTTCACCATACTTTTGAGCCTTTTCTGATTCTGATAAATTGGTGTTTTGTAAAATATGGCCCATGTCCTGTTGAAGATGTGTTACATCTACAACTTGCGGGTTGGGTGGTAAACGAGGTCTTTGAGCTTGTTCGACTTTCCAACGTTTCATATTTTCTAAGGTTTGGTAAGGCACAATAACCATTTTTTTAACAGACATAATACGATTTTTTTAGGAATTTAAGAATTATAAAAATTACAAGGCCTTAAGAGCTCCTCCTGTTTCTCCGATAACGGCTTTTCCTAACAATGGTAATAATGCAGGACCAAGCAATTGAAGAAATCCACCTTTTTGATTTAATATTTGTTTTTTATTTTTTACTGAGACTGATTTCGAAGCTAAACGTCTGAGATGTTGCCTACTTGAATACAATTTCTTCTTCTCAGGTGATGATAAATGTACATTGCCTTTTAAAACATTATGGCAGCATTCCGATATGCATTTTATCACTTCGGGTGACGAATCTTTTACAAGTTTTTTACGTGTTTTTGGTTTAGCCTGTATCATAGCCATAACCATTGAGGTGTTTTCTTCTTCATGTTGACTTGATCTCGATTTCGGATTAAATGATAATACAAGTTCCATGTCACTAACATTTATAGCTAATGTAATGTTTTTTTGTAGACAAAATTTGTTGTTAAAATTTCTTAAGAAAACTGTGAATAGAGATCGTCGGCTAATGTAGTGGCGGTAGATATAGATGAATCCACGGGAACGGATCTTCCTTTCCCAAGGTAGAGCACCTCATTTTTGTCGTCAAGATTATATCTCCCTGTATCAAGGTTATGTTTCAGCATATCATAAAACATTCGTTTATATTTTTTTAACCCTTTTTTATGTTTGGCTAATGTCTTTGGAGACCACGCGACGGAGGGGATTTCTTGAAACGATAATTTTTTGAATACTTTCTTTCGTAATCCCGCAGTTTTTTTCTTATTCTTTCCTCTCTGGATTTCGGATACTGTTGATGTTCTGAAATGTTACTTCCTACACGACTTCGTTTTCGGGTAGTAACAAATCTTTCATCAATCGTAATTGGGGCATGCTTCTTTGGTGATTTTTTCTTTGGTGGAGCACGCTTTCTTAGAGTACGCTTTTTCGGAGATTTCTTCTTTCTTGGAGATTTTTTCTTTTTTGGAGATTTCTTCTTTTGCGGAGCACGCTTTCGTGGAACACGTTTTCGAGTTTGTCTTTCAGCTCCAAATTTTCTGATGGTTTTTGTTCCATCCCATCTCAGCAAACTTCTGATAATAACACCACCTAGAAATCCACCCCCTCCAGGTTTTAAAATGATTTTACGTTTACTTTCCTCATCTATGGACGGATCTGCTAGCTGTTCAATATCTGCTCTATGTTTTGTCATGTACGTTTGTCATGTATGGTTTGTTTTGGTAATTTGATTTTATTTTCGATGATGTTTTGCGCAGCCAATGTAAACCATTTTAAAATTTCTTTTAATCCTGCTTTTAACACAGCTTCTCTTTCATGTTTATCGGTTTGTTGACTTAAATTCGCAAAGCAGCTAAAACCGAACTTGGTGTAGCTGATAACGTCATGTTTACTCATGGATGGGTATCATAAAAATGATTTATATTCAAAATGTAATTCTCTTTTAAAGCAAGAACTTTTGCATAAAAACTTTCTTAAAGAAACTTTTTTAAGCAGAAGAATAAATAACAGGGCCTCTTTCATTACCTTGTGTATACCAACGGTAAAATATATCTGTTCGGAGTCTTAATTCTTTGTTTGTTTGTGAATGAAAATCTACGACTAGATATCCATGGTCCGACAATGTAGCATCTTCATAAGCAGGTACAAAATGTGGGGCTTGCATTTGTCGAGCTAATGTTTTAATCTGATTCTTATCTCGTTCATTTCGAAATAAAATCATATATCTAGAATTAAGGCTATTTCGATTGCTGAAACATATTTTGCGTGATGTAAATCACACTTGCATTACGATGATGACCTTTTCTTGTAAACCAAAGTTTAATTTTTTCCTCATCTTTTTCACCCAACATGTCATCAAAGACGATTAAATGTGGAATGGATACATCACTGACAATTTCGTTTTCGTCGTCAGGAATCCCCTCCACGAATTTTATCAATTCAAATTGTGAATTAAACTTTTCCTGCATAACACTGTAGGCATGTTGCCATTCTTTGTAACACCAAACAACTCTTTCAGGAACGATGTTGAACAAGTCTTCTCGATAGTCAATTAATTTATGAACAAACTCTGTTTTTCCACAGCCGCTTGGCCCTGTGATGAAAATATTACAAGGATGTTGAAATAATATGGATTGTACATCCATATTTTTTTACTTTACTCTTTAAAGGCTAATGATAAAATGATAACATCATTGAAAATGAAAGCATTTTTATTGAACAGAACTGAACAATGAAACATTTTTTGCAATACAGCATACAAAATTTTCTTGACAATGAAAAAATTCACAATGAAACATTTTTTACAATACAGCATAAAAACATTTTCTTGACAATGAAAAAATTCACACTGAAATATTTTTTCACAATGAATTATTCACAATGAATTATTTACAATACAGCATATAACAAATTTTTTACAATGCAAATTCGCAAATACCACGAGTTTCACATTCGTCTTCATATTCCGTAATGTCTTTGTGCAATTGCTCATAACCCAAAAACATTGTATATTCACTGTCCATATCGATGAAATCTTTTAGTCCTACGAATGGAGCAACATGTCTATAAGCGTCTTTTGTTGAAAGAGCTGAATATACTACTTCTTCTGTAACATCTCTATCAAATAGAATATACCCTGCCATGGTTTCCATTGATTCTCCGTAGGAATGAATAGATCCTTTTTTGTAGCGTAAGTAAAAGTCAAATAGAACTGATTTCATTTTCAGAACGTTAAGAAAACTTTCTTCTGTTGTTCCTATCATAAAAAATGTCCATCGACTTGTGGATCGAAACAGCTTAATAATAACATTGTCTTTCAAACAGCTATCTGCTAAATAAGTTTTGAGAACGAGATCCATACCCGAATCGTCCACCATCATCGCAATAAAGTTGATTATACCATACACTTTGTAGGACTTTTCTCCTTTTGCAACCCACTTAAACAATTTTCCGATCCAAATTTTCACACAAAAATTTAATGTTAAGCTGTGTTCGTTCATCAAGCGTATGCTGTCGAACAAATTCTCCATAAATTTTTTCACGTAGTTCTATTGGTAACGGTAACATGATTGTTATTTTTTTGACCAATGGCTAATATTTTTTTCCGACTTACTTTGACTGATCGCCACACAACAATGTGATATAGAATTATTTTCTCAAACTTTTATAACCATAGGGTACAGTGTCAGCACCATTTACAATAACTCTCTTGGTGTATACAGAGCGAAACGTTTTTGTTTGTGGTTCACTGGTAACCGTTCTATCTCTGTGTCTTTTAATTCTACAATCATACTGAATTTTGATTTCTATTGTGCGATCCAAAGCACATTTTGAATATGTATCGAAATTCACCACCTGCTTTGTATTGTAATCCAGAGTAACCCCCTTTACTTTACATTTGCTTATCTCTTCTCCATCTTTTGTTTTCATTTTGTAAGCATAATTCTTAGGCCCAAGCCCTCTGAATTGAGTAATTTTACAAGCAGGCTCTTCATCAGTCCATTTTGCTAGCCGGCTGTTAATAATGGGAGGGTTCCATAATTCAGGGTCATGAATGTACATACAACTATCTGTATCGAAATACAGAACTCTATCTTTTAACTTTTCAAGAACGCTGTACAATTCCAACCTTGCATAAGCTGTTACGTAAGACCCTACTACCACATTGGCTGTAGCGTGGGTATCAATATGTTCCAACTTTGATTTAACCAAGATGAATGGACAGTCCTCGTCAAAGATTTCTACATGCTTTACAATGAAATTGGGATTGGTGACTAATTCAAAATATTTAGACGGATCACTAATGTATTCCGTCTGGGACATTTTTTCACGCTGAGCTAATTTTCCCCAAAGACAGTTCAACATAATCTTAGCAAATGACCTTCTCCCAGGATTTTTTTGAATACAACTTGGATCAAGACGAACACCTTCCGCCTTCTCATATTCACAAACGAACTGATCTTTTTCTGAGTCTGATTGACACCAATCTGGATAATAACCACTGGCTTCTTGCTTAATTTTCCAGAAATTGTCCACATAACGTTCATACACTTGCAATAATCGATAACCGCAGTCAAGAGCCTTGAATAATTCAAAAGTAACCCAAGTTCCGACCAAAGCCCTCTTTTCTTCACCATGACTACAAATGCTTGAACTTTCTTCTGCACATTTCATACAGAGTGGAAACATCATTTTGTTGTTACAGTGAACTGGGAGAACGGGATGAAACAAATCAGTTGGAGGGAAAACGTTGCATTTGATTAAGCCCTCATATTGTCGAATATTGTTCATGTCAATATTCTCAGCAGACAAAATTTCTGGCTGACCTACAGGATAGGATTTGTGTTTACAAACATAAGGGTACAGAGAACAGATATCAATGTACTTGATTTCCTTCTTGCTTTTTTCATCAACATCATAGCCAATTTTTATTGCATTACATCTTCCCCCAGACAAACCATCCCTCGGGTCGATAGGGTCCCAATGTGGATATAACTTTTCAATGAGTTTTTTGTACTCTTTATCCTTCATCTTAGCATCGAAATCGTGCTCCCAAATGTACACTACATTATAACCCATTTTTTCGATATCTGCTATACGTTCAAAAGTACGTTCGTACAATTCAGACATGGGTTTCCCATTAATATGATTGATCTGTTTTCGATCTGTATAGCATACAGGACAACCATGATACAAATCCCCAAGAAATTCATAAACAGTGTTTGATTGACGGTGAAAACCATCTACACTATATCTCCCGATTTGAACTTCCCCACCATTTTTTGCATGCTGAATATTAATACCTTTTTCCTGAGCTACGCTTTGAACCCAGCGTATCGCTTTCATAGAAAAGCGACGTCTGGATGAGTCTTTGCTTGAAATGATAGCTATTTGATTTTCTGGCAAATATTTGCTTCGCCAGACCTTCTTACAAGCATCTGCAATGGTAATCGCCTCTAAAAATGGACAAATACCACCCTGTTCGATAAACAGCTTTCTGAATTCAGCACACCCTCGTCTAAGGATATCAACAACCTACAGTACAATTCCATCTCCTGAAGAAAATTGAATTCCTCACCCTTTTGAACTTTGTCATTATACCAAACTATGAATTTTGACCTAACCTCTTCAGGCATTGAGTCGGGCTTGTAATAAGACATATCCAAGTAAGGTCCAATGTAACTCCAAAATTCATCTGTATTTGCCCAGTGAGGAAAGTAACCTTTTTTCATTTCTTGAAGACCAAATGTGGCTGGAAATTTTGCCAAACCAAAGCACATGAAATTGAAAGAATCGATCAGACGCACACCATTCAGTTCTAACTTCATAATATTGTTTCCATTCATGATCAATTTTGGAAGTTTTAACCCAACTTTGACAATATAGTCAAGAATGAACTGCCCGTCATAACCTTTGAAATTATGGGCGATAGCCGTGACTCCTTTATGATGTTTTGAAAAGAGCCAGTTGCAAAATTGACTCAAAGTTTCTTCACCTTGAAAAATAACTTTATCTCCTATCTCCTTTCGACTCGGAGTTTCGAATAATGTCGGCACAGCGTCAGGTTTTAACCGCAGGCTAAAATTCCTATAATCAACTTCTTTTGCGAGTTTTGGACTTATAAGAACTGACTGTCATCGAAGTATTTCAGACACAATTTCGAATGAACCGATGGCAAAAAATCCGTCGCTACTGTCCGGCCCCGGTTTAAACGTTGAATCCATAGTTTCCTCCTTTTTAATTCCTTCGGAAATTTGAAAATACTACTTCTATGAGTTCCCGAATCGACGTTGCAGCCATAGGCTGCACAATTTACCATTTTTTCGGCTCAATTCTCAGATAATACTCAGATATCTGCATACAATCATCTGCGTTCCTACTTAATGTCTACTGACGGTATACACAGAGTGACTCGACAATGACGTCACACATGCACGGGAGATAAGCGAATCAGGGGAAGTAAGCCATGTACCATTTTTAGGGCCGTTTATCAGCGTGACAATTCGGCCGTGGTTTATGGCATGTTACAGGGTGGTATTTATGAAAAATGACGGACACATGTTTAACTGACATCATTTGCAACTGATTAAAGGAAAAAAACAGTCTGGTCAAAATATTTTAGGATTTGCCCTTTAATGCTGGTATGACGATGAATGCTGTTGCTATGAATATTGGATGTTCTACTCGTGCTATTCGACACTTTATGCAACGTTTTCAAGCAACAGGGCGTACGGAAGATCGACCACGTAGTGGACGTCCTCGCGTCACGACGCGCGGCCAAGACCGCTATATTCGGAACACCCACCTGCGCAATCGCTTCCAAACTGCCACAGCCACTGCTGCTAACACCCCTGGTACACATAACAACCTTATATCTGCCCAAACTGTGCGCAATCGCTTGCGCGAGGGTGGGCTACGTGCACGTCGTCCATACGTTGGTTGTGTTTTGACGCGACGTCACCGCGTAAATCGTGTTAATTGGGCACGTACACACCAACGCTGGCTTAGACAACGATGGAATAGCGTTCTTTTCTCTGACGAGTCCAGGTTTTCCATTCATCGAGGTGATGGCAGGGTTCGAGTATACCGTAGGAGAAACGAACGTTATACCGACTGTTGCGTACTTTTTAAAAGTACAATAGATTATTGATGCAGAGGAGTAGGATGACGATCTGTTGGCTCATGACGATCCATTCTACAAAACAAAATATACAAAATGCTGATGAATCTAATTTATTCAATAAAAATCAAATGAAATATCAAAATCAAGTTGATCAATCAAAACTTACTTTTTTGTAACTTCGGAGGGATCCCTGATAATCAGGAGGGCATCCAGATAATAAAGTTAGGGATTCCTGCTGGATCCCAAAGAAAAAAAAATTAGTGTCGAACCCTGGAAAGGCGATGAATTTGCTGAACTTTCAGCTTTACAGTGGATTGTTATTTTTTCACAAGCAGATGCAAAAAACCAGGAATGAATTGCACAAATATACAACTCATTTCAAGGCATATATAACCGCACCGATACATTTCTTACCCAGTTAGATCTCGGAGGCAGTAAAGCTTGACAAAGTACATGTATATTTTATAACCTCAAGGGTGATTCCGATTTATTTATTTATTTTTTTTTTTTTTATACATACAACGTCGGCACGAGAATATACATTTATAACAACAAATATGAAAGACACTACACAACAGAAATGCAAATTAAATGAATTACAAAATTAGAGTCTATAAACAGATAATATTTGAACAACACTCGATAATAAAAAATTCTTTCATGTGTATTTTATATCGAATGGCAGTATTTTTCTCTAAATATCCACTTTTTCCCCAGTGCAAAAATCTTAAGAATATATTACAAATGATCTATTTTATTAAAAAAAGTTTAATATTATTTTCTCCAAAGAGCAAATATAATGTATTTTGGCAAAGACTAAGAAAGAAGAATGAAGGGATTTGCATGCAAGGAGATGGCTTCCAAGGTGTTTAGAATTGCCGAAATTCATTTTCGGCCGGGGGGCTTCGCCCCCCTGGTCCCCCTACCATGGCGTTGCTCTGGACCCACAAGGGGGCCTACGCGGCCCCCTTGACCCCCGGCCTGATCTGTTAGAATTCAGTTTTGATCTGTTAGTTTAAAACATTTTGACAGACCTGCATATGTCTGTGTGCTCCCCTATCTTGAGCTTAAACAAGAACTAAGCTTGCATTTCTGCAGTGAACAGTAAAGTATGTATGTCCAATTGTTGTGCTTGTGTGTTTTATGTGAAAGCATACCAAAGAATTTTTCAATCATTATGATTGCATTTGTTTGTACTAGAAAAAAGTGACACTTACAGTTTTAATACTATGTTGCTTAGTACCTCAGATGGCGTTCTTTTTTTTTTTTTAATGTGTGCAGTGTTGTTCCTAGGCCGAAAATACTGGGGGACACCAGTGTCCCCCTGGGTAAAATCTTAGGGGACATTCTGTAAAACAGAGGACAAAGACCACTTCAAATAAATTTGACTTCATGCAAGTAAAGTATACTTGTATACATATTTCTACAACCCTCGTGCAAACAAATGATTTGAAAGTTTCAAAGCAGACTCGCAACAAACCTGACAGATACCCATTGGAATCATTCACTCATACCCATATGAATTTTCCTGGCTAATCCCGAAATTTCTTATTTTTCTGTTTGGATTCAAAACAGGATTTATTTTGAGAGTTCTACTTTCGTTATTGTTGTTGATGTTGGTCAAATTTGCCCACTTACTTTCCTAACGTAGGAAATTCGTAGCTGACAACGTTCACACGCTAAATGCATATAGACTGATTAACAAAATATTGTTAACTGCTACGCGACATGAATTTGAAAAAATTGAGAGGCAGTCTTGTAATTTTACATACCGCTTCAGACTGGTCACCAATAATGTGCTCAAAAGTATGCGACAACTACAGGAAAAAAATGAGACACAGTCTACGATACGCACGCTCTCCACTACATAATAGAACAGAATAGAGTTGAGGACTGCATAATATCGGACAATGCAGTGAGAAAATTAAGAACTTGCGCGCACCCGATGTGAGACTTACAGCCCGCGCTTCTGGTTTTTTCGGTTAACATTTTCAAAAATATTGCAGGAATCCCGCGATGGCGCGGCCTAGGCACAACGTTGTGTGTGCAGACTAAAAAAATCCCTACAAAGTTTATACTGGTGGAGCAGTAAAGTGTACCTCATATGTCTGTGTGTTCCCCTATCTTTATCTTAAACAAGAACAAAGGTTGCATTTCTGCAATGAACAGTAAAGTATTAATGTTCTGTCATTGTGCTTGTGTGTTTTATCTCAAAGCATACCAAAAACTTTTTAAATCATTATGATAACATTTATTTGTAGTAGGATTAAGTGACACTTACAATATTAATACTATGTTGCTTAGTACCTCAGAAGGTGTTGTTTTATACTTGTCTGCACTTAAGTGACCCTTAAAATCTCTTGGATATCTACATGAACCATGCTCTTGTTTATACAGAAGATAGTAATGAAGACGTACAGACAGCAGAGAATCAGTTATTAGAGGTCACTTATGAGCCAAGTTTGACAGGCCCTCAAAGAAAAGGTTTTTGTTATATTTTTATGTTTTTATGATACAGTTGAATGTTTAATGGGGCTGCTGTTGGTATTTCTTTGATAAGCCCTCAAAGAAAAGGTTTTTGTTACATTTTTATGATAAGTTTCAATATAAAATTCCATGGATTTGTATATATCAGAGGTCATAGTGTTGTAAATCTAGAATTAACAAATGCAAAAAATCAACTGTTAGGTTGCTTGAGATAGACGAATTCAATTATATGGCGTAACAGGAAAGCTCTTGGGGGTCAGAAGAAGGGCTGTTCACGTTCAGCAGTACTATTGCATAGAACTGTTATAACTCAGAAAACTTTGCATTAGTGGTTTAGTGTACTTTTGTCTTGCAATTGAGACAAAGAGTTTTATCTAATGTATGCAGCCTAAAAAAGTGAGTGCAGAAAAGTGTACCTCATAATGTCTGTGTGCTTCCCGATCTTGATCTTAAACAAAAACAGTAAGTATGTATATCCTGTAGTTGTGCTTGTGTGCTTTATCTCAAAGTATACCAAAAACTTACGCAATTATTATGATTACATTTGTTTGTACTAGGAGTAAATTACACAAACAATGAAAATACTATGTTGCTTAGTACCTCAGAAGTGTACCTCATAATGTCTGTGTGCTTCCCGATCTTGATCTTAAACAAAAACAGTAGATATGTATATCCTGTAGTTGTGCTTGTGTGCTTTATCTCAAAGTATACCAAAAGCTTACGCAATTATTATGATTACATTTGTTTGTACTAGGAGTAAATTACACAAACAGTGAAAATACTATGTTGCTTAGTACCTCAGAAGGCAATGTTTTATATAGAAGTGTGCACTTAAGTGTACCTCATAATGTCTTGTTCATCTACATGAACCATGGTTTTTTTTTTTGTTTTTTTTTCACAGAAGACAGTAATGAAGATGAACAGACAACAGAGAAGAAGTCATTAGAGGTCATTTCTGAGACAAGTTTGACAGGCCCACTGAGAAAAGGTTCTTGTTTCATTTTTGTGTTATTATGATTTAATAAATGTTTTGATGGCACTTTGGGCTGCTGTTGGTATTTCTGGGTATTTTCATCAAAGTGCCATTATATTTGCAGGGAATGGGAAAAACAAGGGCAGAAATTCAAAAGGCCTACTGTTTTAGTTCGAAAATGGTATTCGTTACATATAAAGACTGTTATGACGTGTTTTTTAGTCACCAGCATTCAATTTTGCCTTAGCATAGTTAACATAAAACAGGAAAGGGGGGTTGTGCCATAAAATCCAGTTCAAACTGTTTTAATTTACTGTTTATTAAACTGTTCATTAAAGCAGCCATCTCAGTTACTTCATATTTTACTGTTTTTGGACACGTTTTACATTATAGTAAAAGTACATGCATTTGTATGATAGTAGATAGCTCAAACATGCAATACTTACCAGATATCTGATCGACGATTTTTTGACCAGATACGTTACTCAGTCAATTTACATGCCAATTTAACAGTATTATACATGTATATCTTGATAAAACACTTCATTTTTGTGGAAAGGATAAGTAAAATTTGTCACGAAAGGAACAAAGGTGCCGCACATTATGGCTTTCCTTGACACAATTTAGAAAAATACTTTTGGTTATAATGGATTTTTCTAGATGTCAGTTGCAGTGATTTCGTTCCCATCCTTGTATGACGGGTTTTTTTCTGCATTGCCATTATCAAATTGTCCTAAATGGCACTGCAGTATCTCATTGTCAGGTTCGCGTATAGCATTTGCGACAAAAACATTGTATTACCATACTGATTTGGTGTTGATAGGGTATGTGTATGGTAACGTATCTGGTTTTCTCAAAATCTACATGTCCTTTTCGAACCCAAAATGTGCAAAACTGGCAAGTTAGGAAAGGCGCCCTTGTTTATTTACATATCAAGTTGATGTCAAACTATCACATAATCCCATATAAATGTTGATTCACCATAGTTCATTTTTCAGGATTTATGCCTTGAAAAGTTTCCCCTACGGCGTAGAATCAATGTTTGAGCACTACTGAGTACATAGCCGGTACAAACGCAGACGACTCAGTTTGACAGAGTTCGGAAACTTTGACTCCTGTGCAGCCGAAGGATGATAATGAACCGATGACTTAAAAAACGAAAATTCGATCACACATTTCAAAAGACTTACCTTGGAACATATCCGTGGTTAAGGAAACGTGACACCAGGAATGTTCTGTCCAGAATCATCCGCGCTTATTTTTTCTGAACAAATCGAAGAACCTCAATAGCTTTGCCATAATCATAAAGTTCCGTGATTTACCTGATTACGTATGGAATACGTGTCTATCATGTGACCCATTTGGCGGGCTTTACCATAGGTCCATAGGTCCATATAAGGAAATTGGACCACAGCAGATGATATAAATCTGTCTGAATTAGCGTGACCTGTGCCGCAGTGACACTTGCCTTTTGCGCCAAGAAATAAGTATTTGCGGTTATAATGAGTATAATGAGTATTTGCGGGAATCCCGCAGCCTAGATTGAACTCTGCAATGCAGTTAAGACTAAAAGTGTCACAGAAACAAAGGCAAATAATTTCTCCACAAATAGAAGCACCGCCATGTCCTATATGTAAGATAAACTTTCTCTTACAATGACCCATTACTCAAAGGGGGTACAATTCTTCAACAAATGGATTCCTGACCACTTTATAAGACAATGGGGTACCATACTAATAAACTTTACCATTAAGTCTTTTTTTTATATAAAACAGCGGCATTCTTTTTGTTGCATAGTGCAATACACGAGTGTGAGGTACATACAAAAGCTCTATAGGACAAAACCCCCATAGGACGAAAGCACCATGTACATGTTCTTAACAGAAATAGGGACAATAACTCAGTGATAAACATTCATGTGTATCTTATTACATTTTGGTTTTTCACTGTATGTTTATGTAAAAAAAAAAAATAACAGAGTTTTAATTAGCTGATTAAATATTGAGGATTAAATCATCAATCCAAATCGCAGAATGCACCAAAGATAAAAGGCAGTCAGATAACAGTAGTTGATCTGCAAGTATTTTTATTCTTCTACCTTTGATTGACCTCATATTTGAAAGCATCATCATGTTAATAAAATGAATGAATGAATGAACGTTGTTATATGGCGCATATTAATAGAAATGACCAAAAGTAAAATCAAATTCAGCATGTTACCAAACAATCCAGTCTGTTCTTTTGAAAACATGAAAGATCAGAAGTCACTGCTTATTTAAGGTGTTTATATGATTTCCAATAACTGTCATCCAGATTTCGTCATGTATAAATACAAAAGGAGTATACAAGAAATGATAACAGTTCATACACCACAATTGTTTCTCTGTGGCTAGAACATATAAAACCCATAATCAAAGCTGGTTTTTGAACCTGAGGATATGAAGTAACTGCTCATAATGTACTACTTCATTAAATAACATTGAGCTTAAATATTCCATGGGGCAATTGTCCTGGGGGCTTCTATCCTATGGGGCGTTTGTCCTACATCCAGTGTGATCTTGTGATCATAAACTGATATTAGCAAGCAAAAATATTGCTTTGGTATTTCATTGGCCTTCTTTGCAAATCATTTTTTTTTTTTTGTTAATGTAAAAAAAGGAAAGAGAAAAATCTTAACAGTCTCAATGTTTTATTACTTTTGGAATGAAGGTTTGCTAGAAGTCTTAATTTCAAAAGTTATTTTCTATGAGATTGGAAAGAAAGAGAACTTTGCAAATATTTTTCACATTGATAATTTCTAAGTGTTGAAGCTAAGCACTGCAAGTGACCAATGGAATCAAAATGAAATGCCTATCTATAGGGTGGATATTATAGAGTCTCAATGTACTAAACTCTCACTTGATAAAACTACATAATTCATTTTGCAAAATTCAATACAGAATCTTCAATTGCACAGCACACCAGCTAAAAAGAAACACTGAAATATTTATCTTCCTTCCCCTGTGAAATTAGGTTCATAAAATCATGCACTTTTCAAGCCGATCATGAGTTATTCATGAACAGGACTTCAAAAGCTCATAATTGAAGTTCATGAATTATTGGAAATGAACTGTTCTTGAAGAAGAATCATGAAGTGTTCATGAACAGATCAATGAACTGATCAATGACTGATAATGAACTAAGCACTATTCTTAAGATGTTGGTCAAGTGTCCAAGATACAGAAAATGATCTAATCATGAACTGATCAAGAATTTCACAGCTCTTATAAAGTTCTTGAAATATCCAAAGATAATACAAGGAACTAATGATGGATTCTTAAAAAGGTCTTATGTAGTCCACGATGTACATAATGAACTGATCATGAATTGATTGTGAACTTTCACACTCAAAATTTAGTTCCTGAAAGGTCAAAGATATAGGTTATGAACTCATAATGAATTGAACATGAATTGTCACAGTAATATTAGTTCTTGAAGAGACCATGATGTAGATAATGATCTGATCATGAATGTATAATGAATTGCATAGTCGGCTTGAAAGTGATATTATACAGTGTGACTAACATATACTTATTATGAATCGATTATGCTTAAAGTTTCTTCCCCACCCGGGTGGCTCAGTGGTGAGCGTGTCGGACTCGTGACCTGGTGGTTGTAAATTCGAGACCCGGTTGAGGCAAACTTTCTTTTCGGCGTATTTTCGCCTCTCACCTCTGCTAAAGCATGTGAGAAAAGTAGTCGGTGGCTTTGGAAAGAAAGTTGTATTAGTACTGGTGTGAGAAAGCCAGGAAACACATTTGCGTTACCGACCGCCATGATATGACCTTAGCTGTTAAAGTGGCGTAAAACCCCAATACAACCTACCTAAAGCTTATTTGCGTGCCAGTGGCGATTATAATTGATTATACATGCGAACAATTTTGGATCAAGATCAGCAGGTCCCTTACTGTCTGGGGACTGATCTGAGATCCAACTTGTTTGGTCTATGTGGTTTCTGTAACTTTCAGGAATATAATGTATAATTTTCTAAGTTAAACAAGCATTTTGATAGGTCAGCTTTCAAAAAATCTTCAATTTTTACAAATCAGAATGCCTATAGAATGTTTCTTAGCATGGAAAGAGTTAAGACGTAAGTTATCCACAATGTGATTTGGTTGTATAGGGTTTAACGCCACTTCCAACAGCATTTCAGTTATATGGCGGCTGGTGAACCTAACCATGGCTTCCTGTCATTTCTCACACCAGTACAACCAGAACATTCAATCCATGCCACAAGCTGCTCATCCCACTTAGTCGTACTACTTATCATTCGCCCATATATCATGTCGCGATTTAAAACGTTGGCCGAGCCAGGGATCAAATTCATGATCCCAGGATTGACAGCCCAGTGTGTTACTGAATGAGCTAACCGGGCACAACTCCACAATGTGAAGTGAATGTCATGTACAGCAAAGTTAACATGTAATTACATAAATTAAAGGGTGTTAAATGTGAACCTAATTTATTTATTTATGGAAAGATTCCCTTATTTTGTAAACGTACATGTACACATCTCGATTATGTCTAATAAGACTTCTACTGTTAACATACAAAACTGACTAAGACTCCTGTTCAGTACAACTACATTCCAACTATTTCAGGACAGCATGACCGAGTCTATTTGGCATTTTAGAAAGAACTTCCTCTTGTTCATTTTCCAGTTTGATAATCAGCAATGTAGTATTAATCCTTTCCACGGGAACAGCAGTCAACAAGTTTGTCAGAACAACTGGATTTAAATTTAAAGAGCCAAGAATCAAAATTGGAATCGACCTTTTGTAAAACTGCACAGACTTTGTTACACGGTTGAACTGAAACAAACTACTGTATCAGACCGAATTTGTCACCTGAATAAAGTACAGCATGACAGTTTCTTCTTTTCATCCTTGAATATTCATGACTGTAAAACTTTTCTCCATTCACAACAACCCTTTGAACCTTCTTAAGGTTATCTGCATTCGCAACTCCAAGAGATTCTGTTATACAATGAGGAAGGTTTCTTCCAATTGGATGCAACGCTCCCAAAATATCACAGTTTTGTGCTTTATGTGTAACTTTGAGTTTTCTCTTGGAAGCTGTTGTAACTTGATCAGAGGAACGAATGTACATCAAAACTTCTTGTTTTCTCAAGGCTTATTTCACTACATCTCCAGTGCCATGCACAGAGTGCAAAATCATAGAATTCGCATCTTCAACTCCAGGCCCACAGTGGACCAAGTTTTCTTACATAAGTTGGAATATGTAAACAAGCATTGTGGACATTAAGTCCACAGGAACCTTCACCATAGTAATCACTAAATTGAGAGTAAAACTTTTCAAGCAGAAACTCCGACCATTCTATACTCTCTAGGGTGATGTTTTCTCCAAGCAATATGTGGATTGCCTCTGACAGCAATGCAAAATGCTGCAGGAATCTTTCCTCCAGGATACCATGGAGACATGGCACTGCATAAAACAGTAAAAAAGCTTGGATTTCAGCTGCTTTGAAGTGCTGGTAATGTTTTTCGAGGTCACGTGGCAAGCGTTCAATGAAATACGGCGGTTTTATCCTAACAAATCTTTCAGATATCTGTTTCAAGTCTTTGCCAACGAAGTAGTCTTTTCCGCTTTGCTGTGGAGAGAACCATTTGCACATTAATGTTTTCACAATTCCTAGCAAAACACAGTGCATATAATCTGGTAGGATTCCATACACTAGATTAAAGTTTGATAAATGTGAAAGACCAGACACCCCTTTGAAACCTTTCTGTTTGTTTCTGTCAGTAGCAGCATTCATCAACTGCAATATGTTTTCTGTTGAACGTATTGGAAAACGAGACCCTGGGGGACGATATGGGTAGCATCTACTGTGTCCATGTCCTTGAGTTACAGTTCTTCCTGGCTCCTCGCAGGTGATGCAAGCCTCTGCCCCATTGTATAAAGTCATATTTAGTAGCCCAGCCTTTGCTGGCAAATCTACAGTGACTCCTATTACAGATAAATACGCATGAATTTGTTCACCAAGATCAAGACCATTGACACTTAAGAAGTTAATTTCTTCACTTATACATTTAAAGTATGCTTTGAAAGGTGGCTTCCCTTTGCCCTGCCACAGTCCTATCAAAAGAATATTCTCTCTTGAAAATCTTAATGCAGGACTCAGTTCATTAATAGACAGAAAAACTGGCCACAATTCCACTCTGGACGAGGAATATAAGTTTACACCATCAGTGTTGAGAACTGCAGTAAGTTTTATTACTTCACATGCAGAGTCTGTGTGTTCAGTATTCAAATACTGTTCTTTATTATATAATTCACCATCATAAACATCCTGAATAACGTCAGAGTTGATGTTTCCACATATAGTGCTTATGGTTTTCTTGATGTCTTCAAGAATTCCTGCAAAAAGATAAGAAAGAAAAAAAAAAAAAAAAAAAAAAAAAAAATGAATAAATAAAATAAATAAAATAATGGGCAACAAATTATCATACACATTTAATATTTTGTATCGATAAACAAGAGGCCGTAGGTGGACCTAAATCGCTCCCCTAAGGGCTACCAGAAGTTTCAGTACGGCAAAATATTTGGACCCTAGAGAGACCTACTTTAAAACCCACTCTACAATGTTCAAATTGACTAAGAAAGGATCAATATAACCATCTTGTGCAAGTGAGGAAGATTAGGCAAAAAATTGCCCCTGAACTTAGGCCTGAAGTGTACACAAAATTTTTTTTCTAATATTTGGCTGGATTACCTAGTTTTTGACCCAACCACACCCACTACCAAACTCAGTCGAGATATCATCAAGACAGATATTCTGAGCAAGTTTGTGGAAGAATGGGCCAAAAATGTGGCCCCTAGAGTCTAAACAAGATTTTTCACAGATTTGATTGATTGATTGGTTGGGGTTTAATGCCATTTCAACAGTATTTCAGTTATATCGCGGCGGCTGGTACACCTAACCATGGCTTCCTGTCATTTCTCACACCAGTACAACGACAACATTCAATCCGAGCCACCAGCTGCTCATCCGACTTAGGTGCACTACTTGCAGTGTAACATTTGCCTATTGGTGAGAGATAAATGACGCATGTCAAATGTCGGAGAGAATGTTGGCTGAGCATGGATTCAAATTCATGACCCCAGGATTAACAGTGCAGCGTGTTACCGACTGAGCTAACGGGCTCGGCTTTAAAGATTTGACATAGTGACCCACTTTTTGACCCAACCATGTTCAAACTCAGTGAAATCTTCAAGACAAACATTCTGAGCAAGATTAAAGATTTTGCCAAAAAAATGTGGCCCCTACGATGTAAAAAACATTTTTCTAAGATTAAACCTAGTGACTTAATTTTTTACCTTACCCCACCCACTTTTGAACTCGGTTGAGATATCGTCAAAATGAACATTCTTAAGCAAGTTTGAGAAAGATTGGATCAAAATTGTGGCCTCTAGAGTGTAAACATTTAAATTGTTGATGCCGGACGACGACGGACATTCAAATGATCACAAGTGAGCTAAAAATGTCTCTTCTTCCCTAGTGTTGTGATGATTAGAATTATTCACTTCTAAATAGAAAAGAAGCTACAAAACACAAATGACTAGAATGTGGTTATGCATTTTGAACAAATTCTGGGGGAAAAAATGTTGACGATAACAAAAGATTTATTACGATCAAAGATCTTGGTCAGTGACCAAAATTAATGACCAAAAGACATGTGTGAAGTTTCAAAATATCTAGAAAATGAGATCGTGAAGATGCAACATACACAACAGAAAACACCCATCAATACACAAAGCAAACAGAGAGAGAAAGAAAGAAGGTCACATGGTTAACCCATTACCAGACAACAAAATTTCAGGCGAGTCCAAATTAAAAACTAGAGGCGCTTGAGCGCCTGTATCGCTCCACAGGCCTGATATTTCTATAATGGCGAAAGGAAGTTTTTAACAATTATCATTCAATCCTGCATTTTAGCTCACTGAAGAAACAATTTGGTAGACAACCACCATAGTAACTTACCTGCAAAACAACAATGAAATCCAATGAATAGTTTTAGAGAAGGAATTTTTCAAAGATTTTACTTTATACCATAAAAGGAAAATGAGTCTCCCATAAAAGCCATGTTTTTTGACAGATCTTTTTTTTTTAAGGAATTCTGTAAACCTGTATCTAAGGAACATTCCTGCAAAATAATAATGCTATCCAAATAGCGGTTTGGGAGGAGAAGATTTTTAAAGGTTTTTTACTTTGGTTGCCATGGCAACCAGAATTCTTCATGGAACACAATTATTTGAAGGAATTTGAAAGAGGACCACCAAAGGAACATTCCTGTGAAATTTGGTAAAAATCCAGTCAATAGTTTCTGAGGAGAAGTTTTTTAAAGAAAAAGTTTACGGACGCACGCACGGACGAACGGACGGACAGACTAACATTTGATACTTGAGTGGCTAAACATTATGTGGCTTAAATGAGCTATGTGGCTGTAATTTTTATGTGGCATCTCAAAGAGTTCTTACAAATGACACTAAGGTGTCTTACAATCCATGTGTTAAGTGGTTAATTCCATTACCAATGTGGCTACAATAAAATAAGACACTTTAAATACAATCTTCCTAACCCTTTCGCTAACACAAATTTCAAAGCATAAACTCTGTGCCAGAGCACAATTGAAAATTTGTGATAAAAAAATATGAAGAAATTTCTCATAATTTCATGTATTCCACCCTCTGAACTATCATTTGTTAGTTTTAGACTTTATGAATCATGCCAGCTGTAGACGAGGATAAGGGTTAATACCCAGTCCTTATTCACAGGTGCCATCACAAAAAAGTAACACAGTGATATTGCTCGACACATTTGTCAAGGCATTGTTGTCTTTTTCCAAAGGACCCTACTAGCTCAGTTTGTAGCATCACAGCCTTTGTTTTTTAATTTGTTTGGTGTTTAACTCATTACCGAACGACAAAATTTTAGGCTTGCCCGAATGGAAAACATTTGCAGACGACAAAATAAAAGTGACGGAAAATTAGAAATTTGTTTTGTTAAGAAAAAAAAAGAATAAACATCCATAATCCTGAGGGCAAAAGAGGAAAGCCACTTATACCAATTTAAAAGTCGGGGGTCGAACCCACAAACTTCTGCTCATGAGGATGGTGATCAACCACAAGACCACCACAGACGATGACAAAAAGGTTTTTTTTTTTTTAAATTCATGAGTCATTTTATCCTGATTCAGTTATCTCTTCATGGGAGACCGTTCTGGAATTAGCAAAGCAGGAAAGTGAGTATGAATTGGAAAAGTACTGGCGAGGAAACTCCAAGACAACATGGATAGATGCAGATGTGGATACAAATGATACATAGTCAAACCTGTATTAACCCTTTACCACACAATCCCTACTTTCGACGACCCCGAGACAGAAGCCTTTAGAAAACATTGTGGGAAAAGGAGAAAATGCTCGTTACCAGCATTTTTTCCTTTTCCCACAATGTTTTCTACTCTTCACAAAACAAATTTCAAATCTGTCACTTTTATTTTGTCGTCTGCAAATGCTTTCAATTTGGACCAGACTAAAATTTTGTCATTTGGTAGAGTTAAGAGACTACCCAATGGGAAGCTAGAAAATTGGTATCTTAGAGCAGGTGGTCTTAATAAAGGTTCAATACAGTACTGTTGAAAATAGCATTACCCCCCATTCATTTTATTTAAAAGAAAAACATCAAGAAATTTTAAAATCTTATTCAAAATTTCATTGAAAATGAAGGCTTTGTCTAAACCCAACAACACAAAACAAGAGGGCTAAGATGGCCCTGGATCGCTCACCTGAATTTTTGAGAGGACCATAGCCATTTTTTTGTGAGGTATTGAAACTTTGGAAACAAAATCATTATTTTGCCAGGCAATTTTGAAAAGGTCACCAGTAAAAGTCATTTAAACCTTTCCAAAACAATAAATTTTAGACTCTTCCAAATTCAAAGAGTTTGCAGACGACAATTTCAAATTTGATATAAATGGTAGAAAGTTCTCAAAATGGGTAGAAAACTCTTGGAAAAGGAAAAATTGCTTGTTATGTCCAATTTCTCCTTTTCTCACAGTGTTTTCAACAGACTTGTACTACAGACATGTAAAAACAAGGGCTTGTTTGGGAAAGGGTTAAAAATCTGTCACCACCCCTACAATTATTACCACAGCAATGAATTTGATGAATAAGAACTCTGCAAATAAATTTTTGGATAGATCACCCAAGGTCAATTTCTTGAAGTACAGCACATGCTCGATAATGACTAAAAACACAAGTCAACAACAGCACCACATAGAGGTGCCAACAACTGGCTGTTGCTTTTTGATGAATAAAAATTTTCCTAACAATTTTTGAAAAGGGTTATTTCAAAATCTGACAAGCGGTTTCAGAGAAGAAGAATTTTTAAGAATTTCTTCATGTCCATTTTGTTTAAATAGCCCACAGCCATCAGAACCATGTTTCTTGATGGATCAAAATTTCTCGAACAATTTGCAAAAAGGGTCACCCAAGAAACATTTCTGAGAAAATATTGTAAAATCTGACCAGCCGTTTCACAGTGCAAGTGGACCCCCCACCCATCAGAGCCATGTTTCTTGACAAATCAGCATTTTGTGAACACTTTTTGAAAAGGGTCACCAAAGGCACATTTCTGTGAAATGATTTCAAAATTTGACCATCAGTTTCAGAGAAGAAGAATTTTAAAGAATTTCTTCATTTTTGTACAGTGCAAGAAGCCCCCCATCACCAGAGCCATGTGTCTTGACAGATAAACATTTCTCAATCAGTTTTTTAAAAGGGTCACCCAGGTAACATCTAAGAAATCATTTGAAAATCTGACCAGCCGTTTCAGAGAAGAATAATTTTCAAGAATTCTTCATTTCTGTATAGTGCAAGTAGCCCCCATTCATCAGAGCCATGTTTCTTAACTGATCAATATTTCATGAGCAATTTCTGAAAAGGGTCGCCCAAGGAACATCTCTGTGAAATTATTTCAAAATCTGACCAGCGGTTTCAGAGAAGAATTTTTACGAATGCTTTATTTCTGCATAGTGCAATTAGCCCCCATTCACCAAAGCCATGTTTCTTGACAGAACAAAATTCTGCAAACAATTTTGAAAAGGGTCACTCAAGGAACATCTCTGTGAAATTAATCTAAAATCTGACCAGCCGTTTCAGAGAAGACTTTTTAAGAATTTCTTAGAAAATTCCATTGGGTTTCCATGCAAACCAGGGTTTTACATGGAATCAAATTCTGTGAACAATTTTAAAGAGGACCTCCATAGGAACATTCCAGCCAAGTTTGGTCCAATTTGGCTCAGAAGTTTAGGAGTTGATGTTTAACCCTTTACCCCATAGGGCATTTCTATGGTATCTCTAATTGACCCTAAATAACAGCAAGGATGAAGCCCTTTCTTGTGTATATGACACCTTTTGATAGCATAGAAAACATTGTGACAAAAGGTGAAATTGCTCGTCATGAGCAATTTCACCTTTTGCCACAATGTTTTCCAAAGGCTCCTACAAGCCATGGCTAGAAATGAGTATCTGTGCAGTAAAGGGTTAAAGAGATCTTGATGACGCACAGCACGTGATCCTCAAACCTCCCCTTGAGCATGTTATGCTCAGGTGAGCTTATTGTAACTTCATAAATGTTTTCATATCAGTAAAATGGGACAAACCATTCACAGGCATCTGTATAAAATGCAGACCTGGGGTCAAATACTTTCAAAAGTATTCAAATACAAATACTTATAGCGTTGTAAGGCCCGTTGACAACTTAGGTCATATTAGGCGCACTTACTAAGTAAACAATAATGCGAAGTGAAAATAAGAAACATGTGCAACAACATAAGACAAACATGATAAATGAGGAATGGACAAAACACAAAATGATGCCCCTTTTGTCGCCTTTTACAACATGCATGCTGTCACGTTTGTTCCGCCAGATCAAATGGCAGATATGACGATCGCGGGACTACAGTGGTTTATTCTTATACCCCTGATTAAACAACCCAGGGTCCCACAGGCCAATTGATTCCCATTCCAAATCCTGTTGAAATGGCAGATGTGACAATCGCGGGACTGCAGTGGTTTATTCTTATACCCCCGATTAAACTACATGGGGTCCCACAGGCCATTTGATACCCATTCCAACCCCTATTTACATCGAGAAAAAAAATATAGGATTTGGAATAAGAACTACCCAGCCTGCTGCAATCCTACAAACTACGAGGAAAGCAGCCGTTTGTCTCTAATTTTAGTGGCCTTCTACAACACGCCATAGAGAAAGGCCGATGTTCTATTCAATACAGTAAAAAAAAAACAATTGATACCCATTCCAACCCCTATTTACATCGAGAAAAAAAGTATAGGATTTGGAACAAGAACTACCCAGCCTGCTGCAATTACAGAATACAAATACTTTTTTCATGAATGTATTCAAATAATAAGAGGGCCATGATGGCCCTGGAGTCGCTCACCCGAGCCTTTTGGATTGTATGGTATAGCACTAAAGAGCAAGGATTTAAATCAACTCCTTGGTTTCAAGCATAGGTTTTGTAATGATTTGACTTAGTGACCTAGTTTTGGATCATGTTTCAAAAATACTGAAATGAAAATTTAGCCTCAAGAGTGTACATAAGATTTTTAAAGAATTTGGAGTCAAATTCTGTGAACAATTTTTAAAGAGGACCTTCCAAGGAACATTCCAGCCAAATTTGGTCCAAATTGACCCAGCGGTTTAGGAGGAGTTGATGTTGAAAGAATTGTTGACACACTGACGCACGACTGACACTGGGTGATCCTAAAAGCTCCCCTTCAGCACGTTGTGCTCAGTTGAGCTAAAAAATCTAAGCTTTTATCATGACTAACTTTCATGAGTATAGGCCTGAAAATGTGGCCTCCAGAGCATACACACCATTTTTGAAGATTTTACCTTGTTTTTGACCCAACATATCCCATTTTTGAACAGAGACACCGAGAAAACATTCTTACTTTCAAGAGTATTACCCTAAAAATGTGGCTTCTAGTGCGTAAACAATGTTTTTCTAAGATTTGACCAAATGACCTATTTGGTGACCTGACATAATTCATTTTCAAACTTGTCTGAGATATCATCAAAGCAAACATTCTGACCAATTTTCTGGCCAAGACAAGAAATTGTTAACAGCTACAGAAAACATGATCAGTATAGCTCACACTATTTTGTAAAGAGTTAAGCTGAAATTTTTGTTTTTCTTAAGTCGGATGTAATGATCACAAAAGATCACATCAATATATCAAATGAAATCTGACAAAAAGACTAAACCTGAATAGTTAAAATTTTCAAATAAACTAATTATCCAGTGCAACATATTTGCTAGTCATAAAATACGTATGTGTGTAGCACTTAATAGGTTGATAAACATTACCAGGAACAGCTTTATAGACATAATATTCAGTGATCGGGAAACCCCTGCGCCATAGGCACATAAAAACCAAAAATGTCTCATTCAAAATCCTAGAAATGTGCCCAACTGTCTCAATTATGGAAGCTGCGCCTGTATGTTTGGCATATCTTCTAAAACTCAAACAAAGGAAAGTGAACTTAAGTATTCTCCTATTTTGTGAATATTATTATCGATTGTATATGCTATCTAGAATCTGATTTCAACATCTGTAACAGGGAATGTTACTTGATACTACATTGATAAAGTGTGACTTTATATCCGAGATATTGCTATTGAATCATCGGGTCTGATCCGTAAATTAAACCTCTGCTCATCACAGGAATCCCTTGTATCTATCACTTAGTGGTGGGCCCAATGATTGACTTCAGTCGAAAGTCAGTTGGTTTTGGCTTCCGATTCCGATAATCCATTTAGAAATCCCGGAATCGATTGTAGTTGGCTCCTGAACTCGCTTGGTGCCTAAGCTTGAATTCTTGGTTTTGTTACTATTATTGATCCCAGTCCTTGATTAAACATAGTTGATAGCAAACAAGAAAATTGGCCAGAAAAATGAGAAAGAAATGGATGTCTTGACAAAACTTGACAACTCGGTACGTTTCTTATTTGATCCCTGAGCCAAGGTTTTGACACATGGAAATCTGAAATGAACCATTGAGGATTAAAGATATCTGCCAAAATGTCAATATGACTTATCGTCTAAAGCTTCATATAACCTAGCTTGTTTGCATCTGGCAGAAAATTGGGTTAAACATGATCAGTATAAAATGAAGGACATGCACATGATAATGAAGCTGGCTAGTCATTTATCAAAGGTGTTATTCCTCTTATCTAGTGTAAAGTGACAGATTTTTAAGTTACTTGCTATTTAAACTGACTAACTGATGTCAAATCATGTAGTAATACTTTTCCAAAAATTAATTGTCACAAAGAAATAGATCGCCAAAAAAGCCTGAAAACCAATGACACTACAATGAGCAGCGTGGTATTGTCCCATCAGAGGGACTTCAAACTGTCTTCTCGTCTTTAATAATGAATTCAAACAGTGAATTTACATGAATCTCTGTATAAAACAATATTTGGAAGCTAAATTGCCGTTCATGTGTGAAAAAAATGTTTTATGAAATGAAAAATATATGGAAAAATGAATGGTATTATTCCTGTGTTAAAGCAATAAAACAGAATAAAGTGTTTTACTTGAATTCTTTATAATGTCTCATCTGAAAATAAAAATGTCTTATTACTTTTGAAAATGTCTCTTTGGTTTTCAAAAACTGGAGACATTGTCTCATTGAAATAAATTCTTTCCCGATCACTGGATATTCAGTCCCAAAATCCTTTACTGACTTTTGTTACATTTTGTTTCTACTGTCTCTTGTGGTTCATGTTGCTTATTTTTTTCACAATTTTATCATTGGATCTCATCCATATCTTTCCATTGTTTTTTTGGCTCTTCTTTTTGGCTGCTTCTACATCTTTTGTTCTTGGACATATTTGGCATTCCAAGAAAGTGCTAAAATATTTTTTTATTTCTTCCATTTCAAATTCATCCCACCTCTTCCTAACAGTCTTCTCATGCTTTTTTGGCCTTTGGCCTAGGCTGTTCTTGACTATCCTCTACATTCTTTAAGTCATTCTCTAAGTCATCCTCTGAATCAGACTCTGCATTTTCAAAAACCAACTCGTCAACATCCTGTGCCCTGAAATAAGGAAATACTTTTGAAATGGCTTATAAATTAATTGCTCTATCTCAATATGCGCTGACTGGGTCAGTCTTTTTGTTTTCTAGATACAACAAAGTTTTGTGAGGATATGTTGCATTGGATCAGATCAAGTTGAATCTACATGTATTTTCAAACAAGAGGGCAGAGATGGCCCTGGATCGCTTACCTGAATTTTTTGAGAGGACAATTGAAATTCGGAAACCAAATTGATACTTTGCCAAGCTATTTTGGAAGTTCACCATTCCCACAATGTTTTCAAAAGACCTCTTCCTCAGGGGTGTAAAGTAGAGATTGTTTGGTAATGTGTTAAGGCCAAACAGTGCAAATAAAGCCCCCCCCCCTTTCAGAGGAGAAGATTTTTAACGAATTTCTTTAAGTCAATATAGTGCAAAGAGCCAGCCTGTCTGAACCACGCCCTACCACCACTGCCATGTTTTTTGCCACATCAAAATTTTGCATACAATTGTTGAAAAGGGTCTCCCAAAATTTCGAGGACGATTTTTGAACAGGGTCACCCAAAGAACATCACTGAACAAGAGCGGCAAATTGTCGCAAGATACGCCCGTCTTATCCCAAGTTGTAAAGCTGGGGCATGCACCGGACAAAATTCAAGTATGAAAAACAACAAAGGGCAATAACTCAAAAATTAAGCGAGCAAGAGTTGTGATTCCTGTGCACTGCACTCCCACTCGATGAGATCTATCCACCCATGAAATTTCATAACCCTAGCTAGTATAGTTTTGGAGATATGCTCCGGACAAAATTCAAGTATGAAAAACAACAAAGGGCAATAACTCAAAAATTAAGCAAGCAAGAGTTATGATTCCTGTGCACTGCACTCCCCCTCGGTGAGATCTATCCACCCATGAAATTTCATAACCCTAGCTAGTATAGTTTTGGAGATATTCACCGGACAAAATTAAAGTATGAAAAAACGACAAAGGGCAATAACTCAAAAATTAAGCAAGCAAGAGTTACGATTTTTGTGCACTGCACTCCCCCTCGGTGAGATCTATCCACCCATGAAATTTCATAACCCTAGCTACTAAAGTTTTGAAGATATGCTCCAGACAAAATTCAAGTATGAAAAACAAAAATGGGCAATGACTCAAAAATTAAGCTAGCAAGAGTTATGATTCTTGTGCACTGCACTCTCCCTCAATGAGATCTATTCACCCATAAAATTTCATAACCCTAGCTAGTATAGTTTTGGAGATATGCTCCGGACAAAATTCAAGTATGAAAAACAACAAAGGGCAATAACTCAAAAATTAAGCGAGCAAGAGTTATGATTCCTGTGCACTGCACTCCCCCTCAATGAGATCTATCCACCCATGAAATTTCATAACCCTAGCTAGTATAGTTTTGGAGATATGCTCCAGACAAAATTCAAGTATGAAAAACAACAAAGGGCAATAACTCAAAAATTAAGCGAGCAAGAGTTATGATTCCTGTGCACTGCACTCCCCCCTCAATGAGATCTATCCACCCATGAAATTTCATAACCCTAGCTAGTATAGTTTTGGAGATATGCTCCGGACAAAATTCAAGTATGAAAAACAACAAAGGGCAATAACTCAAAAATTAAGCGAGCAAGAGTTATGATTCCGGTGCACTGCACTCCCACTCGATGAGATCTATCCACCCATGAAATTTCATAACCCTAGTTAGTTTTGGAGATATGCTCTGGACAAAGAACTGGACGCCGCCCACCCGCCACGGGTGATCCCATAATACGTCCCGGGCGTATAAAAATTAC
The DNA here is from genome assembly GCA_946811185.2 of Hippopus hippopus. Classification (NCBI taxonomy): domain Eukaryota; kingdom Metazoa; phylum Mollusca; class Bivalvia; order Cardiida; family Cardiidae; genus Hippopus; species Hippopus hippopus. Next base: position 10,801,164 of record OX328110.1, read on the forward strand.
TTGAAAATCTGACTACTGGTTTCAGTGGAGATAACTTTTAAAGAATTTCTTCAAGTTAATACAGTGCAAAGAGCCTTCCATGCCACGCCCCCCCCCCCCCCCACTCCACCATGGCCATGTTTTTCGTGATCAATATTTCGCAAACAAATTCTGAAAAGGGTCACCCAAGGAACATCCCTGCACAATTATTTGAAAATCTGACGACTGGTTTCAGAGGAGATGATTTTCTTTAAAGAATTTCCTCAAGTCCTTACAGGGCAAAGAGCCTCCTTACCCCCCCCCCCCCCCTTAATTTTGCGAAAAACTTTTGGAAAAAGTCATCTAAGGAAAATGTCTGAAATTATTCAAAATCTGATGGGCAGATTCAGAGGAGATTTTTAAAGAATATCTTAGAAAATTCCATTTTGTTGCTATGGCAACCACAGTTCCTGATGGAATCAAATTCTGTGGGCAATTTTCAAAGAGGACCTCACAAGAACATTCCAGCCAAGTTTGGTCCAAATCGGGAGGAAGGAGGACACAGGGTCACCCTAAAAGCTCCCCTTGAGCATGTTTTGCTCAGGTGAGCTAAAAAAAGTTCTCTTTGCACCTTATGCCATCTGTGAATAGACAAAATATTGATCAATTAAATTATACACAAATACTGAATTGTTTAACTCATCACCTTGTTAAAAACTAGCTGCATAAAAAGGATAACTTGTAATACCACACACCAGCCCCCATAGCTCAGTCAGTAGAGCGTAGGACATACAAACATGAAGTTTTTTGTCACTACAGGTTGTGGGTTCCATTCCCGAGCTGGTAAGCTAAAATTACTAAGTCCTTCCGATAAGATGTTAAACCAAGGTCCCATGTGACAGTGCTATACACCAAGCATGTTAAAGAAACAGGTGTAAAGTAGGATGGGTTTTGTCCTTTATCTTGCACCATTTCCTGTAACAAAACTAACCGTCTTCAGGGGGCATCGCCCATATGGGCAACCAGTGGCAATGTTAAATAAACGCACATTCAATCAACCACAATCAGCAGTTAGGCAGGTAAATGAAGAAAAACCTTCAAATTTGAGCTGAACAGAAATATATGGCAGAGAGGTTCAAGTCTATAAAGGAAATAAAACAAACAGATATGCTTATTTGACTATACTACAATAATATTTGTTTGTTTGGCGTTGTGATGCATATCAACAGTATTTTAGCTGTTTAATGGTGACCTTTCACAGATCCATGTTTCCTGGAGTTATTTTAACCAGTACTTGACCAGTCTCATTTTTTTGACACTGGCAGCCAGTTATCAAATTCATGTTATATTAGCATTTTACCACTTACCTCTCCTGTTTTGGGAAATCGTCAATAATAGCATCTGTCAACTTATTGTCGTCATCATCAGTTTCATCAGGAAAGACAATGTCTATATAGATAAAAATGTTAAATATCTTAAACAACATGTTTTCATTATTAATCTCTTTCCTCTCTACAGATCACAAATAAATGTCTCTGCAGGACTCAACTTTTGAAAACAGTGACAAAAAAAGAAATTGATTATTTCAAGCAATTTCCTCCTTTTGCCACAGTGTTTCTACCCACTCTGAAAAGTAATCTGTAGTTATTCAGTTTTTAACAATATCTCAGGTGCTTTAAATACACATGTGTCTACTGTTCAACAATTCAATAATGTCAGAAGGAAAGACTTAAGGAATGAGAATTTGTGATGGGTTGGCATATAATCAAATGATGGTTTGCAATATTAAATTTTGTTATTATACATTACCACAACAAAAACAAGAGGGACATTTGGCCCTTGGGCACTCACCTAACATACGGAGGACAACAGAAAAGGAGCAAGACTTAAATAAAGCAGAGGCAGAGCTGTTACTTTATTACTTTATGTCAGCAATGTTACTTTATTCGCTCATAGGGCTGGGTCTCTGGCATATTGGTTTTGGCTTCAAACTTGTAGAGACACCAGAGATAGATGACAGTTTGTTTAAACGCATATTTACCTTGACTGACTGATTGAATTCAGTTTAAAGCAATTTTAAACACTATTTCAATATCGGAGCGATCTTACATCATTATTGTCCCTTGACATACTGTACACTCAATAATCTTTTTTTCAAGCAATTTCTGGACTTTCTTTATAAATTTCCTGGGTCAATATCACTTTTCAGGTAAAACAAAATGCTCAGTCTAATGACAATTTCAATTTAACAAGTAGTATCTAAGATTTCCATGAAGATCAACAATTAAAAAAGTACAGTTTTTCTAAACAACCCATCCCTAGGATTAAAACAAAACACTTAGTGGTGGACTTACAACTTGAGGCACGCAAGATCTGGTCATAGAAAGATACATTTTTCTGGACAAAAGACACATATTATATTTGGACATGCCAAGACACATAAAGGATGGATACAAAACACTTTAAGATGGACTGACTTTGGCATATTGGTTTTAGCTTCAAACTTGTAGAGACACCAGATATAGATGACGGTTTGTTTAAAAGCACATTTACCTTGACTGACTGATTGAATTCAGCTTAAAGCAATTTTAAACACTATTTCAATATCGGAGCGATCTTACATCATTATTGTCCCTTGACATACTGTACACTCCATAATTTTTTTCAAGCAATTTCTGGACTTTCTATATAAATTTCCTGGGTCAATATCACTTTTCAGGTAAAACAAAATGCTCAGTCTAATGACAATTTCAATTTAACAAGTAGTATCTAAGATTTCCATGAAGATCAACAATTAAAAAAGTAGTTTTTCTAAACAACCCATCCCTAGGATTGAAACAAAACACTTAGTGGTGGACTTACAACTTGAGGCACGCAAGATCTGGCCATAGAAAGATACACTTTTCTGGACAAAAGACACATATTATATTTGGACATGCCAAGACACATAAAAGATGGATACAAGACACTTTAAGATGGACTGACTCTGGCATATTGGTTTTGGCTTCAAACTTGTAGAGACACCAGAGATAGATGACAGTTTGTTTAAACGCATATTTACCTTGACTGACTGATTGAATTCAGTTTAAAGCAATTTTAAACACTATTTCAATATCGGAGCGATCTTACATCATTATTGTCCCTTGACATACTGTACACTCCATAATCTTTTTTTCAAGCAATTTCTGGACTTTTTTTATAAATTTCCTGGGTCAATATCACTTTTCAGGTAAAACAAAATGCTCAGTCTAATGACAATTTCAATTTAACAAGTAGTATCTAAGATTTCCATGAAGATCAACAATTAAAAAAGTACAGTTTTTCTAAACAACCCATCCCTAGGATTGAAACAAAACACTTAGTGGTGGACTCACAACTTGAGGCACGCAAGATCTGGTCATAGAAAGATACACTTTTCTGGACAAAAGACACATATTATATTTGGACATGCCAAGACACATAAAAGATGGATACAAGACACTTTAAGATGGACTGAGTCTCTGGCATATTGGTTTTGGCTTCAAACTTGTAGAGACACCAGATATAGATGACGGTTTGTTTAAAAGCACATTTACCTTGACTGACTGATTGAATTCAGTTTAAAGCAATTTTAAACACTATTTCAATATCGGAGCGATCTTACATCATTATTGTCCCTTGACATACTGTACACTCCATAATTTTTTTCAAGCAATTTCTGGACTTTCTATATAAATTTCCTGGGTCTATATCACTTTTCAGGTAAAACAAAATGCTCAGTCTAATGACAATTTCAATTTAACAAGTAGTATCTAAGATTTCCATGAAGATCAACAATTAAAAAAGTACAGTTTTTCTAAACAACCCATCCCTAGGATTGAAACAAAACACTTAGTGGTGGACTCACAACTTGAGGCACGCAAGATCTAGTCATAGAAAGATACATTTTTCTGGACAAAAGACACATATTATATTTGGACATGCCAAGACACATAAAGGATGGATACAAAACACTTTAAGATGGACCAAGTCTCTGGCATATTGGTTTTAGCTTCAAACTTGTAGAGACACCAGATATAGATGACGGTTTGTTTAAAAGCACATTTACCTTGACTGACTGATTGAATTCAGTTTAAAGCAATTTTAAACACTATTTCAATATCGGAGCGATCTTACATCATTATTGTCCCTTGACATACTGTACACTCCATAATCTTTTTTCAAGCAATTTCTGGACTTTCTATATAAATTTCCTGGGTCTATATCACTTTTCAGGTAAAACAAAATGCTCAGTCTAATGACAATTTCAATTTAACAAGTAGTATCTAAGATTTCCATGAAGATCAACAATTAAAATAGTACAGTTTTTCTAAACAACCCATCCCTAGGATTGAAACAAAACACTTAGTGGTGGACTCACAACTCGAGGCACGCAAGATCTGGTCATAGAAAGATACATTTTTCTGGACAAAAGACACATATTATATTTGGACATGCCAAGACACATAAAGGATGGATACAAGACACTTTAAGATGGACCAAGTCTCTGGCATATTGGTTTTAGCTTCAAACTTGTAGAGACACCAGATATAGATGACGGTTTGTTTAAACGCACATTTACCTTAACTGACTGATTGAATTCAGTTTAAAGCAATTTTAAACACTATTTCAATATCGGAGCTATCTTACATCATTATTGTCCCTTGACATTCTGTACACTCCATAAATTTTTTTCAAGCAATTTCTGGACTTTCTATATAAATTTCCTGGGTCAATATCACTTTTCAGGTAAAACAAAATGCTCAAAGTCTAATGATAATTTCAATATCAAAAATTATTATCTAAGATTTCCATGGCACATAGCATGCATGTCATTTGCTATCTCTTCTCTTTACAAGACTTTCCTCATTTTCCCACAAGTATTTCAGAGGAATTCAACCCCAAGGTCATAACAAACGAGGCATATCTGGTATACAATTAACAGATTCCGTCTTTCCAAGAATCTTTTTAATGACATCACAAAACTATGCATGGTCAAAATAATTTTGTACCGGTGTATAAACCCATGGTTTGTAGTACAAAACTGGTATATTATGGTATTTTCCTGGATGTACCCAGCATTAGGAAGTGACCACTAGTCTGTAGTTAAGAGATGGGAAACAAATAACTAGGTTTAGGTACACTGACTTCTTTGAAATGCAAGAAGGTTGGCTGAACTAGGGTTCAAACTCAAAGAATGCATATTACATGTATAGGCTATTAGCTCTGATGTACTGAGCTTTTGGGGCTCAAAACATGCATTTCCTTAAGCAAAAGAAATTTCCATTTAGTCTGATTTAGACCAGATTAACATGGGAAGCAAGGCAATAAACAAAGGAACATGTTAGGCACATTAGAATATGCTATTTGGGAAAACTAGGTAATAAACAAAATTTTGTATAAAGACACATATTCCTGGACAAAAGACACTAATTCTTAGACCCAGTAAGAAATATAAAGGATGGAAACAAGCCACCTAGTGAAAGACACTTAACTCTTTACCAAACGACAATATTTTAGACTGGTCCAAATTGAAAGCATTTGCAGACGACAAAATAAAAGTGACTGAAATTTTGAAATTTGTTTTGAAAAGGGTAGAAAATATTATGGGAAAAGGAGAAAATGCTGGTTTCCAGCATTTTCTCCTTTTCCCACAATGTTTTCTGAAGGCTTCCTTCTCAGGGGCGTCAAAAGTAGGGATTGTGTGGTAATGGGTTAATTGTAATATTCAACAATTTGAGAAACAACATACCTTGAGTTAGAATGCATGGTTCTTTGCTTCTTTACCTTGGCTGAACTTGACATCCTGGAGAAAAAATGTTACAGGCACTACAAGTAACCATTGACTACCTGTGATTTACTACTATCTAAATACTATTTGAAAAGTTACGCATTTTCAACATAAAATAAAATTTTCTTTTTACCCTCTTAAATAAAACCTTTATGAGGGGACAATGCAAGGAACATTCCAAGAAGTTTAGTTTGACCCAGCCATTCAATTCTGTTGATTGCTCTTCAGAAATTTTACTCATATCTATCTCTTCTGGACGATGTTAACTCTCTACCATTTTACAAAATTTTGGACATGTCTAATTGGAAAGTATTTGCAGACGATAAAATAAATGTGAATCAAAAATTGGGAGTATATTTGGAAAGGGTAGAAAACATTGTGGGAAAGGAAAAAATGCTGGTTACCTGCATTTTCTCCTTTTCCTACAATGTTTTCTAAAGGCTTCTTTCTCATGGGCGTCAATAGTAGGGGTGCGTGGTAATGGGTTAAAGGACTTGTGATGGGTTGTTATTGGATTTGTATTTGTGAATTGATTGTGAGCAACTATTGGTACTTTAGATACCAGATAGTGACCTAGTCCTTTTGCCATAGGAAATCAATTTCAGTTTCCTTCACCCAAAGAATGTATTTAAATACCTTTTCGTAATATCATGATATTAACCATTACCCCACAATCCCTACTTTTGATGCCTCTGAGAAAGAAGCCTTTAGAAAACATTATGGGAAAAGGAGAAAATGCTGGTAACCAGCATTCTCTCCTTTTCCCACAATGTTTTCTGCTCCTCACAAAATAAATTACAAATTTTCAGTCACTTTTATTTTGTCGCCTGCAAATGCTTTCAATTTGGACAGGCCAAAAATACTGTCGTTTGGAAATGGGTTAATACTAATAAGTAGCCTGCATGATTTTTACTGGCTATAGGCCTATGGTTAACACAATGTTGCATTTGTCGGATTTGCTCTTATAGAAGTGCACTAGTGCTATAAGTACAAATGATAATTAATCCGCAATAAAACGAAAAACACATTTTCTTTTAAATGTAAATTTGAATCTCTTTATTAATCTATAGATCTATAAACGGCAACAGGCGTTTTCGTCCTTGGGCTTGTTTGTTCCAACCTTTTTCTCAGTGTTCAGGGCTTTTTAGTCAAGGCTCAGTCGTCGAAGCTTTTTTGCCCCCCCAAACGATTTTTCAATCTGTCAATAAATGGATTAGAATGACAGTATACTGCGTATGTCTGTCATCAAAAGGTGTTAATAGGAGATACATTGATAATGTTGACATGCATAAAAAGGTGTTGGCTGCAGATAATCCTCAAATTCATTTTAATCCAACCTGGCATATAATATAAAAGAAGGGGAAAAAATCCTAATAGTTTTGATGTAGTTCACTCATGACCTACAGCTAATGAAAATATTATTAAGGGTTCATATTTCATTTTTTATTCACTTGCAAATTTTTGCAAGTAGCTTTTATTTCCACTTGCAATATTAAAATTAGACTCGCATTTTTTTTAAGCTGAGCTTGCCTACCAATGGTAAAGAATGAATGGCCGATACAAACTGTTCAGTTCTATTATGTAACGAATTATGGATGTTTCGGTAACAGACAAGTTCGGTAACATAGACTTACAGAGTAATTCAATTGGATGTTTCAGTAACAAAGCAATTATATAGTGTCTAGATATTATGGCGTTCTTTACACCCAACACGTGACTTTATTTCATTCAAACCGTTATTAAAATCTTAATTTGTAATTTCCACTATGTTTTATAAATAATTTTTTGTTATAAACCTCATTCCATGCTGTATGTATTGACCATGTGGATTGCCAATCTATCAAGCAAGAAGGATTGAAAGTGAAAAAAATAAAGGATTTGAACCTATCTATTAAGGGATAAATGGGTGAAAAGTGCACAAGTAAAAGGTTTGAACAAAACAAAGCCATACATTAGGTGTAACGAACGTCACAGAACAAAAAACACAATATAATTGCTTTGTTACTGAAACATCCAATCGATTTACTCTAAAAGTGTATGTTACCGAACTCATGTTACCGAAACATCGTGTCACCCTATGTAACCTGTCAGTTAGAGACAACAGCCTAACAAAAATGAGACAATAATTGGTTTGCAACCGTAAGTTCAATTCCAGTTGAATTCCTGTTCTCAAACCAAGTTAAATTTCTATAAAAATTACAATGGTGAACGATTTTGTAAGTGAATTATGGACGAATCACATCCGAATATCTGCGTGTCCGGTAACTGATTTAGAGAGTCCATGACGCTTCTTGGACTTCAAGCATCAATTTTTCTACCAAAAATTCGCCCCAGTCATAATAACATACCAGATCACCATCACTGTAATGATCGATTTGTTTGTATTCTGTCAATCCGGTATATTATTTATTATCGAAAAGAAAAAAATCTTGGCATGATCAGGATCCCGCCAACCTTTCGAGTCGCGAAATCTGATAACTTTTTTTTTATGTCAGCCAAGCACTCAATCGTCAAAGACATTCAATTGAAGCATCTTAAGTACCTTGCATTTATTAATTCCATAAAAGTACTTACTTTCTCTTCCGTTTTTCCATCCTTCAGCAACTCCGGTGGCTGTACCCGCTCAATATTTTGGCGCAAAGGAAGTAACAAACCGGTGTATCGTGTAATATGGCTAACGAAACGAGGAAAACTTAAACTGATGTGGGAAAAAAAAAAAAACAAAGTCACTGTAGCTTCACTTTTGAATACTTTCTTACATAAGTACGATAAATTGTTCATGACACTCATCAGAATTTTCAGAAATTAAAAAGAATATCGCATGACAAATTTGCAGAGATTATTTTGCCTTTGCACCGGCTCAAATTCTGGCTACAGGATGTTAGGCAGAATAACATTTATATAAACACTTCTTTTCCAAGACATTTGTACACTTAATTTCATTTTTAAATGGGTTATCTGCTTTTTTTTTAACCAATAGGTGGTTTGAATACTACTTAGCAATTTCTTTCATTACAATCGCCGTAAGTAGGTCACGGAGGGTTGGGGTGTCTTTCTTAACCGGAAGTGTGTAACCCCCAAATTACAGCGCGTTTTTCAAATGATATAAAGCATGTAAGGGGAGTAACTCAAAAAACTGCGTGTTGGACATCCGTTTAATCGGACGATTTTTTTCCGACTTTAAAGTGTCTTCAATTTTAAAGTGTCTTGTTTAAGACCCATTATTCAAAATCTGGTGTCCATTTCAGTCTCTTAGGTGGCTAGTCACCTAAGAGAATATAGTCACCTAGGTATCTAAAATTACAGAATCGTAGCCACCAATGTATACGCATGTAAACACGGACAGACGGACGCACGACGGACACAACGCCATGACAATAGCTCTCTGGCCTTCGGCCAGTGGAGCTAAAAATTGAAGACAATTCGAAGTTCGATTAATTTAAAAAATAAGTGTCTTTTAGAATAAAAAACATTGTGAGAAAAGGAGAAATTGCTTGTTACAAGCAATTTCTCCTTTCCCCCCCCGTTTTCTTTGATATTATTCTTCAGGGGCATCAAAAAAAGGGATTGTATGGTAATGGGTGAATAAACATAAAATGTAGAGAATGTAAAACATACAGAAGACACATTTGACTACAAACATAAAGATAGGGAAATAATGGGAGCACAGCCTTGGAACAGTCAGTGACAGTAATTAAATATGAATGCCACTGTGGGTTAAAAGCTGGATTTAATTTAAAGGGGCACCCAACCTTGATCTTGTGCCATTACCACCCTAATAAAACACAGTGTAGATAAACAAGATCCCGGCATTATAAATGTACAACTCCCCCAAAGCAAAACTTCAAAGCAGCAGTGTAAATAAATGTTTAACACAGAAACATGTTAAAGTGAAAAACTGCCATCTTCCCAAGAAAAAGTGCTCAATAACTAGTCCCAAGTTTGAATCCAGTACATTAACCAGTATAGGGTAGGACAGAAACCTTGACAAAATACGAACATCCACATCCCATAACCAAGTAGCTGAAGAAGCCAGAACAGAGTACAAAGCTCTATTTTTCGTCGAACAATTGAAGAGGCAAGGGTGATAATATGTTACAAAATATGTGGGTCATAACCCTTTCTAGTAAAGTTACAATATCCCATTACCAGACGACAAAACTTTAGACCGGTCCAAATTTAAAAAGGTTGCAGACGACAGTTCAAAGTGGGTTTAAATTGGAATGAAAGCATGTTATGGGGTAGAAAACGTTGTGAAAAAGGGAGAAATAACTTGTAACAAGCTATTTCCCCTCTTTCTACAATTTTTTCCCCAATGTTATTCTTCAGGGGCGTAAAAACAAGGGATTGAGTGGTAATGGGTTAAGGGAACAAGATTTGATACTAGTATCAGGCGCATAGACTTTGTGAATATGATTTCAGTTTTTACCTGGAGATTTGAGAAGATTCTTTGAAACTTCTTTCACATCAGCCAACATGAAGCATTTGACTATGCCCCCACAATTCTGGGTTTCACAATGATGAATGTGTCCATCTGCGGAGAAGATTTGCTGCAATATTTAACCCTCTATAGCTTCTTGATGGCGTATAGGAAAGAACATTACTATAATGTAGCAATGGATTATTTCTAGCATCAGGCAGAACTTGTCGTACTGTTTTTAGTATATCAATACATGCAGTTAAATTGTGTTTTTTAAAACATTTAAGTAGCATAAGGGCACTGTAAGCGCAAAACGCGAAATTTTATATGGACGAATCAAATTCGGGTACATAGTTGCCAGTTGCGAAACTTGATCGAGACTGATAACTGGGTACCAGTAATTTGCACGCTTTGCATGTTTTTTGTCTGGTCGTCCTTTTCAAGCTCCACGTCAATGGCAGAAGACATGTCGAAAACTGTTCTGAAAATATGGTATTGTTTGCCAAGAAAGAATACTCGTTTGGTAAGCTATCTATACATGATTATTTGTAAATTATGTATACGGGGTATATTTGCTAGATAATCATTATTTCTGCATTTTCAAGCCATTTTCTGTGCTTGTTGACTCGTCTGCAAGGCTTCCAGGATTTTTCCACTTGTTTTTTCTAAGTGAAATACAGTTTCTAGGAACAAAGGCCTTGGTTGTTTAAAGCATTTAATCAGCCAACGCATTTGTTACGTGTAAGCCATACCATACTTTTATTCTTTGGCCTGTACTTTGAAAACATTACGGGCTATTGTAGCAATTGTTAAGTTTGCTCTGTTTTGTTGTATTGAGGGTTAAACCCCTTGAGGGAACACGTGAAAGGTTCTTTAAGCCTTAAGAAATCTATTTCTAGAACATGTTCAGTGTAATTTTAGCAGTACAGTAATTGTTAAGCTTCTTGGCCTGTTGGATTTCTGGAAACATTGCAGAAAAGAGAGAAATTGCATTAAAGAAACCGAATTTCTAGAAATGCTGAAGTGAAAAGAGAATTTACACTGGGAAATGCATTTAAGAAATTTTTATTTCAAGGATTACAATGGATGGTTAAATTTATTAAGGAAATATTGTGGAAAAATGAGCCATTTTTTCTAGAAAAGCATATTTAGCTTGAAAACATTGTTGTAAATGGAAACATTATTATTCATTATGCATACTGCAAGTACATGGTGACTTTTCCTTTTATTTGCAGTTAATCTACGCAATCTACGTCATCTATCTCGCCTACTGTTCGTCAACATCATCATCATCCTGGTCATTTCACTGGAAATAAACGTAGACCGAATTAGCAAATTACGTTCTTATGATTTGGGCCATAGTCAGAACATCATTAACAAACAAACTTCTATGAAGATGGCTTCTCCAGGAAGAGAACCAAAACTCAGAACTCTTACTGAAAAAGGAAGAGAATTTACTATGGAGGTAAGGAAGAGAGAAAGAGACAGAACTCTTAAAAAAAAGGATCAAATAGGCGTGGAGATCCAGGAACTCAATGAAACAGAAGTTAAACCAGAATTAATAAGACAGTCTTACGCGGAATGGCTGACTCTTTGTGACTCTCTATATCCAGCACAGGAAGACTATGTTGCTCTTCTAGATAAGAGTGATGCTGAAATTGAAAATAGTTGGTTTAATAAAAAATGTGAAAGACTTGGTCAGTTAAAGTCTACAGTAGAACAACGGCTTTTGCAGAGCTCACGCGTAGGTGCTATGGAGACGAAACCGAAGGAAATGGACACAAGGTCACAAAGGTCATACAGAAGTGCTGCTCCGTCTGCGGTATCCAGTCATCTGTCTGTAGCTATCCTATCTGAAAACCAGAAGAAGGCAGAATTGTTAGCTAGAGCAGGTTCTCTTCCCGAAAAGCGTAGGCTTGAAGAAAAAAAAACTAAAACTCAAACTCCAGGAACAAGAACTTGAAATTCAAACTGAGCTCAAGGTCAATGATGCAAAGACCAAAGTATTGGAAGAACTGGAAAAAAGTTTATTGCAAGACAGAATAGTAGAAGAAGATTTACTACAACATCAACCGCCAAAACCTGTTCCGGAACTGGAGACTGGAAATCTCAAGGTCAAACCTAGAGAGCAGAAATTTACGTCTAGTACAGACTTCCAAAGACCAATCTACAAGGACACAAGTATGGTTGCCGTGGCACGTGAACTGAACAAGCCTAAAGCTGATATCAGTATTTTCAGTGGAAACCCATTAGACTTTCGTCGGTTTATGAGACAATTTGAAACAAGAGTCAATGCTAATACGGATTCGTATGAAGAAAAATTAAACTATCTGCTACAGTTTACAGCTGGTGAACCAAACAAGATCGTTTTAGGGTACTCCAATCTTGATGCAGAGTCTGGTTATAAAGCCGCTATTGAAGAATTCAACGACAGATATGGTGACTATGAACTTATTGCACATGCCTATGTGAAAAAGGTGCTTGATTGGCCTACTGTGAAGCCAGATAGTCCTCGTGCCTTAGATGAGCTCTCCATATTCTTGCGTGAATGTCAATTTGCCGTTCACGATGTAAATTGTCTCAGGGTATTAGACTATTCCGAAAATCTAAAGTTAATCGTGAAGAAGTTGCCGTATTATCTCCATGACAAGTGGCGAACTATTGTTCACGACCTAAAGTGCAAGGGAGAACAGTCAACTTTCACCCATCTTGTTACCTTCATTAGAAAAGAGGCTAAGAAGGCAATCGACCCAGTGTATGGAAAAGAAGTTCTTCACACACCTGCCAAGAACAACAAACAACAAAAGGGAAAATCAACAAAAACGTTTGTTACAAATGTTACTAATGAAAAAACTGAATCAAACAAAGAAAAGGATCAAAATAGTTCTTTAAGTTTTCCCACATGTTTGTACTGCACTGGTCCACACTACCTGAATGTTTGTGAAAACATCACTAAGTTGTCTGTCAAGGAAAGGTACAGGTTTCTGAAACAAAAGGGATTGTGCTATGGTTGTTTGAAACCACGGCATTTGAAAACATTGTGCAGAAACAAACTGAAATGTACATTTTGTAATGGAAATCATCCCAGTATCTTACATGTAGATAAACTAGTACAGGTATCTGAACAAGTTAATCATGTAACTTTTAATGCTACTTCGTCTGCCACGCATATGGGAGCTGGTAAAACCTTGCATCAGGCCTTGGCTACAGTTCCGGTGAAATTGAAGGCAAGGACTGGTGACAAATATGTAGAAACTTACGCATTATTAGACTCAGGGAGCACAGCATGTTTTTGTTGAGAAAGGGTAGCAAAACTGTTGAATTTAGAGGGTAAAAGAACAACAATTAAACTTCTCACAATGGGTCAAGATCAGACACATACTGCATATGAATTGTCAGGTCTAGAGGTAGTCGCGCTTGACGGGTCAAATGCTTTAGAATTACCACCGGTCTATACGCGTCCGAAACTACCAGTTTCAAAAGATGATGTCGCAACGACTGACATTTGTCAGAAATGGTCTTATCTTCGAGATATTCCGGTAACGAAAATAGATAGCGAAGTTGATCTTTTAATAGGCATCAACGCGCCTAAGGCCATGGAACCGTGGGACGTCGTGCCGAGTCAAAACGGTGGACCTTTCGCAGTAAAAACATTACTCGGATTGGTAATCAACGGTCCGATTGATTGTATTTCAAGTCAGAAACTATTTTAATCAAGATTTCAGTGAGAAGATCTTGGATGACATGAGTGAGAACTCGTTGGAAGACAAAAGATTCCTAGAGATTGTGAACACTTCTGTGGTAAAGAACAATGGTCATTACTATATTGATTTACCCTTTAGAAGCAAGAGCGTCTTCATGCCAAACAATCGGAAGCAAGCAGAGCAGAGACTGACCACGTTGGCCAAGCGTTTTGAGAGAGACCATGACTTACGGGACCAGTACTGCGAATTCATGGAAAATGTTATAGAAAAAGGGTATGCACAAAAAACTTCATCGGATGAACAACCAGAAGAGGGGCACATTTGGTATTTGCCACACCATGGTGTTTACCATCCAAAAAAGAAGAAAATTCGCATTGTTTTTGATTGTGCAGCAAGATTTCAGAGACATCACTGAATGATCAATTGTTACAGGGTCCAAACCTTACAAGCCTTTTGGTGGGTACATTACTACGTTTTAGAACAGATGAAATTGCTATTATTGGGGATATTGATAGCATGTTTTATCAGGTTAGAGTGTCTGGTAAACACAGAAGTTTCTAGAAGTTCCTATAGTGGGAAGGTGGAGACACCAGTAAACGTCCCATAGAATACCAGATGATTGTTCACCTGTTCGGCTCATCATCTTCACCAAGTTGCGCAAACTTTGCATTGAGGAAAACAGCTGAGGACCAACAAGATCATTTTGATGAAGAAGTGGTGTAAACTGTACTAAGAAATTTCTATGTAGACGACTGCCTAAAGTCTCTCCCTTCCGTGACTAAGGCTCAGAATATGGCTCAAGATTTAAAGGCCATTTTAGCTGGTGGGGGCTTCCATATTTCTGGTGGGTAAGTAATAACAGAGAAGTTCTCAGTTCAATACCAATTTGTGACAGAGCCAAAGAGATTAAGGACTTACATTTGGACAAGGATGATTTTCCGTTAGAGAGAACCTTGGGAGTAAACTGGTCGATAGACTCTGATTCCTTTTGTTTTACAGATAAACCATATACACGAAGAGGAATTCTTTCTACCATAAGTAGCATTTATGATCCCCTTGGGTTTATCGCACCATTAGTGCTTCAATCAAAGATATTCCTGCAAGAGCTTTGCCGTTTACTGCTTGGATGGGACGATCCAGTCTCAGATAAGATGTCCGAGAAATGGTCACAATGGCTTACAAATGTACATAACATATCGGATTTCAAGGTGAGCAGGTGTTTCAAGCCAGAAGGATTTGGAAAGGTAGAATCCAGCGAACTACATCATTTTGCTGATGCTAGTGAGGCAGGTTATGGGACAGTATCATACCTCAGACTCACCAACGCTTTAGGTAGAGTGCATTGTTCCTTTGTGTTGGGAAAATCGCGCGTCGCTCCATTAAAGAAAATCACAGTTCCGCGCCTAGAACTAGCCGCAGCAACATTGGCTGTTCGTTGTGACAGAATGTTAAAACAAGAAATTGACTTGAAAATTGACAAAACTGTATTTTGGACAGATAGTATGTCTGTTTTGCGTTACATAAATAACAGTTCATCAAGATTCCAAACTTATGTGGCTAACAGATTGACAATCATTCACTAGGGATCAAGTGTTGAGCAGTGGCGCTACATTAGTTCAAAACTCAATCCAGCTGACCATGCATCAAGGGGGATGTTAATTAGCCTCGAATCCTGGTTGAGTGATTGGATAGGGGCCCCAAAATTCCTTCGTTCAGAGGAAGTTGACTTCCCTGAAACTTTTCCCCAGAAGTTTGAAGCTATCGAAAATGACCCAGAGATCAAAAGAGCAATTTCCGCTAGAACAGAGCTGAAATCTGAAGTCAACAAACCCGAGTTCGATTCCATTAACAATTTGATTCACAGCTGTTCTTCATGGTACAAGCTCAAGAAAAGAGTTGCTTGGATATTAAGGGTTAAAGGAGAGTTATTCGAGCGTGTCAGAAGGAAAAACTAAGTTTCAAACCAAAGGACTGCTCAAACCATTTATCAGTAGAGGAAATGTCTAAAGCAGAAGAGGCTATTTTGTACTTCGTCCAAACCCAGGCCTTCACGGATGAGATGCGTTTACTAGAAAAAGGTCAAAATGTGAAACGTGGTAGCAAACTAAGAAGACTTGACCCTATCTACTGTGATGGACTTATACGGGTTGGAGGACGCCTTCAAAGGTCAAACATGCCTGCAGAAAGTATACATTCTATCATCTTACCGAAAGACCATCATGTTTCAGTTCTCATTTTAAGGCAGATCCATGACAATCTTAGACATACAGGAAGAAATCACATGCTAGCAAAGCTTAGGGAAAAGTGCTGGTTGATCCGAGCCCCAACTAGTATTCGAAAGTTGATATCTAAATGCATTACTTGTCGCAGACTTAGATCTCCTGTCGGGGAACAGAAAATGTCGGTTTTACCACAAGATCGTGTTACACCTTGTGAACCTCCATTCACGAGAGTCGGATTCGACTACTTTGGACCCTTTGAGGTAAAGGTCAAAAGAAGTCGTGTGAAACGCTATGGCGTAATATTTACATGTCTAGCCAGTCGTGCAATTCATTTAGAAGTTGCGTTTTCGCTTGATACCGCTTCGTATCTCCATGTCGTACGCAGATTTATAGCGCGCCGCGGTCAAGTTAAGAAAATGTTTTCAGACAACGGTAGCAATTTTATTGGGGCAGAACGCGAACTAAAGCAATCCCTTCGCAGATTCATAATGAAATGCTACAAAGGGATATTGAGTGGAGTTTTAATCCTCCATTGGGTTCACATCATGGTGGTGTATGGGAGCGTCTCATACGATCAGTCAGAAACGCTATCAGCTGTACTTTAAGAGGTCAGACTCTTAATGATGAAGGGTTAATGACACTTCTTTGTGAAGTAGAATCAGTTTTGAACGACCGACCTGTTACTCGAGTTACAGATCAACATAATGACTTAGAAGCTTTGACCCCTAATCATCTTTTGCTTCTTAAGAAAAAACCTAATCTGCCGCCTGGACTTTTTCAGGCAAGTGACTAATATCATAAACGGCGTTGGAGGCAAGTACAATATATGACCGATATGTTCTGGAAAAGGTGGACTCGCGGGTACCTGCCTTTGCTCCAAGAACGTCAGAAATGGCACGAAAGGAAAAGAAACCTTTCTACTGGAGACGTAGTCCTTGTTGTCGATTCTTCGGCTCCACGGAATTCATGGCCTATGGCTCTCGTGGTTGAAACCTTTCCAGATCGTTTAGGATTTGTTCGCCGCGTTAAAGTTAAAACCGCGTCGAATACTTTGATTCGCCCTATTGATAAACTTTGTCTGCTTCTAGAGGCTGAGTTAGATTAAGCAGTTGTGCTTCTATTCAAGGCAGTCTGGAAATGATTATATTTTTTGCCTGTATATGTTAATTGTACATGCTATTGTTGAATTAGAATTTAGGGTGGTTTATTATTAATGAAATTTAAGAATCATTTTGTACTAGTACAATTGTATATTTTAAGAATTTTAAGGACTTTTTTTTGGCTCTATGTAAGGGGAATTGCTGAGTTATTACTGTATGATTGTTTATCATAGGTAATTGCTTAGTAATTGCTTTTACTCCGCAATTAGGGAGGTGGTGTGTAAGCGCAAAACGCAAAATTTTATATGGACGAATCAAATTCGGGTACATAGTTGCCAGTTGCGAAACTCGATCGAGACTGATTTCTGCATTTTCAAGCCATTTTCTGTGCTTGTTGACTCGTCTGCAAGGCTTCCAGGATTTTTCCACTTGTTTTTTCTAAGTGAAAATGATGGCACCATTCTTGGACTTATCACTTGGGTTTTCAAAGTCAGACTCACTAGAAGCCATACTGTCTGCGCTTGAAGTGATGGTTGAAGAAATACTGCTTGATTCATCAGATACATCAATAGCAGATCCCGATTCATTGCTGACATCTGTATCAATGTCTGTTGAGGAATCTCTATCGGTCACATTGTTGCCAGTATCACTGTTTGCTTCATAGTCACTTGTAAGAGGACCCTGGACAGCAGTTGAAAAATCTATATGCGTTGTTGCCAGTATCAAAGCTTGCTTCGTTGTCAGTTGATGGAGGACAAAATGCAGCAGTTGAGGAATCTGAAAGTTAACAATGCAAACATTACAATGTTGTTATGGTAAGTTTAGTAGTAAAAGAAAGTTAATGTTTATTATAAAGGTAATGCTTGCTATGGAAACCATCGACTGCTATAAGTTGTCCCCCCCACCTACATCCCTATCCAAGCTCTAAGCTTACTAGGTATATTCTGACTTGATTTATAATTATTTTATTATTTATTGAGCTATAAACTATTGTATGCTTCACCTCAAAGAGTCACTCAATTTTAGCCAATATTTCTTTTTTATCCAATCAAATTCATACTTACCTCAATGATATCACATTTTAGAAACTCTGGGACAAACTTTCATTTCGATCTGACAATGGACAAAGATTATCCCCATAGAGCCTCACTGTAAAAAGCCATAGTGACCGATTGGCAGATTCCGCATATTTTTTTCTGTGTGTGTTTATGAGGAAAATTTTTATCCATTGACAAATTCAAATTAAATTTCGTCACAGGGTTCTTCTAAAACTTTGAAATACTTGAGATGAATTTGGATCAAATAAGAAGTAAAAAGGGTACAAAATTGTCACAAAACCATGTTTTCCAAACTTGCCTTCATAGGAATAACAAAATATAAAGACACGAAGCCCCTTTTTCCATGACGAGGCCATGAATCACCAAACTGTGACAATATGAGCTAGGTCACATGATGACAAACATTCTGTGAAAATTTCATCCAAATCAGTGAAGAAATGTAGGAGGAGTAAGTTGCGCACACAAGGTAATGTTAACGCCCGCCCAGCCACCCACCTGCCAACGTGCCCACCCTTGGGCATTCGCCAATCTAATAACCAGATATTTCCTTCGGAAAACCTGGTTAATAAAATTAGTATGAAATATTGAGTGACACTTAGAGGTGAAGCAGACAGTAATTTATTAATTCCTACATGTATTTACAAATTTGTATAATCAATACTATGACGCTAAAGCTAACACTAAAGCAAATACTTTTTTATGTCACCAGGGAAAATAACTCAATAATCATCACATGGAGACGATTTAAAAATAAAGAGATGCATTACGACTCATAGTCATGAGCATTTCTTTAAAGTTTGTTAGCTGTGTCATAAGGAGGTGCACAACAACTCATGAAGGTGAACATGTTTGAAAAGTGGGTGGCTCTTGTATATGTGATTTTAGAGTTATGTGTGAGACAAGTTTGTGACAGGCAGACATATGGACAGACAACTCAGGCAAAAACAATGTCTCCAAATAAATGGGAGAGACTTAATAATTTACCTCTGATTTCACCAAACTTCAATGACTTCCTGCTATCTTTGGATTTCCATCTGTACCAGGTACTTCGAGGTACCAGAAGACTTTCATTATAAGTGTATAGCTTTCTACACCGCTTTACTGGAGCTGAAACACAGAAGATGCAGCAATATATTAATTTTTCATATATCATAACTTAATACATAATCATATTTGCTGAAAACGGAGAAGTAAAGTAAAGTTAACTACCATCATCAGAAAGCACAAGTCTAACAGGGAGGATCCAAGTTCTTGGCTAGAGGGCGTTAGGAATATTTTACAAAGGGAGTTGCTGATTTTTCAAAAAGGGGTAGATGTTTTGGTAATTTCCTAAGGGGGCTCATGGCTATTTTAAACCAATTTCTGCATGATCTTATAAACAAGAGGGCCACTGGCCCTAAAGCGCTCACCTGAGTTTTCGAATGTAATACCACTTCCAAGGCTGAGTGGTTAGGGAGTTCGCTGAAGGTTGAGGGTTCGAATCTTGATGGAATCCGGTCTACTGGGTAAGAACTGACACAGCTTGTTGGCTAATAATGTTTGTTTTGAGCGCACACACAATTTTTTCTCCTAAAATTTGCCCTTGTGACCAAAACCTGTCCTTGACGTCCAGTTATCCATATGTAAGTTTCTACCTAAAGACCGAGTTTTTCCTTAATAAAGCTCATCCACGATATAGAGTCTGAGACATAAATTATGTTTGAATTTCAAGACATTTGCGCAAAGAATGTAGCCCCTAGAGCACATACAAGGTTTTTCTACCATTTTACCTAGTGACCTAGTTATTGACACCAAGTGACCCAATATCAGTCTCCTCTGAGATATCATGGAGACAAACATTCTGACCAGGTGTGAAGAATTTGACCAAAAAATGTGCCATTTTTCTAATATTTGACCTAGTTTTTGACCCCCAACTGATCCATTATCGAACTTGCCTGAGAAATCATGTAGATAAACATTTTGATAAAATTTTCATACATTTATTTTTTGTCTGCAACTACTTTCCCTTTGAACGGATAGAAAATTGGCTTCAATTGCACCTTACGACTCAAGAGTACTATGAGATAAATTGTGAAACAATATCGATTTACCAATGTTTTTTATGCATAAAAAAGCATAATTCCTATCCCACTTTCCACCATGCTTATATTCTTGATGTGTCATGGCGTTTGTGTGTTTGTGTTTGTGTGTGTATTAGAGAGAGAGAGAGTTTTTCCATATAGACATACTTTCCTATTTTGCTTTCGTTAGGAAGGTATACAAACCTCCTTTATGTATGTAACCTCCTTGGCAAAATTGATGGAAAAGAGAAAGAAAGAACTTAACCGTTATCTTCTTTCAACTTTCGCTTTTTCTCAAAAGAAGATACACAACGGTTGTAATACCTTTTGTTCAAAATGAAGTATGGTGAGATCAAACTTATGCTGTTATACTTCGCCATATGTTATATAGTTCGATTGTTGGTGTTTTGTTTGTTGTTGTATGTTTTTCGAAAAGATCTATTGATGAGTTTTTCCCATTATTTTATTCACGTATTCTAACTTGCAGTGTACACTTTGTCACATAATGTTCTGTTTATATGTTTGTTTGATTGCGTGTAGAATTCTTCCCAGGTTCCATGCATTTGTCTGCATTCTTGCTGCACATATGGTACAGTTCTTTCTTATTATAATCAGTCGATATGGCAAATAGTTTAAAAATTCTATCAGTCAACTGTAGAGGTCTCCATTGTAAGAAAAAAAGACTTTCCGTGTTTGAGTACCTTCAGAGTTTAAAACATAACATATACTGTCTACAAGATACACATTTCACGCATGATATGTACAGAAATATATATTCGGAATGGGAATCCGAGATTTATTTGAGTAATAACAAATCTAATAAGAGGGGTGTAGCTATTTTATTTTCAAAAATAAATGCAAAAATTCACAAATCAATAATTGACGATGAAAACGGTAACTTTGTTATTCTTGATTTAAGTGTTGATGATTTCCGGTTTACTCTGGCATCTATATATGGTCTAAATACTGACGAGCCGTTTTTCTATGATAAAATATTTGAAAAGATAGATAAAATCGGAAATATTTCTTACATGATTTGTGGAGACTTTAACTTAGTTATTGATCCCGTAAAAGACTAGTATAACTATAAACATATTAACAACAAAAAGTCAAGAGACACTATATTAAATCAAATGTCTAAACGTGATCTCGTCGACCCCTTTCGAGAATTTAATCCAGACGAACTATCTTACACCTGGAGAAAACGTAATCCAATACAACAAGCTATCTTGACTTTTTTCTTACATCACCTTCTCTACATGATTTTACTATGTCTGCGTCAATAGAAAACAGTTTTAACTCTGATCATTCCGTCATTTCAACAACACTACAGATTAATGAATTTCAATATTCGTCAGGCTTATGGAAGCACAACAGTGCATTATTGACTGAACTTGATTATATCAACACTATAAATAAAAAGATTGAAGAAGTAAAAGAACAATACGCGATCCCAATTTACAATAGAGAGACTTTTACGAAAATTCCTAATTCAGAAATTCAATTTACAATCAATGACCAACTATTTCTTGAAACACTATTGATGGAAATAAGGGGCAAATCGATTTCTTAGGGTTCATACAGGAAAAAGATTAATAACAATAGAGAACTAGAAATCCAGTCAAAAATGAAACATTTGGAACAAAATCTAAATAATAATTCAAACGAATACTTTTCCTTAAAAAACGAATATGAACAATTACAACACGAAAGAATAAAAGGTTCAATTGTCCGATCAAGAGTAAAATGGAGTATAGAAGGTGAAAAACCAACAAGATATTTTTGTGGCCTAGAAAAATCCAATACAATTTCAAAAACTGTTAAAAAAATTATCAAAGATGACGGATCTGAAATAACAAATCAAAAAGATATTCTTGATGAAATAAAAGTATTTTACCAGTCTCTTTACAAGTCAACAACTTCTCATTTTTCTGTTGATGACTTTAACCACTTTATTTCTGATTTAGAAATACCGCAACTCTCAGTTGAGGAGTCGAAAAGTATTGAAGGAAAACTTACAATGACAGAAGCTTCTCAAATCTTAAAAAATATGAAAAATAATCGAAGTCCAGGTACATCCGGTTTTAATGCCGATTTTTACAAAGTTTTTTGGAATAAGTTAGGAGATTTTGTTGTCAGAGCACTGAACGAAGCATACCATACAAATTCTTTATCTGAAACTCAAACACAAGGTTTGATAACATGCATTCCAAAGGGAAATAAACAGAAACAATTCTTAAAAAATTGGCGGCCAATAACCTTGTTAAATACAGTATACAAAATCGGAACAGGATGTATTGCCAACAGAATCAAGTCATACCTTAATAAACTTATTCATACTGACCAATCTGGTTTTTTAAAAGACAGATACATAGGAGAAAATATTCGACTCGTGTACGATCTTTTACATTATACTGAAGTAAATGATATTCCTGGTATAATACTCTTAATCGACTTCGAAAAAGCATTTGATTCCCTTTCTTGGTCTTTCGTTAACAAAACTCTCGAAACTTTCAATTTTGGACCATCAATTATGAGATGGTTTAATGTATTTTATCAAGATGCAAAGTCAACAGTTTCTCAGTGTGGATTTTTATCAAACTTCTTCAGAATTGAGAGAGGCTGTCGTCAAGGAGACCCTTTGTCTAGCTATATTTTTATTTTATGTGCCGAAATATTATCCATTTACATAAGAAATAATAAAAACATAAAAGGAATAAACATTAAAGGTACAGAATTTAAGTTATCACAGTTTGCAGACGATACAAGTATATTTCTTGACGGATCGGAAAAATCTTTAAACGAAACGCTTAATTCCCTATCAAAATTTTCTAAATTATCTGGTCTAAACATAAATTTCAATAAAACTAAAGTTGTTTGGATCGGAAAGAAAAAATACAGTTCTGACACTATCAAAACTAAATGGAAATTGATATGGGGACATGAGAAATTTGAGTTATTGGGTATAATTTTTCACGTAGATTTAAACAAAATAATTGATTTAAATTTCATACCAAAATTAAATGAAATAGAAAACACAATTAAACGATGGAACCGACGTATCCTCACGCCAGTAGGAAAAATCACAGTTATAAAAAGTTTACTTATTTCAAAAATGAACCACATGTTTCTTGCCCTACCAAATCCTCCTGAAAAGGTATGTTCGCAGCTCCAAAATACATTTTATACATATATTTGGGAAGGCTGTCATAAAATAAAAAAATCAGTTGTCACAAAAGATTATGTGTACGGTGGACTGAAAATGATAAATGTTAAAGCTTTTATCAGTGCCCTAAAAATCACTTGGATCAGACGTTTGATTAAAAGCAATGGTGGATGGGTAAATATTATTGACGAATTAATAAATATTGATAAATTATGTTTATGTGGAAAAGACTTTGTAGAAAATCTGATAAACAGAATAACAAATCCATTTTGGATAGATGTGCTCAAAGCACTATGTCACTTAATAGATACTGTTAAAATAGACAATACGAACATTCAAGACAGTCCAATATTCTACAACCCGAACATCAAAATTAATGGCAAAAGTATTTATCTAAATAAGTTATATAAGGCCGGCATTAACTGTATAGGAGATTTATTCGATTCTAATGGTTCTTTTTCAAGCGTAGAACAAATAAATACAAAATACAACTTGTCGCTTAATTTTTTAACTTTTCAACAATTAAAGTCCGCTATTAAAAAGTACCTAACAGACCTGTCCTTAAAAAGCGAAAACATTTGTAAACACCATAGACCTATAATACCACCATACCTTCAATTGATTCTTAAGGATTCAAAAGGTTCAAAAAGTATCTATCAAAGTCTTAACAAAAACAACGACCAGCCAGCGTGTGTTCAAACCTGGGCACAGAAATTAAACATCAGTATAAATCCCGATGAATGGAAACAAATATTTTTCCTACCCTTTTTAATAACAAAAGATTCATATATACAATGGTTCCAATATCGAATTATTCACCGCATTCTTGGAATAAATTATTTCTTGTATAAAATAAAATATATCGACTTTTCAGATTGCACTTCTTGTACTAACGAACAAGAAACAATTGAGCATTTATTCTGGAACTGTCCCAAAGTTCACCCAATCATCTCAAATTACTTTAAACACAATGGAACCATCTACTCAGATCTAACTGTTAAAAAAATATTGTTTGGATACGTCAAATCTAATACCTACGCAAAAAACACTCTTCTCATTTTGTTTAAAATTTACATCTTTAAATGTAGATCTAGAAAACAAATACCTACAGAAACTGGTGCCAGGAATTTTATATCTATCAAGTTCAAGATTCTTAGAAAAACAGCCATCGAAAACAATAACCTAGAATGTTTTACTAAAGACTGGGAAAACTTTACTTGTTTTATGAATCATTCAAGAGATTAATATTTTTTTCTCTGTAATTCTGGGAAGATTCGCTTTTTGCTTACATTTTTTTTTTGTTTCTATTCTTATTTACTTTTTTTCCTCATGTTTATTATCTGTTTTTGTTTCTTTGTCCCTAACTGTATGACCATGACTTGTATTACTTTGTAAGATGTGTAGAGGGATGGCTCCCCGACCCTCACACACCAATATATGGGGACAATAAAATCTTTGAAAAAAAAAAAAAGAAATTCATACATTTGCGCAAAAATGTGGCTTCTAGAGTGCCCACAAGGTTTTTCTAAGATTTGACCTAGTGACCTAATTTTTGACCCCAAGTGACCCAAAATAAAACTTGTCTGAGAAATCATGGAGACAAACATTCTGATTGAATTTCAAGACATATGTGCAAAAAATGTAGCCCCTAGAACGCACACAAGGTTCTCCTAAGATTTGACCTAGTGACCTAGTTATTTACCCCTAGTGACCCAATATCAAACTCGTCCAAGATATCATAGAGACAAACAATCTGACCAAGTTTGAAGACATTGAGCAAAAAATGTGGCTTCTAGAGTGCACACAAGGCAAATGTTGATGCTGGACGCAGGACACAGCCAGATCACAAAAGCTCACCTTGAGCACTTTGTGCTCAGGTGAGCTAAAAATAAGATTCTAAAATGTCTGGATTCATGCTTGCCTAGAGTATCTCATTTCCAACTTTTTCAGAAGAAATAACCATTTTGACAGTATTGCATAGCAATACAAGTCCCCTACCGGCTGTATACAAAGTTTTTCTGTGAAATTTTCTGAGCTCAAGGTCCGTAATTCCACCAAAAATCAGTCGACAGGAACAAAACTTGAACTTGATCTGTATGTCATGGTGGTTGACTAACACAACAAATATCAACTCTGTGTTCAGAAAAAAAAAAAAGTCCAGGGTCCATATTCACCAACCATTCTTTAGAACGTTCTTTGTTTTATTCTCCAGGTTTTTCTATTTTTAGAAGCATTTGAATGCAACACAACTTCTGATCGGATAAACCGTATGGTTTGGCCAATCAGAAGTTGTGTTACATTCCAATTTGCAAACCTTGGAGAAAAAGACAAAGAACGTTCTTGAGAATGGTTGGTGAATATCTGTGAAATTTTCTGAGTCCAAGGTCCGTAAATTATTTCAAAAATCAGTCAACTGGAATGAAACTCTATCTTGATCTGTAACTCACGGTGGTTGTCTAACACACCAAATATCAGCTCTATATCTGAAAGTATTTAGAAAAAAAAATGTCCAGAAAACTGTTCTATCTGTAAAATTTTCTAAGTCCATGGCCCGTAATTCCGTCAAAAATCTGTTGACTGGAACGAAACTCAAACTTGATCTGTAACCCATGGTATTGATGTTCACGCCAAAAATGATCCAAATATCTGTCGGTGTTAAAAGAAAAAAAGCCTGAAAAACTGGTTGTGCATACTGACGGACAGACGGACAGAGTGCAAAAACTAAAGTCCCATTTGGTTTTGCCGGTAGGGGACTAATAAGAAGTAACACCTACAAAGTTCATGTTGTTGAAATAAATGTTTCAGAACTGAACGTCAAGAGTTCACCAAACGTTTACATAGCTGACATTCATATTTCCTTTCACCACCACTATATTTCTCGAAGTAGAAAGTCTGTTTGTGGTTATTATCTGACGTGGAAGCCATACTGCAGATCTGTAAAAAAATAATAATAATAAAACAAGATGTAGGTGCTTAAAAATGTATCCGCAGTAACAAAATATCAGCCAGGCACGTAAGTTCAGACAAACCCAGTTTCTCCAATATTTTTAACACTAGTTTGGTGCATAATTTAAATGACAAATGATCATGCACAACCCGGTAGGACTTGTCATAGCGTGAGTTGGATTGTAGCCAATATCAGGACCGATTCTGTATTGAAATGTACAGCACGTTATAGACTTAAAAGGGTGAAACACAGGAAGATGAAGAAGTAGCCTTTACAAGCATTTTCCTACTTTTTCTACGAGATTGTATACTGTGCAAGATTACTTTGAGACTCAAAAATATCTATTCTTATTGAAATGACATATTTACACAAGCCGAGTTGACGGGACGAGATATTCACAGGCCGAGTTGACTGCAAACCATTTATTTCCGTAGCACTGATGTCGATTGCAATCAACGTACTTGTTCATTAAAGTCATAATTCTAATATTTTGCATTGTAAACATTTTCAATTACTGATTTACCTAAGTTAATCTCAAACAGTCACTTGATACTTCTTGTCCTTTTTTACGGGTTACCGCTTTTTAACCGCTTATATCATCGAAACAAAAATATTTTCCTGAGAATGGTCCTTCGGCAATTTCCGTCATTCCGACTGTGTCAAGTCGAATAAGACACTGCATTTGATCATGCGATGGGCAATGAGACCTTCTATTACTCGAAATCATGCAATGTACTCTCTTTTCAGCACAAAATACGATTTTGTATGGCAGAAATGTTTTGACTCTTCTATGAACACTTACGCGGAAACCACCGGGAAATCCCGAAGGAATTAATCGTAAATTGCCGGCAATTTGTGTTACATACAAATTACGTTGAACAGTAGACTTACGATAGTGTACCGGATCACCAATGACCGTTGTAATCCTAGCAGACCCGCAGCTCTCACAAGACACAGCTATAATATGCAATTCCAGCATCTTTCATCCGAAATTCCAAGATTTAGTGGTGTCAACTTTCTTACAAGAACACAAACGGCCTAAATTTTGAAAAAGAATGGCGGACAGAGACATGCAGTATTTAGTTCAATGGGGAAATCGTTTTCTTTCAGTCACTGGGAGAGCAGATATTATCCAGCCATTGAAAATGAGTTATGTTGAAGGAGAGCTTATTGTGGCAAAATTTGGTGACAAGTCCTACGAAGCAGTTATACAGGAAATTCATCGTAAGTTATCACGTGGTCGAAATCCTTCTCACAAGCTGTTTGTTTCACTTAAGTTTTCTCAAGTTTATACTGTTATCCGTACACAAACGTATTTGGATCTGATGAAGGATGGATAATTTAACCTTAGATTCCCCAAGGGCGACTTTCTGCAATTGATTTAGGGCGAGGTAGTGAGTGTATATTGTGCGGTAACGGGTCCCTTTGCCCTAATTACATGTTCACCCAGGGTCCTTTTGTCCCGGGTGCGTTCGCCCTAAAGGTGGATCCGTTTTGCCCTATTTTTGGTTTTCGCCCACTTCTTAAAAAAGAAGATATATAATTTCTTAATAATAATTTTTTCCCCATATAATTCCTCCTCTTGATATTTTTGTTTGTTAATGACAGGAATTTTGAATCATATGTTATACATGTTGTTATGTATAAATTTAATGATTATGTATAAAATAAATGATTAAATTTAACGATAAATGGATGTATTAGTAAATTGTTTAAAAAATGTGCTGTATTAAACCAAGCATGTTTATTGCATAAATGGTATACTTTTTTGTTAGTGTGTGAATGCAGGGTGTGTTCATAGAGTAGTAGTTGTCCACACACACACACACACACACACACACACACACACACACACACACACACACACACACACATATATATATATATATATATATATATATATATATATATATATATTTTTTTTAAAGGGGGTCTCTTTTTGTATAAAGAGGAGAGATAAACCAAATGTGTTAAGTCGCCTATAATTTATTAATGGATCACACTGGTAGATGATTAAAGCCAACAATCAAATTGCTGCTCTTCCTATCAAAGGAGTGTGAAGTCACACTTTAGTAAATCTATTTAATTTGTTTGATTTAGTATCGTTTTCTTTCATTTAAATATTCTCATTGCAGTGTTCATTCTAGACACGCGCGATTGCGCGATTCAGGCTGAAATATTACAGATCGCACAGATTTTGCTAAGTAATGCGCGCCTATGCACGCACATTTATCATTAATACAAAATGAAAACAAGAGGGCCATGATGGCCCTGTATCGCTCCACTGGCTATTAAGTAAAAACACTACAAGCCAAACATTACAATATTCAGCAAATTGATTTCAAATACAAGGACATGCAAACACTTTTCTATCTAATCCTACGAGAAAGTTGTGATCCATGGGCAAAGCCAATTTTGATCGCAAAGCTATAATTATTTGAATCCTGGTGGAGGTCCACAATATAAAGCTCCATACCAAATAATTCAGTTCTTGAATGTTATAAACAAGAAGATTTTCAAATTTTTCTCAATGAAAAGCCCTGTAAAACATGAAACCCATGAGAGAAGATTTTTAAAGAATTCCTTCATTTCTGTATAGTGCAAGAAGCCCCCATTCACCAGAGCCACGTTTTTTGACAGATCAAAATTTTATGAACAGTTTTTGAAAAGGGTCACGCAAGGAACAATCCTGTGAAATTATTTCGAAATCTGACCAGCGGTTTCAGAGAAGAAGAATTTTGAAGAATTCCTTCATTTCTATATGGTGCAAGAAGCCCCCATTCACCAGAGCCACATTTTTTGACGGATCAAAATTTTACGAACAAATTTTAAAAAGGGTCACCCAAAGAGCATATCTGTGAAATTATTTCAAAATCTGACCCGTGGTTTCAGAGGAGAAGATTTTTAAAGAATTCCCTAAAAAATTCCATTTGGTTGCAATGGCAACCAGAGTTTTTGATGGAATCAAATTCTGTGAACAGTTTTTAAAGAGGACCTTCCAAGGAACATTCCAGCCAAGTTTGGTCCAAATCCGCCCAGTGGTTTAGGAGGAGTTGATGTTTAAAGAATTGTTGACGACACACGACGCACGACGGACACCAAGTGATCCTAAAAGCTCCCCTTGAGCACGTTGTGCTCAAGTGAGCTAAAAAGTTAACATATGGATGGACGCACAACGGACAACGGGCCATAACATAAGCCTGCTGGCCTTCGGCCAGTGGAGCTAAAAAACTTGTCTAGCACCAATCATGTATCACTGCAGCTTGATAATCAAGGGAGGTAAATAGTAACGAACTTTATCTTTCATAAAAAGAGTTATTTCCCTTGATTAATGTTTAAATTGAAGTGACAATATTTTGAAGCCCATGTTAAACTTGCGATCCCTGGAATGAAGGCAATTTTGACCCCAGACCTACAATATGAAACTAGAATGTGTGGTTATAAACAAAAAGATTTTTTAATCTTGCCCAACAAAAAGTCATGTAAAACAAGTTTGCTGAATAAAAGGCCCTGTAAAATATGTGATCCATGACACAGGTTTATCAAGTTTTCACTGTAAAAGCCAATGTAAAACTTGTGACCCCTGGTGTGGAGTCAAACTTGACCCCCAAAGTTAAAATTTGGGCCCTCTTGGTAAAGGCCCATTATATAAAGTTACATGCAAAATTTGGTAGCCCTAGGCCTAAATATGGCTATGTACAAGTAGATTATTAAAGTTTCCTTATATAAGACCATGTAGAACTTGTGACCCCCTGGGGTGGGGCTACATTTGACCCCCTGGGCTATAATTTGGGCACCCTTGATAGAGACCCCCTAGATAAAGCTAAATGCAAAATTTGATAGCCCTAGCCCTTATAGCTAGATGCGAAAGATTTTCCTATATAAGCCCGCCCATGTAAAACATGTTACCCCCCGGGGCGAAGTCAAATTTGACCCTCGGCTATAATTTGGACACCCTTGGTACAGGTCCACTAGATAAAGCTACATGCCAAATTTGGTCGCCCTAGGCCCCATGGCTAGGTAGAAGAGGAATTTTAAAGTTCTCCCTAAATAAGCCCATGTAAAACTTGTGACCCCCGGGGCGGGGCCAATTTTGACCCCAGGGCTATAAATTGAAGAAACTTGGTAGAGGTCCACTAGATAAAGCTACATGCCAAATTTGGTAGCCCTTGGCCTTACGGTTTCAGACAAGAAGATTTTCAAAGATTTTCAAAATTTTTCAGTTTTGTTGCCATGGCAACCAGAGTTTTTGAAGGAATTAAATTCTTTCAAGAAATTCTGAAGAGGACCATGGCAGGATCATTTCTGTGAAGTTTCATCAAAATTGGATGGGTGGTTTCAGAGAAGAAGACGTTTTAAAAAAAAGTTAACGCACGGACGGACGGACGGACGCACGGACGGACGGACGGACGCACGACGGACAACAGGCCATGACATAAGCCCGCTGGCCTTCGGCCAGTGGAGCTAAAAATATTCTTGATCTTCGTACGTGATTTTCTCGGGCCGATAATGAATTGTAAACAATGAATGGAGGTAACTCTGTTACGCTGTCGTGGCTATCCTACATAACGACATAAAGCGTCCAGACTAACAAAAAAGCGACAGATTCCCTCAGAAACCGACGACATGGGACAGGAGACTTTCCGATCGGACAAGAACGCCGGAAAAATGCAACCTTGGTGCTCTTCTGGTTTACCGGGAGTATCCCTCATTTCATTTATGTCAAAGCCGGCTGTACAACTAAAAGAATTGAAAAATTATTGATGTTTTCCCGCCATTGTGACGCTTCTAATCAGTTCTAATCGGTCTTTATCGGTATTAAGGAAGATAGTTGTTCTATTTTTAGATCATTTCGTATTCGAAACAAATTCAACGAAGAAAAATCTTATTTCTTTTTTCAGTCAATCTAAATGTCAACATGTCATGAAAGAAAATCTAGTTTGGATTTTTAATAATCATTTTATACAGTAACTCCTTACGAAATTTTTATTTGGAAATATCCTCGACCGCTTTTTGATCTGAAATATTTTCGGTAAATCTAGAGTTTGTATGACTACGTCACCAATGTAAACGAATAGCAGACGAAAGTCTTGTCCAATTCTATGAACTTTTGAGAAAATACCTTGTTCGTTGAAAATTGTGGAAAGAACTATTTAGGTCAGTGTAATAAGAAAGAACACAAGACTGATAAGTTATACAGTAGATCTACTTTTATTTATTTGAATCCACCAAAGTGCCCTTATTTTTTAAAATCCCCCCGTTTTTGAAAAAGCAGGGGCGATTTTTTGCCCCTATTTTTCAAATTCTAGAATAAACACTGCTCATTGACAGCTATAAATACATGGATTTGGTTAGATGTATAAGTATATATTCAAATAAATAAAAATGTATACATACATAAACAAGAGGGCCAAGATGGCCCTGGATCGCTCACCTGAATTTTTGAGAGGGACCATAACCAACTTTTTTTAAAGTATTGAAATTTTGGAAACAAAATCAGTATTTTGCCAAGCAATTATAAAAAGGTCACCTGTAAAAATCATTTCAAAATCTGTCACCAACCCTACAATCATCACCACAGCCATGTTTTTTACGAATCAGAATTCTGCAAATAAATTTTAGGATAGGTCACTCAAAGACCTTATCTTGAACAAGAGTACATGCCAGATAGTGGCTAAAAATATTAAGTTGAACAAGAGCACCTCATGAGAGTGCCAATGATTGGCTGTTGGAACCTTGCTGGATAGTAAAATAAAATTTCAAATCGCAAAAGGGCATAATTTGGACAAAACAATTTTGGAGTTAACTGCCCTTGTTGTATAGGTTGCTTTTTACTAGTGAACAATTATTCCGAGTTTTAAGTACATGTGTTTAGTGGAAGCCGAGATATAACAAAATGTCAAAAGTTTTCGCACAACAACAACAACGCAGTTGACGTCAACAGGGCTATGTCAATACCTCGATGTTTTCTTTGAAAACAGCTAAGCTAAATAAGGGGTATAATATAAGGATCATTGCTGTGAAATAACTTCAAAATTTGAATAGTGGTTTCAGAGAAGACAAAATTTTTAAAAATTTCTTCATGTTCTCAGAGAGCAAATAGCTTCCACCCACCACAGCCATGTTTCTTGACAGATCAAAATCTCGCGTATAAATTTTCAAAAGGGGCACCTGAGGAACATTTCTGTGAAATTATTTCAAAATCTGACAAGTGGTTTAGAAGAAGAAGAATTTCAAAGAATTTCTTTAAGTCCATACAGTGCAAAGATGCCCATCCCCACCCAGGCCATGTTTTTCGACGGATCAAAATTACACAAACAAACTTTAAAAAGGGTTACCCAAGGAACATATCTGTGAAATTATTTCAAAATCTGACCAGTGGTTTCAGAGGAGAAGATTATCAAAGAATTTCTTGGAAAATTCCATTTGGTTGCCATGGCAACCAGGGTTTTTGATGAATCAAATTCTGTGAACAATTTTCAAAGGGGATGTCCCAAGGAACATTCCAGTCAAGTTTGGTCCAAATCGGCCAAGCGGTTTAGGAGGAGAAGATGTTTAAAGAATTGTTGACACCGCTGGACGCCAAGAGACCCCCTCCACAACGGCCATGTTTTTTAATGGATCAAAATTTCGCGAACAATTTTTAAAAAGGGTCACCCAAGGAACATATCTCTGAAATTATTTCAAAATCTGACCATCGGTTTCAGAGGAGATTTTCGAAGAATTTCTTGGAAAATTCCATTTGGTTGCCATGGCAACCAGAGTTTTTGATGAAATCAAATTCTGTGAACAATTTTTAAAGAGGACCTCCCAAGGAACATTCCAGCTAAGTTTGGTCCAAATCGGCCAAGCGGTGTAGGAGGAGAAGATGTTTAAAGAATTGTTGACACCGCTGGACGCCAAGAGCCTCCCCCCCTCCATCACGCCATGTTTTTCGACGGATCAAAATTTCACGAAAAGTTTTTGAAAAGGTCACTCAAGGAACATATCTGTGAAATTATTTCAAAATCTGACCAGCGGTTTCAGAGAAGATTTTTATAGAATTGTTGACACCGCTGGAGGCCAAGAGCCCCCCCCCTCCACCACGGCCATGTTTTTTAACAGATCAAAATTTCACGAACAATTTTTGAAAAGGGTCACCCTGGGAACATATCTCTGAAATTATTTCAAAATCTGACCAGCGGTTTCAGAGAAGATTTTTAAAGAATTTCTTGGTTAATTCCATTTGGTTGCCATGGCAACCAGAGTTTTTGATGAAATCAAATTCTGTGAACAACTTTTAAAGAGGACCTCCCAAGCAACATTCCAGCCAAGTTTGGTCCAAATCGGCCCAGTGGTGTAGGAGGAGGAGATGTTTAAAGAATTGTTGACACCGTTGGAAGCCAAGAGCCCCCCCCCTCCACCGCGGCCATGTTTTTTGACGGATCAAAATTTCGCGAACACTTTTTGAAAAGGGTCACCCAAGGAACATTTCTGTGAAATTATTTCAAAATCTGACCAGTTTCATCAGAGAAGATTTTTATAGAATTGTTGACACCGCTGGACGCCAAGATCCACCCCCTTCTACCACGGCCATGTTTTTCGACGAATCAAAATTTCGTGAACAGTTTTTGAAAAGGGTCACCCAAGGAACATATCTGTGAAATTATTTCAAAATCTGACCAGCGGTTTTAGAGGAGAAGATTTTTAAAGAATTTCTTGGTTAATTCCATTTGTTTCCATGGCAACCAGAGTTTTTGATGAAATCAAATTCTGTGAACAATTTTTAAAGAGGACGTCCCAAGGAACATTCCAGCCAAGTTTGGTCCAAATCGGCCAAGCGGTTTAGGAGGAGAAGATGTTTAAAGAATTGTTGACGCCGCACGACTGACGACGGACACAGCGTGCCCCTAAAAGCTCCCCTTGAGCACGTTGTGCTCAGGTGAGCTAAAAAAAAGGGGGGGCGCGAATGGACCCGGGGCAAAAGCTAATTAGGGCGAACCGACCAAGGGTGAAAGTTAATCAGGGCGAAAATAAATTAAGGTGAACGAAATTTAAGGCGAACGGACCCGGATTCGTATTGTGCGTTTATTAGAACGAGATTTCTTACGATTTATCGTCACTTGCTTTAAAATCGAGACTAACGTTGGTTCGCGGCCATATCGCTTTTCTATTGCAATTTTTGCTTCTGGAAGGCAGGGTTTTCCCTTTAAAAATTGGGGGTCAAGGTTACCCCCATCCTCATCAGTTGAGGGTCATTTCTTCACTTAGGGGGTCAAAATAAATGGATCTCTTCGTCATCAAGCATGATTTACAATGCATTTCACCTTTAAACTCCAAGAAAGAAAAGTCTGTAAGTCATTTCTGGTGGAAAGGTCGATTTCACTTTTTGAAAGACGAAACATTTTTGTCTGAATTGCTGCTTGACGTAGCTTGATCGGCAGTTGTAGAAAGCAGACGATAGAAGAACGTTACGGTTTTCTTCGTCGTGACATTAATTTCCGCGAACAGCACAGACTGGTAATGTGTAATTTTATATACCGGAAGCAGTGTAAAATAAGCTGTGAAATACAGAGAACCCAACCAAGACTTCGACTGGGCCTATATTTACGACACATGTGCAATATACTTTACGGCAATAATCCGTAAACCAGTCCGATTCTATAAATAAATTCCCGGAAAACCACTTTTATCTAAAAAAAAAAAAAAAAAAACCTGTAGTTAAAAAAAGAACTGTGTTCGCTTGATAATGAAGGAAGAACAGACTTGGATTTATGACGCCTTATTCAAGTTCGAAGATGATTTAGATTTTGGAAAGTTACGTCACAGATGACGCAGTCTCATTTATTTTGGGGGTCATTTGAATTAAAATAGCGTCTATGACGCAGGATTTGTGCGTCATGGAAAACCCTGGGAAGGTCATCAGAATTTATTATTTACAATCTTTGTTTTCAGCCAACACAAAGTTCTTACAAAAACAGGCCAAATTGCCTCCAAAGTATCCATATGGAGTTGTAAAGCAATGGCAGAATGGACCACCAGGTGGCACTAAATTTACAGGTAAGTTAGTTTTTAGCTCTGCTAAATTGTCACCACTCACAGGTGGGCATTGGTTTTGATACTTGAAAATTAGAATATAGTTGTTCA
Organism: Hippopus hippopus; assembly: GCA_946811185.2. Classification (NCBI taxonomy): domain Eukaryota; kingdom Metazoa; phylum Mollusca; class Bivalvia; order Cardiida; family Cardiidae; genus Hippopus; species Hippopus hippopus. The sequence continues at coordinate 10,836,734 of OX328110.1, forward strand.
TACCAACAACTGTAGTCCATTGAGAGTCATACAGGTCTGATAACCCAATGATCTGTATATCCACATGTCAGCATTCCAGATAAGCAGGGTTCTCAAAAAAGTTTTTAATAGGAAGCTCTATTTTAAAGTAGAAGGCAAAACTTGGGTACACCCCCCTCTCATTTGGGGGTGGGGGATGTTTACTATAGAAATAATGTTTTCTTTAAATGGCATCTCCCATACCGTGGCTCAATTTGAACCAAATTTGACAGAATGACAGAAATGTTCCTTAGGTGCCCCCCCCCCCCAAAAAAAAAATTTGCTAAAAGAATAGAAATCTGTTCATAACTGACTGGTTACCATCATAATGAAATCGAGAATATATATATATATATATATATATATATATATATATATATATATATATATATATATATACACTCTGACCCAGAGGGCCTAGAGTCTTGATATTTGGCATGAAGCATTAGCCCGTGGACCTGTATAAAAATTGCTAAAATCATGACCCTGGGGTAGCCTTGACAGAGTCCCGGGGATGGGGGGGATGTATTCTATAGAAATAATGAATGCTTTCTTTATAACACATCTCCTTCTATACTCACGGGTCAATTTGAACAAAATTTGGCTGAAATGTTCCTGTGGTGGTCCTCTTTAAAGACTGCTAAAATAATTGAAATCCGTTAACAACTCTGGTTAACATGGAAACCAAATTGAAAAAATTGCAAAAAAAAAAAAGTATCTCCCTTTGACCCGGAAGGCTTAGAGTCTTGATATTTTTACACGAAGCATTACCTGGTGGACCTCAATGAAAATTGCTAAAATCGTGCCCCAATCTGTCCCCATGGGCAGAGCTGCTGCGGGGGGGGGAGTAGTATAGGGAGGTGGGGTAAGGATACGGCCGATCCGCCGTGTCCTTACCCCACCTACCCTGTAGAGCCCTACGCTACCTACCCTACAGAGAATTTGTCCCAGATTGACTACCTTGAAAGAATTTACCCTATATCACTTCTGCAACAGTACCCTGATATAGGCACAAAAAATACCCAGGGTCTCTACCCTGAGAGGGGTTTCATACCCAGAGTGTCTATCCGTCAGAATTCAAGATGGTGGACCTTTTGATGGCAAACTGGGTACAAAACCCTCTCACGGTAGAGTCCCGGGGTATTTTCATTGAGTTGGACTTAGTACTCAGTCTTTTAGAGAGAAAAAATCATTCATAGATGCAGAAAAAAGTCTAAGTCCAACTCAGTACTCAGTCTTTTAGAGAGAAAAAATCATTCATAGATGCAGAAAATAGTCTGAGTTGGTCTTAGACTTTTTCTGAGTTTTTTTGACTCTCTGGAGTGTGGCTCTTTGGAGTGTAACTCTTTGGAGTGTAACTCTTCTAAAAGAAAGAAGTTTGACAATTTGAAGAAATGACAATTTGAAGATAGAACTTTCGTGGTAAATGGTTAGTCCTGAAAAGGACTGTTGGGTTAGCTCTGAAAAGAACTGTTGGGTTAGCCCTGAAAAGGGCTGTTTTGGAGGCTGTGTTTTTTCTCTACCGACAGCTTTTCTTTGGCTTTTTCGGGATCTTGAAATCAACGTGATTATCAATGTTTTTCCCGTATTTACCCTGACCTGTCATTATCGGTGTAGGTCTCATTTGATCAACTCGCTGTTTCTTGTGGAGATGGCTATCGTCTTCCTCAGATTTCCGTTTTGTTGTTTTTCTTGGTTGTTTTTCCTCTGGTTGTTTTTTCTTTGGCTGATTTTTCTTCACAACAGTTACGATAGAGTCCACTAACTTGTGAAGATTGGTTTTATCAAAGTCAAACTCCACAGGGATCTTCACAGGAACTGTTGAAATGCACTGACTCTGTTGCCGTAGTGTCTCGGTATTTTTACTGAGCTGCTCGGTGTTTGTGTTTAAAGTTTTAATTTCCTCCAAATGTTGGTTAAAAGTCTCCAATTGTTCTAAGATCCGAGTCATCATAGCATCTTGTTTTGAATTTAACTGTTTCATCTCTTCACAAATGTTGTCCAACACCGTCGGTGGATTGATGATTGTCGAATTTATAACTGATGAAAGAACATCTCCATTGTTTTCCACTGGTGGGAAATCGTCCAAGTTGATTTCATCTAAGTTGTGCTTCATATTGAAACTGCTTCCGAATATTGATACTGCTTTCGAATATTGATAGCTGAGAGTCAAAGAAATGATAAATGTATGAAAATAACGCTGGGTTTTATACGTTTACAGAGGACTGAAAATTTTTAAAGAGCGCGGACCTGACGGGAAACACCAGGATTGTACTGTGTGACACTGAGTTAGGAGTGGTAAAAACAGCATGAAACGCCGACGCGGGAAAAACATAGGAAAAAAATGACGTCATGAGTCAACCAGTTCAATCCTCGTGTGAAGCTATAAGACCCGGTGATATTTTTACATAAATCATATTTGTTCCAGGATGGTTCGAATTCTTGTCTGCCCCCACTGCGCAAGCAGATGTCTGATAGAGTGTGAGAAATGTTTTGCCATACTTGAGTATCTTGGACAGAAGCATGACTGTCCAGATCCTGATGAAGGATTTTATGATGATGATGAAGGTTCATCGACTTGTTGTGAACACTGTGGGTGTGAAATCACCCCCGTGGATCGGGTGGAGGAGTCGTAGAGCTGGGTGTCAATGTGAAATCCTTCAAAAAAGTCCTTTTCAGGGCTAACCATCTAGCACGAAAGATCTTTCTTTCTTCAAAATTGTCAAACGTAAAAAAAGTTAAAAACTAGAAAAAGTCAAAAGTAAGAAGTAATTATTTTCATGTTTTTTATTTTCAAAAGAACTTATGCACAATGAAAAAATCAAGTCATGAACTGTAAAGACAAAAATGAATGAACTGTAAAGACAAAAATGAATGAAAAAATCAAGTCAGTCTTTTTTGTTTAAATTCAATATTGTGTTGAAATCTTTTTTCACTCAGTATGTTTTCTTCGGAATGTCAGATTCACATTTGGTTTTGCTGTTTTTCCTCTCCGTACGAACAACCCGGTTCTAAGTGGTGATGTATTTTGCAGCTTGAATTCGCTCATATTCTTTTATCAACTGTACTGTCTGAGATTGAGCAGAAGAATGATTAGATTTTCACAACAGTTGTCTCTATTTATACACTGTTGCAACGGAGAGGTTATATAAATTGTTAGTTTTTTCTCACTTCCTGCATTATTGTCTTTTCACTCAGAGCTAAAACGATGGGTAAAAGAAAAAGAATAATAACCTACTCAGATAGCGAAAGTGACGATGAGCTATTTCCACCAACAAAAAAGAAAAAAACTAGACCGTTGAAAGAAGAAAGTGACAGTGACGATGAAAGTATCAACTCTAGCTTAGACATGAAAAGTCTATATGATTTAACAGAAAGGGGTAATAAGAAGTCAAGAAAATTTAGAACAGAATCACATGTGCTGACGGTGAGTTTTAAGAAATTTGAAGAATTATCACCTCAGAGACTACTTGGATTATTTGACGATGTTACCCATGAAATCATTCGAAAGTTAAATGCTAACCCGACGGACATGATTAGAATTACCATCAATCATCCTTCGTTGGAAATGGGAATCCATATTCCTTTTTTAACTACAGAACAGTTGCAAGGTGAAACTATGTTGAATGAAATTGAACGAGTTCTACAATCGAATACAGATTTCGTCTTAAACGATGGATTCATGACATTTGACATTACACATAAAATACCCCCATGTGTCAGCGGAAAAAAGAAAGTATCAGAATTAGATTCAAAGGTTTTTGCCAAGAAGAAACGTTCCATTATTCAAATTGACAATCATGATCAACTATGTTTTGCAAGAGCCGTTGTTGTTGGAATTTGCTACAATAAACGTGAAATCAACGAAGAATGGAATAGGAAATGGGATTGTATTCGTCGTTCAAACTGACCTCTTCAAAAGACTGAAGCTGAGAAATTGTTGAATGAAGCTGGAGTTTCACCAACACAGCCTGTAGGAATTGATGAATACAAAAAAATTCAAACATTCTTGTATGAAAAAGGCTATGTCATTAAAGTTCATCAACAGCATTAAAAAGTGGAAAAAATATTTGAACATCCAGAAGTAAAAACCAATAGTAAGATCATACATTTGTACTTTCATCAAAACCACTATGATTACATCAAATCTATCAAAGGTTTTTTTCGTTGTGCATATTATTGTGAGTTCTGTGATGTGCGTTACTCTCACCGAGAAAGTCATGCTTGTTCAATTATCTGCAAAGGTTGTTACCGCAAAGGAAAATGCCCATCAGAATTCAAAGAATATGTTTGCAGTTATTGTCGTAGACGATTTTTTAGTGCTGTATGCTTTGGAAATCACAGAATTGTTCAAGGTAAAGAAAAGAAATCCATTTGTGAATTAGTGAAACTCTGTTCGAAATGCGGTGTGCAATATCTTGTCAGAAAGAAAAATCATATTTGCATTGGAGAGAAAAGGTGTCATATCTGTAAGAGAATTGTTAACTTTTCTCATCGATGGTATATTCAGGCTTACCAAAGTAAGTTGAACCATGACAGCGATGACGAGACGAGTTCTTCTGTAGTCAAAAAGACCCAGAGATAGAACGGTTACCAGTGAACCACAAACAAAAACGTTTCACTCTGTATACAGCAAGAGAGTTATTGTAAATGGTACTGACACTGTACCCTATGGTTATAAAAGTTTGAAAAATAATTCTATATCACATTGTTGTGTAGCAATCAGTCAAAGTAAGTCGGGGAAAAAATATTTCAGTGTGATTTTTTTCATTGTCAAGAAAATGTTTTTTATGCTGTATTGTAAAAAAATGTTTCCTTGTGAATTTTTTCATTGTCAAGAAAATTTTTTCATTGTCAAGAAAATTTTTATGTTCCATTGCAAAAAAATGTTTCATTGTTTAGTTCTGTTCAATAAAAATGCTTTCATTTTCAATGATGTTATCATTTTATCATTAGCCTTTAAAGAGTAAAGTAAAAAATGGATGTACAATCCATATTATTTCAACATCCTTGTAATATTTTCATCACAGGGCCGAGCGGTTGTGGAAAAACAGAGTTCGTTCATAAATTAATTGAGTATCGAGAAGACTTGTTCAACATCGTTCCTGAAAGAGTTGTTTGGTGTTACAAAGAATGGGAACATGCCTACAGTGTTATGCAGGAAAAGTTTAATTCACAATTTGAATTGATAAAATTCGTGGAAGGGATTCCTGACGACGAAAACGAAATTGTCAGTGATGTATCCATTCCACATTTAATCGTCTTTGATGACATGTTGGGGGAAAAAGATGAGGAAAAAATTAAACTTTGGTTTACAAGAAAAGGTCATCATCGTAATGCAAGTGTGATTTACATTACGCAAAATATGTTTCAACAATCGAAATCGAGTCGAACCATTAGCCTTAATTCTAGATATATTTTATTTCGAAATGAACGAGATAAGAATCAGATTAAAACATTAGCTCGACAAATGCAAGCCCCACATTTGGTACCTGCTTATGAAGATGCTACATTGTCGGACCATGGATATCTAGTCGTAGATTTTCATTCACAAACAAAGAATTAAGACTCCGAACAGATATATTTTACCGTTGGTATACACAAGGTAATGAAAGAGGACCTGTTATTTATTCTTCCGCTTAAAAAAGTTTCTTTAAGAAAAGTTTTTTATGCAAAAGTTCTTGCTTTAAAAGAGAATTACATTTTTAAATATAAATCATTTTTATGATACCCATCCGTGAGTAAACATGGACTTACCACCTACACCAAGATCGGTTTTAGCTGCCTTGCGAAATTTAAGTCAACAAACCGATAAGCATGAAAGAGAAGCTGTGTTAAAAGCAGGATTAAAAGAAATTTTAAAATGGTTTACATTGGCTGCGCAAAACATCATCGAAAATAAAATCAAATTACCAAAACAAACCATAACGTACATGACAAAACATAGAGCAGATATTGAACAGTTAGCAGATCCGTCCATAGATGAGGAAAGTAAACGTAAAATCATTTTAAAACCTGGAGGGGGTGGATTTCTAGGTGGCGTTATTATCAGAAGTTTGTTGAGATGGGATGGAACAAAAACCATCAGAAAATTTGGAGCTGAAAGACAAACTCGAAAACGTGTTGCACGAAAGCGTGCTCGGCAAAAAAAGAAGTCTCCGAAAAAGAAGAAGTCTCCAAGAAAGAAGAAATCTCCGAAAAAGCGTACTCCAAGAAAGCGTTTTCCAGCAAAGAAAAAATCTCCAAAGAAGAAGAATTCACCACCAAAGAAGCATGCCCCAATTACGATTGATGAAAGATTTGTTACTACCCGAAAACGAAGTTCTGTAGGAAGCAACATTTCAGAACATCAACAGTATCCGAAATCCGAAGAGTAAAGAATGAGAAAAAAACTGCAGGATTACGAAAGAAAGTATTCAAGATTCATATTACCAGGTAAAAAATTATCGTTTCAAGAAATCCCCTCCAGCACGTGGTCTCCAAAGACATTAGCTAAACATAAAAAAGGGTTAAAAAAATATAAACGAATGTTTTATGATATGGTGAAACACAACCTTGATACAGGGAGATATAATCTTGACGACAAAAATGAGGTGCTCCACCTTGGGAAGGAAGATCTGTTCCCGTGGATTCATCTTTATCTACAGCCACTACATTAGCCGACGATTTCTATTCACAGTTTTCTTAAGAAATTTTAACAACAAATTTTGTCTACAAAAAACCTTACATTAGCTACAAATGTTAGTGACATGGAACTTGTATTATCATTTAATCCTAAATCGAGATCAAGTCAACATGAAGAAGAAAACACCTCTGATAAAAAAACATGGTTCAATGGTTATGGCTATGATACAGGCTAAACCAAAAGCACGTAAAAAACTTGTAAAAGATTCGTCGCCTGAAGTGATAAAATGCATATCGGAATGCTGTCATAATGTTTTAAAAGGCAATGTACATTTATCATCACCTCAGAAGAAGAAATTGTATTCAAGTAGGCAGAATCTCAGACGTTTAGCTTCGAAATCAGTCTCAGTAAAAAATAAAAAACAAATATTAAATCAAAAACGTGGATTTCTTCAATTGCTTGGTCCTGCATTATTACCATTGTTAGGAAAAGCCGTTATCGGAGGAATAGGAGGAGCTCTTAACGCCTTGTAATTTTATGTCTGTTAAAAAAAAGGTTATTGTGCCTTACCAAACCTTAGAAAATATGAATCGATTGAAAGCCGAACAAGCTCAAAGACCTCGTTTACCACCCAATCCACAAGTTGTAGATCTAGTACATCTTCAACAGGACATGGGTCATATTTTACAAAACACCAATTTATCAGAATCGGAAAAAGCTCAAAAGTATGGTGAAACTTTGTTTAAGTTATAAAATTCTCTTCAAAAAGCAAGACCGACTTTGAACAATTTACTTTCAACGACAAAAAGTGATGATAGTGTACAGAAATCAACATCTGTTACCTTGCATGATCAAATTTTGCAAAGTGTACCAAAAACCATGAAAAGAAAAGCCGAGTTACTTTTGAATATGATAAAAGATAACAATAATTTAACTTGGGATGAACAAGGAGTTGTGTCATATAAAGGCGGAAGCATTCATGGTTCCAATATCATCGATCTTATCAATGATGCAATACGTCAAAGAAAAGGTGTTGAACCCAAAGGCTGGAAAACTTTTTCAAAGGCATTACATGAAAGTAATATTCCGCAAGAAGTCATTGGCAATCCAAGCAGATGGAGGTGAATGCATAAAACTTATGATAAAGCTTATGATAAGCCGCTGAGTGAAGATGAAGAATCCCATGGTGAGTCTGATTACTTATTTCACACACCAAAAAGTGTACAAAAAACTGCAAGGAAATCGACTGCAAAAAGTGTTAAAAAATCTACGATGAAAACTCCATACATGAAAACTCCATACATGAAACCTGAAGAAAGAGAAAGACTGAAGCAATTCTATACTAAAGAGTTGTTAACTCCACCGGAATCTATAAAAAAAGATCCCTAGTCGTAAAACGGCTCAGTCATAGGAGTCCTGGTAAAGCCTAAACTTGATTACGTGTTAAGAAAGTTATTTTATGATCCCAAAAGTACTGTCGCATTTACTGGAATAAAGCAATTGTATCACGCTGCAAAATCTGTTTTGAAAGGAATAAGATACAAAGATGTTCAAGAGTGATTACGAGGTGAATCCACCTATACCTTACACAAACCAATCCGTCGACGTTTCAAAAGACGAAAAACTATTGTAAGTGGTATAGATTATCAATGGCAAGCTGATTTGGCCAATATGCAACATTTAGCAAAACAAAATGATAACAAGAAATATTTACTTTGTGTAATCGACGTGTTTTCAAGATTTTCATGGGTTGTCCCTATTCCAAATAAAATGAGAAAAACTTTGATTCGAGCATTTCAATCTATTGTTCAGAAATCAAAACGAAAACCTTTGGCACTTCAAACAGATAAAGGTTCGGAATTTAAAAACAAACTGTTTCAACAATACTTGAAAAAGAGTCAGATTCATTTTTTCACCACCGAAAATCCAGAGACAAAAGCAAGCCTTGTTGAAAGATTTCAACGAACTTTAAAAACGAGAATGTGGAAATACTTTACGTACAAGAAAACAAGCCGTTACATTGACGTATTGAATTCTTTAGTTCAAAATTACAATCATACTTTTCACAGAAGTATTAAAACATCTCCTGCAATGGTAACAAAATCAAATGAGGCAGAGGTTTCGAAAAATCTGTATCCTCGATTATCGACAATCGCTATGACGAAAAAGCCAAAATTCAAAATTGGAGATCGTGTTCGGATCAATAAAACAAAACGTACATTTAATAAGGGCTATTTACCAAATTGGACGCAAGAAATATTTGAAATCACTCATGTTAACAAGACATTTTCACCTATCACCTATAAAATAAAAGATTTACAGGGTGAACAAATTTTGGGAACTTATTATGAATACGAACTTCAATTAATAAAAGATTATGAAGTCTATGAAATTGATTCAGTTCTTGATAGACGTACAAGGCGTGAGGGCAAAAAATTAATCAAAGAAATAAAAGTCAATTGGAAAGGTTATCCAAAAAAATTTCAAAGTTGGATACCAGAATCGCATTTGGTATCTTTGAAGGGGAAAAAATCTTATAGATAAAAAATCTTATAGATAAAAAATCTTATAATAAAAAAATCTTATAAAAGACAGTACAATTATGATGAATTCACAGTCAAACATTGAGTGTGCGACAGAAAGTGTCGATAGTGTTGGTACTAGAAATTACAGCTGCTGTGGAAATCGTGTTCCAAAGAATCAGTTTACATATATTTCACAGATAATAGTCATTTACGCAATTATTGCAACCTCCATAGTACATTTAAGTATTCAAAGTCAGGATCGTGAATTGTGGTTGATACTGTTAAGTAGTTCACTCGGATATATTCTCCCATCTCCGGGGTTAAAATTCACAAAGACAGAACAAAAACAACCAGGACTTGATTTCATTGACAGTAAAAAATAAAATATTAAAAAATGAATTCATTTTATGTTACTCTACCTAGCGATAGTTCCATAAACCTTTATCCGAACAACACACAGTGCTGTTTTAAAGTTCATTTACCAAAGACAGTTCATATTGATAGGGAAAATTGGGAAGTTGCATTAGTTCAACTTATTACCCCCTCTCAGTTTTTAAACGTAAGTGAACAAGAAGCAAAGTTCGAAATTATTACTGCAGATTACGCTTTATACAATGCAGTAGCAGCGGTAGATAAAAAAAGAGATAATATGGAGATATCTGTATTAAGGCGAGACGATAAAGGTAGAGCAGAAAAATGGTCAATTCTATTTACCTTTCCACCGGGTAGTTACACTTCACCAAAGCATATTATAGAGGTGATCGATGATTTGGTTCAAAATAACCTATCGGGTATCCTTCAAAAGAATTCAATGCTACTGTCTATTAGCTATTCAACCTCATCCAAACGTCCGAAACTTGCAATCAGAAATATTACAAAAACCGGAATCAAATTCCACTCATCGCTGTTTTTAAAACTGGGAGGATCGCCAGAATTTCAAAACGAGGCGATTTATCCGGGTAGAAGATTTTTAAATGCATTTAAATACAGTCCTAACATCGATGCTGGCTACAACCATCTGTTTGTTTATTCAGATATTGCCGAGCACACTATAGTGGGTGATACATTTGCTCCCATACTTCGTGTTTTACAGTTCAAACCAACCGAATCAGTTGAAAATAATTATGAAACCCAACATATCAACCATGATATTACATTACCGCATTATATCCCCGTTTCGAAATCTGATTTCGATACTATTCACATTCAAATAACAGGGGATTCTGGCATATCGTTTCATTTCATTACTGGTAAGACAATCGTCAAGTTACATTTCAGACAGAAAAAATAAAAAATATTTGATATTTTGAAATAATTAAACTGATACATTGACAAAAAATGCTGCCAGTTTATCGTGGCGTAAAACATCAGTATGGGTATGGATTAGGTTCCCTATTTAGATCAGCACTTAAAACAGTGACACCATTGCTTAAACCCTTGGTCAAATCTGGTTTTAATGCTATGAAAAAAAGAAAAGGAATCAAACAAGGAATACGTGCAGCAGAAGATATCCTTTTACGTGGTAAAAACCCCAAAAAAGTTGCAGTCTCGCGGGGAAAACAATATGTTCATAATTTAGCGCAACAGTTAATACCTGGGATAAATAAACGAAAATCACAAAAGACAAGTCATTTATCTTCTCGATCTCACAGGGGTAAGATTATTAATAAAAGACAAAGAAATCATTACACTAGACCGAGACCTCTTGATATATTTGATTGAGAGAAAAAAATCTTTTGAAAAAGTCTTTTTTTGAAAAAAGTCTTTTTTGAAAATGATGCAAAGCGGATCTTGCGAATGCAGTAAATCAGAACTCGATGTTCTTTCTGTACCACCCACATTGACAACGATGCAAGAAAGTCAATGGGTTGAACATTTTCCAATATCATCTTTGACAAACAATTCACCGATAGAATTCATCATACCACCTCAAACCGAACATTGGACAGATTTATCACAATCGTATTTGTATATCAAATTCAAAATCGTTAAAGCAGATGGCAGCAATTTAGATGCCGGCTCAAATGTAGCCCCTGTAAACAATTTCATGCACAGTATGTTTAGCAGTATCGATTTGTATCTAAATAATAAACTAATCAACAGTAATTCAGACACCTATCCATACAGAGCATATATCGAAAATCTTCTGTCATATAATGCCGACTGCAAGACTACGTTTTTGAAAGGTGGTGTACTTTGGATCGAAGACACCAGTGGGCAATTCGGAGCACTCAACCATGATGGGGATAATGAAGGATTACGAGGAAGAATCGGTGTAATCACACTAAGCAGAACTGCAGAGCTTTTCGGACGACTGCATCTTGATCTATTTCAGCAAGAAAAATATTTACCTAACGGTATTGAAATCAGACTTAGATTAAACAAAGCTTCATCAAACTTTTGTCTTACGGGAGGTACTGGTGCACCAGCTGCAAAAATTGTATTGGAAACAGTCAGTTTACATATTCGAAATGTCGAATTGTTGCCTGTTATTGCGAATGATCTAAATCGAATTATTTCTCAGCAAAATATGAAAATTCCTATCCGTAGAGTAGAAGTAAAGACTTTTACCATTGGTAATGGACTTCAGTCTAAAGTTGAAGATCATTTGTTTCAAGGACAGCTTCCGAAACGTGTTTTCATTGCAATGGTAACAAATGCTAGTTATAATGGAGGTTATGATACCAATCCATTTTTCTTTCAACATTTCAATCTGTCAAAAATAGATGTATCATGTAATGGTCACAGTATTCATAACAGACCCTTTGAGCCTGACTTTGAAAATGGCTTGTATTTGAAATCATATTTGTCAATGTATCAGGCTGTCTCAGCCTTCGGACTCAATAAATCATTTGATATTGCCAAAGAAGATTATGCTGGTGGATACTGTTTGTGGGGGTACGATTTGACAGCTGATCAAGGCAGTGAAGAAGGTCAACTTCACCCTATAAAAACTGGAAGTCTTCGAATTGAGCTTCAATTCGCCCAAGCCTTGGCAGCAGTGGTCAACGTTATTGTTTTTGCTGAATTTGACAATCAGATCGAAATCAACAGTTTGAGAGAAATCATCACAGATTACTAACTTCGGAAAAATCACATCAGAAAAACAGTCCTTTTCAGGACTAAAGAGCATATATAGAAAAAACAATGCTGGGACTCAGATTTGCTATATCACTGAGAGAAGAAGCAGAAAAAGTGAAATATTCTACTTCAAAGTGCATCAGTACTCGGAAAAATGACATTCACAATAGCTTCGAAAAACACATGATTGAAGAATTACAAAATCTTATTGCCAGTGAAGTTCGCAACCAGTGTTACGGATGTCAAGTGGACCACCCCAGTCAAATACAGCACGATCTGTGTTTATTCAAGAACAGACAAGAACATACGGATATGTTCATAGAAAAAGCTATGATGGAATTAAATCCATACAAAATCATGGAAAAATGGTATCCTGAATTAATGGAAATAAAACTCGATGGCAGTGACTATGTGGAAACCTACAGATTGTGGAAGGATTTAAAACAAAACATTTTATCTGAATTTGTGGATTCGTCTTGGTTACATAACTGGTGTAACAAAGTAAAACAATCCTGGGAAGAAAGTGACTAAGAAGAAAAAAACGTGATGTATACTTCTGAAATTCAATACATATTGGATCACGGTACCTGGATAAAAAATCTACAGGCGAAAGTCTGTGCAAAAGACCAGTTGCCTCGACAGAAACCAAATCATGTTAAAGCTTACATTGTGAATACAGAGAAATCAAATAAACCAGGAGAACACTGGGTGGCGGTGATATTCAACAATTATGACAATGTACTATACTTTGATCCGTATGGACTACCACCACTTGATCCAGAAATCATTAACTTTTTAGACAATCATTCTTCAACATGGAGATACAATCGACAAACTCTTCAGAGTCTACAGGGTAAAGTTTGCGGACTTTACTGTATCTTTGTATTGGATGCTGCTGCTAGAGGATACAATATACAGAAATATCTTCAACAGAAATTCCTCTCAACGAATCACCATCGAAACGATCGAGATGTATCATTGTGGTTTAATCAACACTACGGAATTCTATACAAGAAAATTTCAGAGACTCAAACCCACAAACAGTGAAAAATGATCTTCTTTTTTTGCTATCAATTCATTGTGAATATTTCATTTTTTTGTCTTTTTTACAGGTCATTGTAAAATATGTTCATTGTAAATATGTTCATTGTTCAGTTCTGTTCAATAAATAAAAGTTCAAAAAACAATAGAGTTCTTCATTCTGTTTTTTCCCCAAGACTTGTTCTGTCTACATTTTTTCCCATACATCGGGTCATAACTTTTTTTGCTATATTAGCATGAAACGTAGGATGGGAAAAAATGTATGTGCTTTCTGCCAGGTCCGAGCTCTTTAAAAAATTTCAATCCTCCTAAAACGTATAAAACCCAGCGATATTTTCATACATTCATCATTTTTCGACTCTCAGCTAACGATCACTTCGAAAGTGGTATCAATATTCGGAAGCAGTATCAATATTCGGAAGCAGTATCAATATGGAGGAGATAAATCATCAACTACGTGAGGCTCTCCAAGACTATTTGAATGCTGGTCAGCAGTTATTGCAACTAAACACTCATTTCGTAGGAGAGGAGGAACAAAACCAACTACAACGTATAACACAGCCATACAAAGATCTCGGCGAAAGATTAGTTCAACTATTTTTAAAGACAACGCCGGATGTCATTTTGGTTGATATCGAATTTGGGAGGAAGATTACTTTCGATAATGGCGCAATGGTAATCAGAAAAAGAGTTGAAGCATGCCCTATTTGCCAGGCGAATTTCGGATGTTGTCATTAGAAGTGGAAAAAACAACGTGAGACGAAAAAAACACAACCTCCAAAACAAAACAGTCCTTTTCAGGACTAACCATTTAGCACGAAAGTTCTATCTTTTCTTCAAAATTGTCAAAACTCAAAAGATTTACAATAAAAAAAGTCATAGAATAGTCAAACTCTAGTTTTTTTCTGACCTGAACAAAAAATGTAACAAAACTACGGGTTGGTCAACAATAAAACATTTAGTATTAGAAATAAAACGGTGATTCTGATTGGACAACATTAATTCAGAGCCAAAACAGCATGAAACGCCGACGCGGGAAAAACATAGGAGAAAATGACGTCATGAGTCAAGTAGGTCAATCCGTCTGAAAAGCTATAAATCTCTGCGATATATTTTCTATGCATTTCATTTTTCACAATGGCTTTAAGACCAACACTCGACATGCGATTCACTTGGATGGATGCCGAGCGAAAGTTAAGAAGAGCGAAGAGACATATCATTTTGCTTCAACAACGCTTAGTTGAAGTGAGAAAACGTTACGAGAGGGCTGAACTTGCAAATAACAGGGTGTTCTGTTATAACCTTCGGATGAAGGAATTGATCATTGAAGGCACACTTGAAATGTATTTTCAGTATGTTATTTCAAAAACTGAGCAGGTAGACCTTCTTTTCCGCGAGCAAATCGCCGCTAAAAGGACTGAGTCAGACAGCGAATCGACTGATACTGAATAAACATTTTCAATCTGATTCCTTCTCTCTAAAAAACAGCCCTTCTCTAAAAACAGCCCTTTTCAGGGCTAACCATCTACCACGAAAGTTCTATCTTTCTTCAAAATTGTCAAAAACTCAAAAGACTTACAATCAAAAAAGTAAAAAAGTGACCCATTGCACATATAAAACACTAAACTCTGATTAATTTTTCTCATTCACCATTAACTATCGTAAAAGCTGAGTCAGTATCCCACAATGTTTGGATTGACATTTTTTTCCTCTCATAGCTCTTCTGGTTAGAAGAAAGAGAACGTTTCAAATATATCAGGTATGAAATTGACCATCTAATAAAAATGCTAGATAGAATGGAAACAATGGAAAAGAGAGGTGGAGGATAAAAAAATGTATTCTGCACAAAAAAGCAACCCTTTTCAGGGCTAGCTATCTTAAATAAACATCTTTCTTTTCATTTTGTCAGAAGACTCATAATAAAAAAAAAAGTCATAGGATAGTCAAACTCTAGTTTTTTCTGATCAGAACAAGAAAATGTAACAAAACTATAGATTGGTCAACAATAAAACATTTACCATTAGAAAAACAACGATAATTCTGATTGGACAACGTTAATTTGGAGCCAAAACAGCATGAAACGCCGACGCGGGAAAAACATAGGAGAAAATGACGTCATGGGTCAACTAGTTCAATCCTCCTGTAAAGCTATAAAACCCAAAGTTATTTCCATACATTGTTCATTTCTTCGACTCGCAGCTAAGATGGAAACTGCACTTAGGGAAATGGATTTTTGGGAGCTTGCCCAACTGTCAGCAAAGAAGAAGAAGGAGTTCACCATACCGCAGACTGAAAATTGGGATAATGACAACGAGCCACCGTTCTCGCTGCGATTTAACCTAGACGCTCAGGAGCTGAAAAGGTTGAAGAGGCGGGCAGCGAGTAGCTGCCCAGCCTGCAGAAAGGTTGGAGGTTGCGCTTAAAAACACAACCTCCAAACCAGGTCCTTTTAGGACCACCCCAACAGCCCTTTTCAGGGCTAACCATCTACCACGAAAGTTCTATCTTTCTTCAAATTGTCAGACGAAAGTTCTATCTTTTCTTCAAGTTGTCATTTCTTCAAATTGTCAGACGAAAGTTCTATCTTCAAGTTGACAGACGAAAGTTCTATCTTCAAATTGTCACAGCTCTTTTCAGAGCTAACCCAACAGTCCTTTTCAGGACTAACCATTTACCACGAAAGTTCTATCTTCAAATTGTCATTTCTTCAAATTGTCAAACTTCTTTCTTTTAGAAGAGTTACATTCCAAAGAGTTACACTCCAAAGAGCCACACTCCAGAGAGTAAAAAAACTCAGAAAAAGTCTAAGGCCAACTCAGTACTCAGTCTTTTAGAGAGAAAAAATCATTCATAGATGCAGAAAAAAGTCTAAGTCCAACTCAATGAAAATACCCCGGGACTCTACCGTGAGAGGGTTTTGTACCCAGTTTGCCATCAAAAAGTCCGCCATCTTGAATTCTGACGGATAGACACTCTGGGTATGAAACCCCTCTCAGGGTAGAGACCCTGGGTATTTTTTGTGCCTATATCAGGGTACTGTTGCAGAAGTGATATAGGGTAAATTCTTTCAAGGTAGTCAACCTGGGACAAATTCTCTGTAGGGTAGGTAGCGTAGGGCTCTACAGGGTAGGTGGGGTAAGGACACGGCGGATCGGCCGTATCCTTACCCCACCTCCCTATACTACTGGGGGGGGGGCTGGTTACTGCAGAAATAAAGCAATGTTTTCTTTGAATGACATCTCCTAAACCCTTGGGTCAATTTGAACCAAATTTGACAGAAATGTTCCTTGGATAGTGTTCTTCAAAATTGGTAACATAACTGAAATCTATGAATTATTCTGGTTACCATGGCAATCTAATTGAAAAATTGAAAAAAAAAGAAGAAAAAAATATATTCTTCTGACCCCAAAGGCATGATATTTTGCATGAAGCATCAGCTAATGGACCTCTTTGAAAATTGCTTATTTCATGACCCTGGGTTTCCAAGGGGCAGAGCCTTAGGGGGTGGGGGGAGAGTCTGGGCCACCATACTGGCAAAGGATGTTTTCTTTGTATTACAAATAACGCAATGGACCAACCTCAACCATTTTCCTAAAATATAAATCTTGGTTTACTAGGGGCTAAGCCCAAATGGGGTTTGGCCACTTAAGAGATAAAGAATATTTTCATTTATTGACATCTCCTTAACCCTATCCCAAAGAAGCCCTGGTTTTCACGTGTCTACAGTACAAGTCTTTTGAAAACACTATGGGAAAAGGAGAAATTGATCGTAACGAGCAATTTGCCCTTTTCCCACAGTATTTTCTACCCGTTTGGAGCACTTTACGCCATTTTCATCAAATTTGAAATTGTCGTCTACAAACTCTTTCAGTTTGGAAGAGTCTAATATTTGTCGTTTGGGAAAGGGTTAACTGTAGGGCTAACTTAAACCAAATCTTGAAGGAGGGTTCCTTTTTGTCGAGCCCGCTTGCGGTGAGCGAGACTTAGTTGTTACAACAACAGTTCGGTGTATGTGCGTGCGTGCGTCCGTCCGTCCGAATTTGTCCGGACCATAACTTCTACAATTGTGGATGAATTTCAAAATAATTTGACACAATTGTTCTCCATCACGTGAAGATGTACCATTTGAAACATTCGTTCAGGTAGGCCCAAGTTCAAGGTCACACTTGAAGGTCACATCTTTGTCCGGACCATAACTCCTATAATTTTGGATGGATTTCAATATAATTTTGCACAATTGTTCTCCATCATGAGTAGATGTGCCATTTGAAGGTTTCGTTCGGGTACGTCAAAGGTCCAGGTCATGCGGGCTCGACGAGATGTCCCTGGACAACCTTCTAGTTTGGTCTGTGGTCTTCTTAAGAAAAAATGAAATCCAAATAACTCCGGATTTTTTTTCTTTTAATGTCAATATCATTAGATACTGAGCTTTAGGGTAAAGGGTTGTGAGCACTTCAGGACCTCATGGTCCTCCTGTTTAACAAAATGGATAGTAAGTAATTGCTCTGAATTTTGATATGTTTAGCTCGGCTGTTTTCGGAGAAAACCCGAGGTATTACTATAGCCTTGGCATCGTCGTTGTCGTGCAAAAACTTTGACATTTTGTAATATCTCTGTTATTACTGAAGATATTTACTTGAAACTCGGAGTATGTGTTCACTATCCAAAGAGCAATCTATACTATCAAGGGAAACATTCGAAATGCTTTTTTTCAGAATTATGCCCCTTTTTTGACTTAAGA
Organism: Hippopus hippopus; assembly: GCA_946811185.2. NCBI lineage: Eukaryota > Metazoa > Mollusca > Bivalvia > Cardiida > Cardiidae > Hippopus > Hippopus hippopus. The sequence continues at coordinate 10,854,765 of OX328110.1, forward strand.
CTATTTATCTTCTATCAAGCACCCCACAGCCGAGCGTTGGCACCCGCATGCGGTGCTTTTGTTTATTTTTACAAATTTATTTTTGGTAATTTTTCAGAAAGATATTTCACTGTCTTTTGCACTAGAAGTTCCTGTGCAATACACAATGTAACATCTCCCTGTTAAAGTACCAAAAAAATGAAAGTCAATAATAAAAATATCAAAATTCAAAGTAGATATTCTGGAAGTATTTCTTTTCCCATTCAAGTTTTTTTTTTATAGAGACAGGTCATAGAAACCATTTTTACGCTTGAAAATGCCTATTACGGACCGAGATCGTAATAGTCGAGTTAGTTTGGGGCTGAGAATATTCAAAGTCTATTCATCCGACGTACGAAGCAAACAAAGAGCCGTGGCATAGGCCGGGGCTGGTTCATTCTAATTAATTGTGGTCGTGACTGGTCACTTACCTGATTTCTTTGTAAACTAATTCAGCAAGGATATCATGGACACGACAGTTACAAATTCTAGCGTGAAATAAAGTGCATCGAGACGCGGACGTACTCAACAGGCATGCTTATTTCAAAAAAAAGTACACTGTATTGGAATATCGGTGGTTTATGTCCAAAATTCGCAAAAAAATCAATTTACCATGTTTTCTGCAATTATTTAGCAAATATTAAAATATAAATAGCTGGACGTGAACAAAGAAAATTTGGTATTAAAAAACTCTGATTGTTGGTAAGATGGCAATGTCGTCTCTGTGAAGCAAATTAAACTATAGAACGGGACCAAATAGAACAAATAGCAGAAAAGAATGTACATAGTGTGTGTCACCAGTAAAAATATCGCCTCGACTGTCTTCTGTAATCATCGAAACTCGTTGAAAACAACCATTAAATATGCAGATTTATCTACAAAACTACTTTTCTTTGCTCTCTTTTATTACAAAATTTTTATTTTTTCTGACGAAAGTAGGTGGTGCAAACCCACAGAATACACGGCAAAATCGCCGCCTTGTTTTAAGAGAACCCTGGGTAAGGTTCCAGATAAGGCTGCGTAATCAATATGGGTACATCCATAACTCTTTTTTGCTCACCTGAGCACAAAGTGCTCGGTGTGAGCTATTGTGATCGGTCAATGTCTGTCGTCCGTCTGTCTGTCCGTCCGTTCACAATTAAAAAAAATTCTGATAAAATACTGATCAGATTTCTACCAAACTTCACAGAAATGATCCTTAGGTCATGCACTTTCAAAATACTTCAAAGAATTGAAATTCGTGAAGAACTCTTGACTCTGACAGACTTCTGTATTATTTTTCACCATCTGACTGCAACAAGGACTCCAGTAACGAAATGTCCAGCAACAAGACTGACAATAAATGTAGTAAAGAGGCATCCAAAAAGGAGACCAACAAGAAGTCCTGTGTTGAACAGTCCAATGAGACTTTGGAGTCTAGTAACCAGACATCCAGTAACAAGACCAACAAGGACTGCAGTAACCAGATGTCCAGGAACAAGACGGTCCAATGATAAGTACAAGTCCAGTAACCAGACTAACAAAGAGACAAGTAACCAGACTAACAAGGAGACTAGTAACATGACGTCCGGTTACGAGACTAACAAGGAGTCCAGTAACATGACATCAGGCAACGAGACCAACAATGACTGCAGTAACCAGATGTCCAGCAACGAGACATCCAGCAACGAGACCTTCAAGAATCTCAGTTACGAGACCAGCAAGACATCCAGTAGTGAGGCCAACTTGACGTTCTTTACCACAAAGCGTAAAGAATCTAGGTATTTTTAGTTTTGTTGTTTTTCAAACAGCCAAGGTCATCACTTTGGTGGTGTTGTTGATGTCATGGTTGTTATATGCAAGAAAAACTTAGCCCAAAACTTCTGAGCTATTGAAGCTAACTCATGTCCTGTGTGGAGTAGTGGTTAGGGCATCGGACCCGTAATCCTGACTTTTTGAGGAGTCGTGGATCACGGGTTTGAGTCCCGCCCGCGCTACTGGTCACTCGGGCATGTCTTTGGGCAAGATATTTCAGAGCCCCAGCCTAGTACTGGTGATACCCACAAAGCACATGAATGCTTGAACTTTGCCGTGATATAACAAAGATTGTTCAAAGGGGCGTAAAACCCCACACAAACAAACAAAAAATCAAGCTTTGCACCCTTGATTACCATCAGAGGGGCTACAATTCGACCAAGGGTCATCTTTTTGTAAGACTTTGAAGAATTACACACCATTGTGGACTTACAGAATGTAACTTTGCCCCATAACAGTTGAACGATGGCCTCTGCAAACGGGCTATGCTTTTTTTATGCACTGGTTAACATTCAAGAATGTGGCTGTCCTTAAAATATTTTGTGTTTGTACTTCTGTGACTGACTTGGGAAAAAAAAATATGCGACCATGTCAGCCAAATATTCAATATTTGTAAAATTGAATTAGACTTTTTTGCAGAAATATTTGTTTGGACTATTCACTTTTCACAAATGTTATTGGCTTTATGTAGTTACTCAGTGCTTCAGATAAGGCCCGTATCCACGTAATTTACGGATGAAGAATCTACTGTTATGCATCTTTTTAGACCGTAGTCCGTACTCGATACGAGAAGTTTTTCCAGGTGCGTTAAATATAGGGTATGAATCCGTAATCAATGAAAGGGAGGTTATTCTTTCCTGAATACTAAACAACCGGGTGTTTATCATTCGGCTTACTTCGGATGGAAACCTGTATGGAATCGGCCAAGTGAATATTTAAGAGAATGCATTCGACTGACTGGGTGATGCGGTCATCAAATTACATGTAGTTACGGAACGGGGCGAGTTGTGACAATTGATGAGATTGGACCGTAATTTTTGCTAGAATGCTTTCTGTTAAAAAAGAAGGGGAAATCGGCTCGGACAGGAAATTTAGCCCAATCTTGTCCACTTTGTTGCTCTATCATAGTTAAGGTTTCAAAGAATGTCTATCGAGATTTTAATTTTAGAAAAAATAAACACACATACTGATGGAAAAGAAAATTGTTTTCTGTAAAAACGAAATCGGAAGTCCGAAAATGAAACTAGAAGTAGACATTCAAAGCTGAAGAAAGAAACCGAATTCGGATTTAAATTAATGTTGCTAACCAAATGTTGGTACTGATCCCAATATGCTGGTACGGATTCATCCCCATTTTCATGAGTACCTCATTTTCATGAGTACAGTACTGATGTCACTGAAAATTATCTGGAGCACTGGTTACTGTCCATCATACTGAATTTTTATACTTTCAATGTCAAGGTCACAGAGGTCAAAGGTCATCTGCATTAGTAGTAGGTAAGGCATTAAGGATCACTTTTCCATTGTCTGTCCATCCGTCATCTGTCCATCTCACTTTTTGTGTCACGCTTTTTAAAAATTTGTTAATAACTCCGACTTTGAAATTGATATGAAACTTAATTTATGAAGAAAACATATTGATATGACACTTAATTTATGAAGAGAACATACTAAGAAGATGTGTCATGCATAAGATTCATAACTCAAACTAAAAAAGGAGTTATTGCCCTTCAAAGTCATAGTCACATTTACAGGACACAGTTAAATCTAAAGATTGTAAAATTTCTTATTTTATGTTTCAGCTTGGAAGAAGAAGTAAGGTCCTTAAGAAAGAAGGTAAAGGAGTTGGAATAAAGGATGTCAGCTGTAGAAAACTTGCGTGCTAACACAAAAAGTGAGGATGAAGTGGCCAATGAGTTAGTGGCACATCTAAAAGAAAGTGACTCTACACAAACTGTTCAAATACTAGCCAAACACATATTCACAGAAGAAGAAATCATTAATTCATCCTGAACAGGGAAGAAAACTGTAAAGTCAGGAGATAATCCACAGCCACCGTTAAACCAAGAGAAAATGGAAAGATTAGAAAGGCTTGTTATTCTTAAAACCAACATATCGAAAGCTGAATTTATAAAGAAATTTGAAAATTTTCAAAAAGTTTTGCGTAGAAAGTAAACAATAGACTGTTTGAAGGGCCATTTCACCATACTAATATGAAAGTCGAAATGAATCATTCAAAAGTACATTTCAGAGTCCCAGCCTGGTACTAGTGATAGCCAGGAAGCATATGAATAAGTGAACTTCGCCTTGATATAACTGAAAGATTGTTCAAAGCGGCGTAAAACCTCATTTAAACAAAAGTACTCTAAGACCAACAAAATGAGACAAAACTTGTTGAAAGGCTATCTGTTTTGTTGTTATATCAGTTTATATTTATCACAATTATAAACACCACTGTGTATGTTGCAAACACTTATTATTATACCCCTGTAAAACGAATGTTTTCGGTGTATACTGGAATCAGCCTTTCTATCCGTGTGTCCGTCCTTGTGTCCGTCTGTACAAAATACTAGTAATTTTGTGTCGCAAATTTCTCCTGAAGTTTTGCTGCGATTGTTTTGAAAATTTGTATAAACATTAGTAACATAATAAAGTTTTGCAAAACGTGATTTTGAAGTGTCAGCTCCCCCTGGTTTAAGAATTATCTCCCGTTAAACTTAGCCATTGTTTCTAAACATGTATTAAATTCAAGTAATTTTGTGTCGCGAACTCCTCCTACAGTTTTGCTGCTATTGTTTTGAAAATTTGTACAAACATAGCTCTTATAATGCAGTTGTGCAAGACATAATTTTGAAGTGTAAGCTCTCCCTGGTTTAAGAGTTATCTCTCCTTGAACTTAGCCATTTTTTCTAAAAATGTATCAAATTCAATAAATTTTGTGTCGTGAACTCCTCCTACAGTTTTGCTGCAGTTCTTTCGAAAATTGGTCATACACTGCAGTTGTGCAAGACTTAATTTTGAAGTGTCAGCTCCCCTCTTATTTAAGAATTGTCTCCCCTTGAACTTAGGGGTTTTTTTGTAAATGTGTATCAAAATCAAGTAATTTTGTGTTGCGAACTCCTCTTATAGTTCTGCTGCAATTGTTTTTGTAACCCCGCAAAACAAATGTTTTTGCGGGTATACTGCAATCAGCCTGTCTGTCCGTCCTTCCATGTGTCCGTCAAGTGTACAAAATACTAGGTTCTGTCAAAGCGCTGGCAGGGGTATTAAGTTACATTTAGTGACAGCTCTCGTTAAAAAGAAAAAAGAAAATCATATTTTAGGCACATTTGGCCTGTGCCAGGGAAGTTTGGCACTTAGAGCTTTTCCGACTGTTTTTCGAGTGTGTTGGAATTTTCTGTATCAAACAGATTTTGCTGCGTTCATAAGTGTTTTCCTGGGATCGAAAAGGTAGCATAAGGATATTTTCGGGTGTTGGACGGTGTATAACCTGTTTAGTCACCCTGTTACCAATTCTGCAGTAAACAGGCTCTTCACTGTCGAAATCATAGAAAATCTTAAAGTGCTAAAATCTTGTGACACAGGCCATTTAAAAAGGTTTCACCAATTTTTTGCAGATTCGTCTAGACTCAAGATTCTCATCTCACTATCCAGCACTGAGAAAAATAGAGCACTTTCTGTGGAAATCTTGTTAAAAGTATGGAATGGCCCTTTAAAACATTATTTAAAATCTTAACTCAGTTTTCAATATTTCGGCTTATGCCTTTTTCAAGAAATTTAACATGAAATTAATGCCTTCTACATTTTTTAACTGTTTCACACACCATCATTTTTTGTAAAAAAATTTTCACAAACAATGGTGGTGTGTGAAACAGTGAAAGAAATGTAGAAGGCATTAATTTCATGTTAAATTTCTTGAAAAAAGGCGTAAACCGAAATGTTGAAAACGGAGTGAACATTTTAAATTACATGTATGTGTAATTCACTCCCTAAGGAATATTATGTGGATTTATTATAAAGAAGTTTTATGCCAGAAGCTCAAGTAGAGCAAATATAGTTCTAGTCATTCTCCAGTTTTATTATTGTAATTATTATTAGCTCATCTGAGCACAGTTCTCATGGTTGGCTTATGGGATTGCCTGATGTCCATCGTGGATGAATGCATCTGTTGGCAATTTTTCATTCAAATGACTTTTCTTAAATTTTTTTGTCGAATTTTAACTGAATCATACATAGCTGAAATAAGTCTCCCATCAACCTAGTTGTGGGGAAATTATGTCTGATGTAAGTCTTTCCCTTTGTATTCATTATTATGAAGTATTCATGACAGTCTTCATTGATTCATGAACACTTCATGAATATTTCCAAGGTATTAGGATTCTTGCCAGATCTTGGACAGCTCATGAACTTTTAATTTCAAGAACTGTTTAATAATTATTTTCAACAGAATTCTATAATACTGTCGTATACACTTCATCTTCTGAAAATGAACAGTTCATGAATTGTTTCATGAGATCATGAATATAGGAAATATGATTCATTAACAGTTCATGAACTTTTGGAGATGAACTATCCTACAAGAATGTTCATGAACTGTTCATCTGCAGAACATGAAGTGCATATGAGACAATGGAATTCTGTTGAATTATGTATGAATGTTGTTTTATGGCGCATCGACAGCTTTGGTCATTTAGCGCGCACATCTGTGTTAAAAGATAGTAAAAGTGAGATTTTAAAGTGAAAAAGGTTTGAATATATTTATAAAAGTAAAAGAGTTGAGTTAAGCAGAATTATGTGTTATCTTAATAAGTATAAAGGACATTAATGAGTGACAGGGCAATCCCTATCAACTCAAAAGGTTTAAATGACAGAGTTAAGAATGTGATAGCCTCCAATGGGATCAGTATACTCCCATTAAGGAGGTCCGTGTCCAATGAGATAAGATGTCCCCAAGAGGGCTAATCCTCCCATTAAGGAGATGCAAACTAAATATTAAAGGAATAAAGAATGTTGTAAAAAGATGAGTAAGAAACTCAAGTGTAAATATCACAGTTTATTGTAAATGCCAATCTCCTTTATGAAAGCGATAATAGATTCAACACTGACAGAATCAAAAAGATTCTTTAAACTATCGACGTTGAAATATTTTGAACGAACTGGCTGAAAGTCAATGCAATCTAGTAGGATATGTTTTGTAGAAAAGGATGCATTGCATGGAATACATTCAGGGGCATCGTCTCTGGTCAAGAGCCAGGAATGTGTGATGCGTGAATGGCCAATTCGAAGTCGTGCAATTATCACTTCTTCTCGACGAACGGACCTGTATACGGGGTACCATTCACCAAGGGACGGTTTAACTGAATGCAGTTTATTGAAAACATCAGCATCCCACTGGGATTGCCAAGAAGATTGGATATGTGTTAAAACGGAGGATTTAAAATCAGTGTGTGGAACTTTAAAATCTGAAATGGGAAGGTTAAGTGCAGATTTAGCAGACCTATCGGCATTTTCATTGCCTTTGATGCCTACATGACTTGGAAGCCAGCAGAACACCAATTTATTCAAAGAAGAAATTTGTGAGATCCTTTCGAGTAAATTACAGATTAAGGGATTCTCAAGGCGTTGATTTGAAAGGGCTTGTAATGTTGACAAAGAGTCCGAAAAGATAATGAAACGGTTGGAATTAGAACTTTCAGCTAGATTAAGGGCAAGATCAATTGCTTTAATTTCAGCTGAGAAAATAGAGGAGTTGTTTGGAAGGCGGCACTTTAAGCTCCTTTTTCCATAAACAGCGGCAGCTGCTACAGAATTTCCTTCTTTGGATCCATCTGTATAGATTGGTTTGAAGGAAAAATAATGCTCCTTTATCTCGTTGTATCTAGCATGAAACACAGTTCTATCCGTGACAGACTTTTTGTCAGATGCAAGGTCAAATCTGAATTCTGCACTATTTAGTGTCCATGGAGGGATTTCAGAGATTTTATAGTCAGCAATAGACTCAGTGTCTATGCCAAGGTTATCTACAATGGGCTCCATGCGGATACCAAATGGAGGAATATCATTTGGTTTCCTTTCAAAAAGATGTTTATATTGAGGTTTAAAAACAATGTTATGAGTTGGATTAAAACGATTGGACTTCAGTTTTAAAAGATATTGAAGCGAGAGTTTTTCCCTCCTGTAAGAAAGAGAAGGTTCATTAGCCTCAACATAGAGACTATTGACGGGAGAAGTTCTGAAAGCTCCAAGTACAAGACGCAGACCTTCGTGGTGTATAGAATCGAGAATTTTCAGGTAAGATTTACGGGCAGATCCGTATACAATAGATCCATAGTCTAATTTGGAGCGAACTAAAGACCGATAAAGCCGCAAGAGGACTTTACGGTCTGCTCCCCATTCAGAATGGGCCACAACCTTAAGAAGATTAAGAGCCTTCTTGCACTTCTTTTTAAGTGCAGTGATGTGAGGAAGGAAGGAAAGCTTTCTGTCAAAGATGACTCCAAGAAATTTAAACTCAGAAACGACTTCAATTTTAGTTTTGTCCAAATACAGTTCAGGGTCTGGATGAACACCTCGTAGATTACAGAGGTGCATGCACTTAGTTTTGGACTTTGAGAATTTGAAGCCATTTTCATCAGACCACGTTTGGAGCTTGTTGAGACACTGTTGAAGTTGTCTCTCAATAATATTCATATTTCGAGATCTGAAGCATATAACGAAGTCATCAACATAAAGGGAACAGTCTACACCAGGACAGATAGCTTTAACTATACTGTTTATTTTCACACTGAAAAGTGTAACAGAGAGAATACATCCTTGGGGTACACCCATCTCCTGTTCACGGGCTCCCGAGACAGTATTACCAACTCGGACGCGGAAAAGACGTTCATCCAAGAAGGCTGAAATAAAAAGAGGAAGACGGCCTCGAAGACCAAAGTCATGCAAGTCTTTAAGAATTCCATATTTCCAAGTCGTATCGTAAGCACTTTCAAGGTCGAAAAAGACAGATACTACATGCTGTCTATTAATAAAGGCTTCTCTGACAAAGGTTTCAAAGCGGACAAGATGATCGATGGTGCCACGTTGGCGACGAAATCCACTCTGTACATCAACGATGAGGTTGTTTTTCTCTAAAAACCAAACAAGCCTGTCGTTGACCATACGTTCTAGGGTCTTGCAGAGACAACTAGTAAGAGCTATTGGCCGATAGTTAGCCGGGTCACTAGCATCCTTGCCAGGTTTTGGGATAGGAATGACTAGTGCTTCCCGCCAGGATGAAGGAAAAACACCTGACTGCCAGATATCATTGAAAATATCAAGTAAAACTGAGAGAGAAGTAAAAGGTAAGTGTTTTAAAAACTGGTAATGAACTTTATCTGGGCCAGGAGAAGAATCGTGAGCTTTATTCAGAGCAGATTTTAATTCTTTAAAGGTGAAGAGTTTATTATAATGCTCTGAATTAGAAGAATTGAAATTAAGTTTTTTCTTTTCTTCTCTGGCTTTATTCCTCTGAAACTTTTCAGAATAGTTTGCAGAGGAAGACTTTTTGCAAAAGGTGTCGGCGAGAGCATCAGCTATATTTTGGGGTGATTCCAACGAAGTATTGTTAACTTTAAGGTGACTAAGAGGGGGCTGGCCTTTGCCATTGATCTTTCTGATCATGTCCCAGGTTTTTTTAGTAGTAGTTCTACTATTTAATTTAGAGACATATTGTCTCCAAGCCTTGCGCTTACTTTCTCTAATGGTTCGTCGAGCCTTTGCTCTGGAAATACGGAATAAGTTATGATTTTCTTTGGTAGGCCTGAGGTTAAACTTTCTAAGGGCTTGTTTTCTGTCTCTGACAGCCTGTTTACAATCATCATTGTACCAAGGCTTGTCAGGACGTTTTGGATTTGTCGAGGTCTGAGGGACGGACTGTTTAGCTGCATCAATTAATAGGGAAGTAAAAAGTTTTGCAGGATCATCGCAATCTCCAAATTTGTCATGTGTAATGGTCTGTTCACAGAGGGTTTCAAATTTATTCCAATTGGCTTTGGAAAGCTTCCATTTCTGCGGTCGTACATTGCTGGATGGTTGTGTAGATGAAAAGATAATGGGGAAGTGATCACTTCCACACAAATCCTCAGTCACTTTCCAGGTGAAATTGGGAAGTAAGACTGGGCTGCATAAGGTTAAATCAATGGAAGAGTAAGATCCAGTTGCTGGATGCAAGTAGGTTTTGGACTTGTTATCATTCATGAAAGACAAAGAGTTGTTCGAAATGAAGCTCTCCAACTGTAAACCTCTCTGGTTAGTGTCATCGCAACCCCACATAACATTGTGACCATTAAAGTCACCAGCAAGAATATAGGGGGATGGCAATTGGGAAATGAGATCATTCAGATTGGTCTCATTGATAGGTGTGCTCGGGGGGAGATATAAAGAACACAGTGTAACAGCACTGTGTAAAGATAACCTGATGGCAACAGCTTGCAAGTTTGTATTAAGAGAGATAACTTTATGAGGAATGTTGTTGTTAACAATAATAGAAACACCACCTCTGGCTTTTTCGCCTTCGGTAAAGATTTTATTGTAAATGGAATGATATTTGATAGAGATATCATCCTCCCGTTTAAGGAAGGTTTCTTGCAGACAAACAGCAACTGGTTTGTGATCATTGATTAAAAGGGAAAGTTCATCAAAGTTTGACTTCAGACCTCGACAATTCCATTGGATAATGGTATCCATTGTGCATGAAGAAAGTATAAAAGCTAACGTAAAAAAAGAGGCCGTAAACCAATGCATTTTAAAATAGATTGATTAAGATTTCATTACACTTGTCTCGGGTATGGACGAGTGCCAAGTGTCAGTGCCCTTGTTCCAAGGATCCTTAGAAATCGACCAGATAGAGACTTCCGAATCTGAAGCCTCACCTTCCAGATTCTCAGCATCTGCATCCATGTCCTCTAGCTCCGAAAATCTATTGGAGGTAGGGACAGGATCATTTACTCTGATTGTGATTTCACAAGATTCATGGGTATCTCTGGGTTGTGGTTTCGATTTCGAAGAAGATCTTTTAGGAGATCGGGGTGCATGATTAGATTTGCTCTCTTTAGATGAGACGTTAGATTTAGTTGTAGACTGTGAAGATGGAGGTTGGGGTTTGTTTGGAGGCTGTTGTGAAGGGGGAGATGGCTTTGAAGCTTTTTTCGAAGAGATATTTTGTGAGGAGGTAGATGGTTTTGAAGTTTTTTGTGAAGAGATACTTTGAGAGTCTGTGGATTTTGAGGGTGTAGAAGTTTTGTTTGTTTCAGACGCAGGCTGAGTCTGAGTAGAAGGTGTTGGAATTTGGACATTGGGAATGAGAGCTTTCAGTTCATCAGTCATTTCAGGAAACTTTTGGAGAAGTTTTTTAGCCAACAGTTCGCAGGTTGGACAATGTCCATTTGCAGGCAAAGGAGAAGCAACATTTGCATATGTTGTGCTTTTGCTCAACAAAGCCTGATCAGACCTGCGTTTTTCAACTGTTTTCCTGGCTTCCAAGAAGGTAACATTCTCCTTAAACTTGATTGACAGGATTTCTTTCTCCTCTTTCCAAACTGGACATTCTTTGGAATAGGTAGGATGAGAAGACTTGCAATTGACACAGAGAAGGGGGTTATTGCAAGTCTTTTGGTCATGGTCTTCCCCTTCAAAAGCACATTTGGGACAAACAGGTGTGCTTCTGCAGTTACTTTCATGATGGCCGTACCGTTGGCATCTGTAACAGCGCAACGGATTAGGCACATAAACATCGACCTTGACCGATTGAAATCCAACTTTAACTGAAGTAGGGAGAGTTGGCGTAGAGAATGTTAAGATATAGGTATGTGTATCTCTACGAATGCCATTTCTGAGAACTGAAATTCTTTTCACATCAGACACAGCCTGGCTTTTGAGGTTTGATTTGATTTCCTCCAAAGAGTCACAGAAGCTTAATTCTTTGCATCTAATGACCCCCTTGGAGGTATTAAGGGTCTTGTGAGGAAAGATTTTGACATCAAGATTGAAAAGTTTCTTGTGTCCAAGCAGGTTTCTAACTTGTTGTTGCGAGAAGCACTCAACAAGCAAGGTTTCATTTTTAAGTTTTTTAACAGATTTTGGTGTGCCTAAGATTGATGAGATAGATTTTTCAATGATAAAAGGTGAGAGTTTTGTTACTGGTTTAGAAGAGTCAACTGATTCAATAACTAAAAAGCGAGCAAAAGTTGTTGAAGGTCTTGAGTATTCTGATTCAGAATCTGAGTCAGAGAGTACACGCTTGGCCTTTTTTTTGTGAAGCCATAGTTGTTGTTGAATATTCATCACCGATGCTCCCCACCCGCCTCGGAGCCCAACAAGGGGACATGATCCGGAGAAACCTAACTCAGATCATGACAAGGATACATCGGTGATATACTCGAAGTGAAAGGGCTAGACCGGACAAATGTAGGCCCGCAGAATGTCATACCAAGCATAGACTGTCTTTGGGCATTTACAAGTGTCAATCAAACACCAGACTTTCACCCGATTAGCCCATGAGCCACCGCCTTCTAGGGTATTGACATACAGCAACTGATGACAGAGAAATAATGTATCTGTGTATGTATGTGTAAAAGAAAACAGTCAGAGAAACACCCTAGGGCTCGGCATGACCAGCCGATTGATCAGGACGGGCCTTCCTGACCCCTCGTTTTGTTCAGTTCAAGGCCAAAGTGGTGTGTTGCAAAAACAGAGCTATCAAAGGGCCATACTCTGAATCCACTCAACCACCAGGATCCCGTCATCGAACGACACGAGTTGCAGCCCACGGCAAACAGGCAGGCACAGTGGGGGGGTCTTACCCCTGCTGTAGTGCGACAGCTGAGCTATTTCTATCCCCCCGCCCAGCTGGGGGTAATTCTGTTGAAAATAATTATTGAACAGTTCATGAATTTAGAAGTTCATGAACTATCCAAGAACTGGAAAGAACCCAAATGCGTTTGAAATACTCATGAAAAATTCATGATACATTGACAGACAATAATTCATGATGCCCTCAAAGCCAGTTCATGAATTTCTTTTTCTTGAACACTTCAAGGATAGTCTCATATGCACTTCAGGAACTGGTTAAGAACTTATCATGAACATGTGGGCATGAATTATTCATGAATTATTCATGAACAGTAATGGTTCATTTCACAGGGGTTATTCTGAACACCCTGTTTCTCGGTGAAAGAAAATTTAGTTTGTCAATTAAGACAAAAGGTACATAAACAGCTAATAAAGCAGGGGCTGCAACACAGATACCCAAAATGGCCAAATTATTTTCAAAGATCAGTGATAGTTATTACCTAAGAATCCACCGATGAACATTGTTTTGACAAGGCTCTGTAAGAGTTATAGTGTAAAAGAAACCCCAGAAATGCATGAGCAGGTGCTATAGTTGATGCTATATGACTGAAAAACTGTGGGAAATAACTTTAAACAGGAAAAAAAATCATATTCCTGTGAAACAAAAATAATGAAAAGCGGCAATACCAGATAAGACATTCGTTGAAAATTCAGGTTTTGATTTATTTGATTTCACAGTATAATCTGAAACTTTAACATGTTGTTTAACATGATCAGCTTTTTTCAACGAAGATGTAAATACTTGCATAGCAGTTTGTATTCATACTTTTACTCATTTGGTACTCATTACGCATTTCTGATCACATACCATGTACTTGACACCTTTGTGCAAAACAAAAAAAGAGCAAAAGTAGTTTGTGCAGGAAGGTGTCATGTGCAAAAATCATCAAAATACAAATAACGCAAGACGTCAAATTCAAAATACTTATGTACAGATAATCCTCATATAAGTGCTTATCTTAAGCATAAAACAGTTTTGAGGTACAGGAGCTTTCTGATTTATACTAATCAGTCAAACCTTTAACTTCATTTTTCTCAAAATGCTAAAAATGTCACTTGACTACTTTCTGCATCAAGCCCACGACGTACTGTGATTGGATTATTTGTACCTGTTACAGATCTTTTAAACATTGACAGGTTTTCCCTTAACCATAACCCTACTGTTTTTACATGAATGTTACACTGAAGAAAATGAATTGTGCTTTGTTATTTGCTGTATTTGGCAACAAAGAAATATTGTTGGTGTCCACATTGTCGTTAGATGGTAGTTTTATCCTGAACTACATCAAACAAACAAAAAATGCTTTAAATATAACGATTGGACAAGAAATACATGAAAGCAATATATTTCCATGTTAATCAAAAATCTATTGTAGAAACTATGAAATATTGCAAATTAAAGAGTTTTCAAAATAAATTAAAAAAGAAAAAGTACAAGCAATAATAATCACAAGAGTACTAGCTATGGTTCATCCAAATATATGCAAAATCGAGTAGAGTGCAGATATGTGATCAGGCTGTACAACACTTAAGTTATGATCCCAGTTTACTCCACCCGCAGTTCATAAAAAATTGCATCTACGAGGGTTGTCCCAAAATGCCGTAGAATCGTTTAGAAAGTAGGCCAAACAGAACGATACAGCCTTGAAACGCCACACGCAAATAGCTGCAACTGGTGTACAAACAATTACACACTTAAATGAATGTCAGCTTTCGCTGCGTATTATAGTAGAAAAATTTGTAACCCATGGTAAGGGTTAGCGGCCCACCAGAAAAATAATAATTAATTGGTTCGAGATAGTTTTGTTTAAAGCAAGAACTAACGTGAATATTTCGATCAAATCCAGTCAAAATTATATAGACAAAATTGTCAAATTTTGGCGCGACGTCGCACGACGATTCATAGAAATGATGTCAAATGTGACCGTTTTATGATGTTTTATAACGAAGCTACTGCGATCAGACTTTCGAAAATGGCAACGTCCAGCGACCTTACGGCACAGCGATCTGACATCAAGTACTGTGTTGTGCACAGTATGACATCCGGGCAAACCATTGAAGAAATGAATTCAACTAAACAGTAAAATGCCGTAAGTAGGAAGCTCATTTATAAATCGCACCGACGTTATTCCACGGAGTGGCAGGAGAGTGATGTGAAAAATGGCAGGCCAAAGGAGTTGAACAACAAGATTCTCCAAAATGTATCTGACGTAATCAGAGGCGATCAACGACTCACAGTGAGAGAAATTGCTGATATTATCGGAATAAGTAAATTATATACAAAACTAAGCTTTTTTGTCCACATAATTAAAAAAAAAAAAAAAAAAAAAAAAAAAAAAAATTCAGAAAAGTAAAACTTTATTAGTCATTAGTATTAAAATCTTTATATTTTAGTAGCCATATCAATATAGAAGTACAATAATAGCTGTAAAAAATCTAGAATCTGTACTTACGATTTTTGTTTGTATTTCACTTACTAACACAGATTACTAATAACGAACTGTAAGGTGCATTGAGGGATGGCCACGACCCTCATGTACCATTTAGACGTGGACAATGAAGTTACAAAAAAAAAAATAATTTGTCCAGCGTTAGAAATTGGGCTTCTAGGGTTTCAGAGGCTATCGCTTCCACCCTGTTCTCCAGATTTGGCACCACTGGACTTTGCCTACTTTCATATGTTGAAAGGCAGTCTACAAGCCGCAGATTTAATGATACTGAGGATATATTGCAGTCTGTGAAAGCCTTTAACAGGTCTCTTAGTCGTCAGTGGTTTGAAAACGTGTTCAAGCTCTGGGTTAGGAGGCACGAAAAGTGTGTGCAACATGCAGGTAAGTACTTTGAAAAATTGTGGTTACGCGACCTCTAAAGTTAGTGATGACGTTAACGTTCAGTGGGCCGCACGGCTATACCTGATGTTAGTAAATTGTAGACAATTTACCTATTATTTGACGAAATGTGATGAAATGTCAGTGATATGTCTGAAAATAAATTCCCTACAGGGCACCCACCAATTAAAATGAAAGTTTGCTTTATTTCATGTGATAAAATGTGATTCTACGGCATTTTGGGACAACCCTCGTACATGCCTTGACTATTGTTGTCTGACTTAAACTAAAATTGTCGGGAACTATTGTAGAGACCTCAATGAATGAATGCTGTTTTATGGCGCATCGACAGCATTGGTCATTTAGCGTGCATGTCTGCATCAAAAAGTGATTACAGTGTAATTTTTATGATGAGAAATGTTTGAATACATTAATAATAGTAAAAGGGTTGAATTAAGAAGGATTATGTGTGATATTAATATGCATAAATTATTGAGTGACAGGGCAATCCCTATCTACTCAAAAGTTTTAAATGATAAAGTTAAGAATGTTATAAAAAGATTTGAATGAAATGTTGGATTGATAGTAAGGAGTCTTTAAATGAAGAAGAAATATGTGTCATTTTTAATGTGCATAAAATATGGTATTGAATGGCTGGGCGTGCTGCCTACCCCAAAGTTTTAGATTAAAAAGGTAAGACTGAGAATATTACTTTTAGGAAATAAGTGCTAAAGTTGGTGAAGTGTGGAGCCTCCAATGGAATCGGTAAACTCGCATTAAAGAGGTCCTGTCTCCAATGAGATAAGATGCCCCAAGAAAGGTGATCGTCCCATTATGGAGATGCAAACTGAAGATAAAAAGGATGAAATAGTAGAAATATGGGTTTACACAACAGGTTAAAAAGGTAACTAAGAAAGTATCACAGCTTGTTGTATAACCAATCTCTTTGATGAAGGTGGTAACTGAATCAATGTTGACTGTGTCGAAGAGGTTGTGTATACTCTCAACATTGTAGTATTTCTCACGAATTGGCTGGAAGTCAATGCAATCTAATAGAATATGTTTTACTGTAAGGTGTTCATTGCATGGAATACATTCTGGTGCATCTTCTCTGGCTAAATGCCAGGAGTGTGTTAACCGAGAATGTACAACTCGAAGCCTTGTAATTATCACCTCTTCTCGACAAACAGACCTGCAAGAGGGGTACCACTTGCCATGGGTTGGTTTCACAGAATGAAGTTTGTTGAAATGATATGCATCCCACTGGGATTGCCAAAGAGATTGGATGAAAAGTAAAATGAATGCTTTAAAATCTGTGTAAAGTATCTTAAAATGGGATATGGGTAGAGACAATGCCGACTTGGCAAGTTCGTTGGCCTCGAATACCAATGTGACTAGGAAGTCAGCAAAAGACAAACTTGTTTGTATCAGAGAGAGAGGAAATTCTCTCAAGAACAGCACAAATAGATGCATTTTCAATTTTCTGGTTGTAGAGAGCCTGGAGGGTAGATAGAGAATCTGAGAACAGAAGAAAGCGATTCAATCTACTCTACTCTGCCAGATTCAAAGCAAGATCGATTGCCTTCACTTCATCAGAAAAGATTGAAGAGTTGTCAGAAAGGCGACATTTCTTACTTTTTTTCCAAATACTGCTGCTGCCAATACAGCACACCCATCCTTAGATCCATCTGTATATATGGGTTTATGAGTTGTACTGCTGTTTTATTTCCTGATAAAAAGTAAAGAAAATGACTCTATTTGTGGTTGATTTCTTGTGGGCTAAGAGGTCAAAATGAAATTCAGCAGCTTTAATCAACCATGGAGGGGTATCAGGAATTTTGTTTTCACAAATGGCATCCATGTCAACATGGAGATTGTGGTTCCATGCGAATACCAAATGGAGGAACTGCATTTGGCTTCCTAGCAAAAAGGTTTTTACATCCAGGGTTATGTTGTAGAGACCTGTCAGGGAATTATTTTGTAGGGGATCTGTCTAGTTCCTGCATAGGTGAAGGTTGTTGCTATAATTTGACACCAGTATCTTGGTGCAATTTGAATGGCATATAAAGAGGTTATGGATTGAAAATACTTTGAGGAAAAGGCAACCCTGTAAAGATTAAATAATTTTAGATCAAGTTTTGTCAGTTCAATCTTACTTTGAGATCGAACTTTCACAGTTGTTATAATGTAGCCTAACTCGCAATTTCCCACTAGGAACATCCATGCCGTTTGACATTGCCTTTCCCTTCTGTCATTGAATCAAATCAGAAATGGTTATGAGGGTTGTGATCAAATTAATGGAAGTTGTATGCTAGTAACTTAGTAAACGGAAAAAGAATCGTTCTTAGTTTAATCAAAAGCTGTCGCCTCATAGTGGGAATCCGTAAGCCCACACCAGACGACTTCCAGATATGCTTTATTGATGTCAGTGTGAATGTTCAGCATTCGGGTATCTTAGAGCAGTACACAATTATTTCAAATATTTATGAATTTGAATACTGAGCCGTAAGGGACGTCTTGGATATATCATAGAATTCAACATCTGAAATTATGCACGATGGAAGCAATAAGGATAATGCAACATTATACAGAATTACACCATGTCTCACAAATCTAAAATTGGGACAGGAAGCAGAACAAGGCCTTAGGCATGCTTACGTCACCCCATGAATCAGTATGATAACAATGAGAGCTTGGTTGCTATGCAACCAGAAAACTCAAAAAGACAAAGATTATCATACCATCAGTTTATGACTGAATTCAGTCAAAATGTCTCAACGTATTGGACAGTAGGGATCCACAATCAGACTGAATCTTTTGTCTGATCTTTAGCTACACTGGCCTAAATAAAGATCAACTATGGTATGCACTTTAGGAGTTAAGATCTGTTTCACTCCACATGTTTAAACCAAAGCTGTTTGCCTATCCACAGCCCAAATATGATAGTTTCATAATCTGATTTTGATCCAAGCCATCTGTAATAATTATATTGCCTTGGTGGAGAAAAGGTAACATAAATCTATTCATGCAGCTTTTCGAAATAGCCTGTTTTCAATGTGCTGTACTTGTAATAATTTGTTTTTCAGTTACATGGATTTTGACCTAAAAGCTCAAATGTAAAAGGTTGACTCGGCAAAGGAAACATGGCTGTCCCTGAATAGACCGACAAGCTCAATTCAACCTGCCATTGGTAACTGCATAAACTCCCTATTTGCATTTAATTGTGCATATATAATACATCTGCCATTAGTTCTGGAACAGTCTATCTAAAATACTTAAGACTCTTATTTGCTCCAATGACCTGACACACTCAGTTTTAAACTATATTAAGTTCATTCTTTGAGTCATGTTTCACTAAAATTCATGTTGTTTTCAGTCAGTAGCTGTGCTTGCTCAGGTCACTGCTGTAGAATCAAATAAGCAGACTTTCTTAGGATGTGCAGACTAATGCCTTTTTGTGGTAGGGAGCTATGGAGTTTCAAAAATCATTGAGGGAATGAATTTTATTACAATTACCTGCCCCTGAATAGATTGACAAGCTTTCTGGATTGACTTAATCCGTCATTGGTGACAGTTTATCTCTATTTTTGAGTTTGTTCATTACAGGAACATCCCACATTTTGGTAAATAGACATCCATTTTTCCCTCACCTAAGTATTTGCCAATGCATAGCAATAATTTCACTTTACTAAAGCCATTTCAAAGATTTCCATCAACAGATTAACTTACCAATTAAACTCTATCTGACTTTTGTAATTTTCTGACCAAAAAAAGACTGCTTTACTTTAAATTTCAATCAAAGTCTTCAAGTTGTTAACTTTTGGATTTGAGATACTTATCATCCAACACTGCATGAGACACCGACTCTTTTTATCCCCCTGAGATCATAGATCAAGGACATATTGCCTTTTTTTCCATCTGTTTGTCCAGGAGTAAGTCTGTTTGTCTACATAATTTGGTTTTCATAAACTAACTCCTGTGTTTGTCAGATTATATAAAATTGAAAAAGTGATCCTTTTATCAGTAAGATGGCAGTTGAGTTTGATTATGGTTAAAATTCAATATTGTTTGGGAGAGTTGTGGTGCTTTGCTATTCTCAACATTGGAAACTTCCTTGATTCTGTCAAACAACTTCAATATTCACAGTTTCTTTACACAGTTTTGGTATGGCTTCTCATCAACCTGGTTCCTGAGAATTTTGATACCAGTAAAAATCTGACGACACGAAAGTTCAGTATTTTTTTAGGTCACCTTGTCTTCTTCACCAAAAAGCAAGCTATCTTTATCATTGATCTGAGCCAAAAAGTCTGTTATATGGCCTTCTGAATTTCAATGACAAGCAAGATGTGTGACTCACAGCATGTACATTCATGTGACATTTTGCCATACAGTATTTTGTATTTCCCGTCGTAACAAACATCCAAGCTGTCTAGCTTCTGTTTTTAAGGTATATAAATGAAATAGAAAATCACAACTAATATTATCTAAGATAATTTTTATCATCCTAATCTATGGGGTACCATTAGCATACGTCAGGCCTTTCACTGCTTCCTGTCCAAGTTCTGGTTTACTAGATGACACATAGTTTTGCAATTATTTGGTGAACAAGCCAGTATTGTTCCATTGTAAATAACACAAAAATGGTGCCTCTTGGGATCATGATTATGTGAATAAAGATGGAACTATTCAACAGCTTGAATCTATGAAACAATCATTTCATCCATTTGGATACATGACAACCAATTATTTACACAGACATCAAGTGTAATTTGCATATCTGGAAACAGCAGTTGTGAACCAGTCTGCAGACATGCTTTAAAATGCTTAGACTGCAAATACCTTTTACTACAGCACACAAATACCCATGGAGGAATTCTCAGTAGAAATTGTTTGGTAATTAAAAGTTGACTCTAAATCTCATAATCTTTCCCTAACTGTAACTCATTTTTTTAGCTCAATATTCAATCTATGGTTGGGAAAGAAAAAAAAGAAAGACAATACCAAGTTACATGGAGGCTTTCAAATTGAAAGGTTTCTTATCTGTTTAAGTAATGTTTTCGAACAAATTTAGATTGACCTTAGTATATTCTCACACACTGCTTCTTCACAGCTTTTTATCCTAGACCTTACATACTTTCTCCCACACTCATAATTCGGCTGAATTTTGTAACAGTCTGCTGTGATTTTTAGGAATATTTGATTAACGATTTATGTGACAATGTTTAAATAATGCCGGTGTCAGAATGCAAGAAATGTAAATTTTCAACTTTATATGAATACTTTTCCCTTACTGATCCTCAGATTTTTTTTCAAAATCAATAGGTTTTGAGCTAATGATAATATAAACAAACTGTGCAAGCTTAAAGAAAATCCAACAACAATTACACACTTTAGAGTGTGAACAAGAAAAAGACTAACAGAGAGACGGACAGACAGAATCACGCCATGTCATAAACTCTCCTGGCTTTCAGCCAGTAGACCTGAAAACCCACACATATAACAAGTTTTTTACGGTGGTATTTTAAAGGGTGTCAGTTGTTCAGAATCGATAACATACAGTTTACATTAAGGCAATGTACAGATCTACAATTTTCAAATGGTGTGGGAGCAGTACTAGATCCTACTAGTCAATGCTTGTGGCGGTCCAACGTTACGCCTAGGAAGCGACAAGAAAGGTAGACAATTGACAAGGTATATCGTATGCCAATGTTTTTTTGATTTAATTTGCTTATTCATCAAATTATTTCTTAGTTACTCTTTTTTTAATCATGTTTTTTTAAACAACCCAAATAACTCTGTGACTGCCATTTTTGCACATGGTCTTTTAACACTCACACAAGAAACTGTATTAAAATGTGTTGAAAAACATAAGAAACAAATCAAAACTGAAATAAAGTATTTGGAAAATATTCTGAACTGAAATTAAGCTGAATCAGATTTCATCTGAAATTTCAAATTACTTAATAATAATGAATGAATGTTGTTTTATGGTGCATCAAAAGCTTTGGTCATTTAGCGAGCATGTAAGTGTCAAAGGATGATTAAAGTGGAATTTTTAGCTGATAAAGCTTTGAACAAAATAATAACAGTAAAAAGGTTTAATTAAAAAGGATTCAGTGTGATCTTGATATGCATACAAGACATTATTGAGAGATAATGAATGAATGAATGAATGAATGAATGAATGAATGAATGTATGGCGCATTGACACCTTTGGTTATTTTGCTTGCATGTCTGTATTAAATGATGATAAAAGTGAATTTCTTGAGCTAAGAAATGTTTGAACAAGATGATAACAAGATAAAATAAAAACAGTTGAATTAAGGAAGATTACGTGTGATTTTTTAACGAAAAAGGATTAAAACAGGATGATAGCAATTCAGTTAAATGAAGAAGGATTATGTGTTATCTTGATCTTTACAAACAACAGTATTGTGTGACAGGGCAATCCCTATCTACTCAAAAAAGGTGAAGTTAAGATTGTGACGAAAAGATTCGATGAAAATGTTGAATTGATAGTTAAGTCTTAAAATGAGAAGGGATTACGTGTTATGAGCATAAAATGTAATATTGACTGGCTGGACAATCTAGATGCCTAAAAAAACAGTTCGAAATGAAAAATTTAGTTGCGACAGGATTTATACCTCCCTCACCACTGACCATTGTTTTGATGATGGTTATGTAGGAAAGCAGTCAGTAGCTTGGAAAGAGTATTGTGTGGGGTACTGGTGAAAGAAGCTCCAGGAAAGGGTGGCTAGGTGCGCTGGCCTCCGTGATATATCTTAAACTAGAACTTGTTTTTCTACGAAAAAACCCTTTTTGGTGTCAGAAGGATTAATAATCCATGATAAAGTTAATAATATTTTCTCCCAGATTTCTATTGCGGACACGAAATTGTACATAAGATGAGTAAGGAAAATAATCAAAGGGAAATAACTCAAAAATATACAAGCCAGAATTATGGTTCTTGTGCATGGCACTTCGTCTCATGGTGCTTTACAAATGTGTGAAGTTTTATCAAAATATCTTAAAAGGTTCTCGAGTTATGGAGCGGACACGATTTGTGACGGACAGACAGACAGACGCATGGAAGGACAGACGGACACACGGGGGAAAAACAATATGTCTCCCGACCCTGAATGAATGAATGAATGTTGTTTTATGGCCTATCGACAGCTTTGGTCATTTAGCGCGCATATCTGTGTTAAAAAATGATTAAAGTGGAATTTTTTAACTGAAACAGGTTTGAATACATTGATAATAGTAAAAGGGTTGAATTAAGAAGGATTATGTTTGATCTAAATAAGCATAAACAAGAGGGCCATGATGGCCCTGAAGTCGCTCACCTGAGTCTTTTGACCAAACATGACCCATTTTCAATCTCTTTTGAGATATCGTAACAAATATTCTACTAAGCTTTCATAATTATTGGACTGAAAATTTGGCCTCTAGCCTGAACACAAGCTTTTTCTAGAATTTCTCTCAGTGACCTACTTTTAAGCCAACCATAGCCAATTTTCCCATTGTAGATATTATCAAAACAAAGATCCTGACCACCTTTCATAAGTATTGGACTGAAAATGTGGCTTATAGAGCATACACAGGGTTTTTCTAAGATTTGATCTACTTACTTAGTTCTTGACCCAACATGATCGATTTTCGAAGTCGTCTGAGGTGTCATCAAGACAAACAATCTGACCAAGTTTCGTGAGTTTTGGACTGAAAATGTGGCCTCTAGAGCATACACAAGGTTTTTCTAAGATTTGACCTAGTGACCAAGTTTTTGACCCAACATGAAGCATTTTTGAACTCGTCCGAGATATCATCAAGTCAAACATTCTGAGCAACTTTCAAGAAATTTGGACTGAAAATGTGACCTCTAGAGCGTACACAAGGTTTTTCTAAGATTTGACCTAGTGACCTAGTTTTTTGCCCGACAAGACCCATTTTCGAGTCGTCTGAGATAACATCAAGACAAACATTCTGACCAAATTTCAAGAGTAATGGACTGAAAATGTGGCCTCAAGAGTGTGCACTACGTCTTTTTAAGATTTTACCTGGTTACCTAGTTTTTGGCCCAGCATGACCCATTTTCCAACTTGTCCGAGATATCATCAAGACAAACATTCTAACCAAGTTTAATGAGTATCTGACTGAAAATGTGGCTCTACAGCATACACAATGTTTTTCTCAGATTTGACCTAGTGACCTAGTTTTTGACCCGACATGACCCATTTTCAAACACGCCCTACATATCATCAAGACAAACATTCTGACCAACTTTCAAGAGTTTTGGGCTGAAAATGTGGCCTCTAGAGCGTACGCAAGGTTTTTCTAAGATTTGACCTAGTGACCTAGTTTTTGACCCGATATGACCCATTTTCGAACACATTTAAGATATCATCAAGACAAACATTCCGACCAAGTTTCATAAGTTTTGGACTGAAAATGTGGCCTCTAGAGCGTACACAATGTTTTTCTAAGATTTTACCTAGTGACCTAGTTTTTTATCCGACATGACCCATTTTCGAACTCGCCCAAGATATTACCAAGACAAACATTCGGACCAACTTTCAAGAGTTTTGGACTTAAAATGTAGCCTCTAGAGCGTACACAAGGTTTTTCTAAGATTCTTCCTAGTGACCTAGTTTTTGACCCAACATGAAGCATTTTCAAACTCGTCTGAGATATCATCAAGACAAACATTCTGACCAACTTTCAAGAGTTTTGGACTGAAAATGTGGCCTCTAGAGCGTACACAATGTTTTTCTAAGATTTTACCTAGCGACCTAGTTTTTTATCCGACATGACCCATTTTCGAACTCGCCCAAGATATTATCAAGACAAACATTCGGACCAACTTTAAAGAGATTTGGACTAAAAATGTAGCCTCTAGAGCGTACACGAGGTTTTTCTAAGATTCTTCCTAGTGACCTAGTTTTTGACCCAACATGAAGCACTTTCAAACTCGTCTGAGATATCATCAAGACAAACATTCTGACCAACTTTCAAGAGTATTGGACTGAAAATGTGACCTCTAGAGCGTATACAAGGTTTTTCTAAGATTTGACCTAGTGACCTAGTTTTTGACCTGACATGACCCATTCTCGAACTCGTTCGAGATATCATCAAGACAAACATTCTGACCAACTTTCAAGAGTTTTGGACAGAAAATGTGGCCTCTAGAGCGTACACAAAGTTTTTCTAAGAATTGACCTGGTGACCTAGTTTTTGGACCCGACATGACCCATTTTCGAACTCGTCCGAGATATCATCACAGCAAACATTCTGACCAACTGTCAGGAGTATTGGACAGAAAATGTGGCCTCTAGAGCGTACACAAGGTTTTTCTAAGATTTTACCTAGTGACCTAGTTTTTCATCCGACATGACCCATTTTCGAACTCGTCCAAGATATTATCAAGACAAACATTCGGACCAACTTTAGAGAGATTTGGACTAAAAATGTGGCCTCTAGAGCGTACTAACGGTTTTCTTAAGATTTGATCTAGTGACATAGTTTTTGACCCAACATGAAGAATTTTCAAACTCGTCTGAGATATCATCAAGACAAACATTCTGACCAGCATTCAAGAATATTGGACTGAAAATGTGACCTCTAGAGCTTACACAAGGTTTTTCTAAGATTCTTCCTAGTGACCCAGTTTTTGACCCGACATGACCCATTTTCAAACTCCCCCTACATATCATCAAGACAAACATTCTGACCAACTTTCAAGAGTTCTGGACAGAAAATGTCGCCTCTAGAGCACACACAAGGTTTTTCTAAGATTTGACCTGGTGACCTAGTTTTTGACCCGACATGACCCTTTTCGAACTCGTCCGAGATATCATCAAGGCAAACATTTTGACCAACTTTCAGGAGTATTGGACAGAAAATGTTGCCTCTAGAGCGTATACACGGTTTTTCTAAGATTTCACCTAGTGACCTAGTTTTTGACCCGGCATGACCCATTTTCAAACTCGTCCGAGATATCACCCAGGCAAACATTCTGAGCAAGTTTCATGAGTATCTGACTGAAAATGTGGCCTCTAGAGCGTACACAAGGTAAAAAGTTGACAACAGACGACGCACGTCGGACGGACGCCGGACACAGCACGATCACAATAGCTCGGCATGAGCACTTCGTGCTCAGATGAGCTAAAAACAGTACTGAGTGACAGGGCAATCCCTATCTACTCAAAAGTTTAAAATGAATATGTTAAGATTGTGATAAAAAGATTAGAAAAAAATGTTGAATTGATAGTAAAAAGTCTTTAAATGATGAAGAGTTACATGTATGTGTTATTTTTTTGATATTCATGAAATATGATATTGAGTGGCTGGGCGTCCCTGCCTACTCTAAAGTTTTAAATGAATAAAGTTAAGACTGTGAATATTAGCTTCAAGGAAATGAGAGTTAAAACTGGTAAAGTGTGGAGCCTCCAATGGGGTCAGTATACTCCCATTAAAGAGGTCCTGTCTCCAATGAGATAAGATGCCCCCAAGAGGGCTAATCCTCCCATTAAGGAGATGCAAATTGAAGTTAACAAGAATTAAATCGTAGAAATATGGCTCCCGACCCTGACCATTGGGACATAATGTTGTTGAAAAGAACGTTAACCACCATACAACCAACCAACCAAAATGATTGTCTTGAAATCGTCATCAAGTTGGACAAGTCATTTTGAAGAATGTCACTCACAATGATGTGTTTTACATCATCACAACTTTGATCTCTTTAGTTATATCAAATAGATGACTTTATTCAGGTGAGCGCTTTAGGGCCAATGGCCCTTTTGTTCTTTGAAGTGCTCCACCAAGAACACAGCGGAGTGTAACAACTGATCCTTGGTAAAAGCGGTATTTTCTAACTAATTCCATGTCATCCATGTAATCCAAGGAATTAATTCTGTCCCTAAAACTCGCCGAGTCATATTGTTCTTCTGTGAGGTCTTTTCACGTGTAAAAAATAATATCATTTTGAAAAACAAGAGTGCCATGATGGCCCTGAAGTCGCTCACCAGAGCCTTTTGACCAAACATATCCATTTTAAATCTCTAATGAGAAATTATGACACACATTCTAACACGCTTTCATAATTATTAGACTGAAAATTCGGCCTTAGCTTGTACACAAGCTTTTTCTATACTTATCCAAGCTGTCATCAAGACAAACATCCTGACCAATTTTCATGAGTATTGGACTAAAAATGTGGCCTCTAGAACAAAAACAAGTTTTTCTAAGATTTGACCTAATGACCTAGTTTTTCACCTGACCTGACCTATTTATATACTCATTTACGATGTTAATGAATGAATGAATGAATTAATGTTGTTTTATGGCGCATCGACAGCTTAGGTCATTTAGCGCGCATATCTGTGTTAAAAGATATTAAAAGTGGAATTTTTAAACTGAGAAATGTTTGAATACATTAATGATAATAAAAGGTTGAATTAAGAAGGATTATGTGTTATCTTAATATGCATAAAGGGCATTATTGAGTGACAGGGCAATCCCTATCTACTCAATTTTTTTTTTTTTTTTTTTTTTTTTTTTTTTTTTTTTTTCTTTTTTTTTAAATGATATAGTTAACAATGTGATAAAAAGATTTGAACAAAATGTTGGATTGATAGTAAGAAATTTTTAAATGAGGAAGAAATATGTGTTTTTTTTTAATGTGCATAGAATATGATATTGAGTGGCTGGGCGTCCCTGCCTACTCCAAAGTTTTAGATTAAAATGTAAGACTGAGAATATTTCTTTTCCTTGAAAATGAGTGTTAAAACTGGTAAAGATTGGAGCCTCCAATGGGATCAGTATACTCCCATTAAAGAGGTCCTGTCTCCAATGAGATAAGATGCCCCCAAGGGGGCTAATCCTCCCGTTAAGGAGATGTAAACTGAATATAAAAGCAGTGGTAGAAGTTTTAGATTAAAAAAGGTAAGACTATCAATCAGCTGACAAGATATCTAATACAAAGGCGTATAAAGAATGTAAAAGGTGGGTAAGAAACTCAAGAGTAAATATCACAGTTTATTGTAAATGCCAATCTCCTTTATGAAAGCGATAATAGATTCAACGCTGACAGAATCAAAAATATTTTTTAAACTATCGACGTTGAAATATTTTGAACGAAGTGGCTGGAAGTCAATGCAATCTAATAGGATATGTTTTACAGAAAAGGATGCATTGCATGGAATACATTCAGGGGCATCGTCTCTGGTCAAGAGCCAGGAATGTGTGATGCATGAATGGCCAATTCGAAGTCGTGCAATTATCACTTCTTCTCGACGAACAGACCTGTAAACGGGGTACCATTCACCAAGGGACGGTTTAACTGAATGCAGTTTATTGAAAACATCAGCATCCCACTGGGATTGCCAAGAAGATTGGATATGTGTTAAAACAGGATTTAAAATCAGTGTGTGGAACTTTAAAATCTGAAATGGGAAGGTTAAGTGCAGATTTGGCAAACCTATCGGCATTTTCATTGCCTTTGATGCCTACATGACTTGGAAGCCAGCAGAAACCTCAGAAGCAACTTCACATAGTAGAGGTTGATTGAATTAAAAAAGTACAAACAAAATATCTCTAACCCCTATATAGATGACTTTTGACTTGGTAACAGAAGACACAAATTGAAAGCATTTGCACAATTTTAGTGTTCGAAACTAGGACAAAAATTAAGCAATTTCTTGAGATGCTTTAAAACATTTTGATAAAAGGAGAAGATGCTCTTTATGAGTAATATCTTCATTTTATCACATGATGTTTATTAAGTGATCAACTGAAGAAGTGTTATCATGCCATCTGTATCAGGGAAAGGTTTAATGAATAAAAGCCTCAGTAAAGCCAAAGAACAGGTAGTTTTCACTGTTTAAAACTCGAAAATATAACGGATTACCCATCACAACACACATATATAAGATCGGAGAAAACCTGAACGTGTCAGTTACTGCATTGGTTGCCATGATATACGCGTGCGAAAATGCATGGAGAAGCCTGTCGATTTCAGGGACGCCATTGATCGAGACAACCGTCATTATCGTTCGTGTATATTCGAACTACCCAGCAAGCATGACAAACTGGGCCCCATGTGGGCAAATTCTGGGCTCAATAACTATGTGGGACCCATGTGGGCCCTTTGCGGGAATTTCAGCCGTTCTAGAAACCACATAGGGCCCACATTATTTCAATTCCCGTACATGCCTGTCATGTGACGAAAATTAAAACCACCGACATTTATCTTACCCGGCGCATCATTTTCTCGAAAGGAGAAGACGATTCAGCGATGATTTTCACCCTAATCCCATTACACGACATTTACATGGGTCCCATTTGAGTCCCGTTTACTCACAGCGATGACGGAAGGAGACGGAAATTACCGATGAAGTTCGGTATGGGAGATTTTTTTCTATAATTATCACCGATTTCTTTCCTTTAAATCGTGAACAATTACACCAGTATATATTTCTCAATTTCAAAGATATTAGGAGAAATTTTAGGTAAAATAAAACGTGAATAAGGAAAAATAAATAAAAAACATCGCGCACGATCAGATGATGTAAACACAAAATCGTGGACCGCAAAATCGTTTGTGGCTGAGAGGGAAAATTGAATCTTAAACTGTCGAAAGCGAATTCATAGAAAAAGTGTAACTTTCAAGCACAATTCTTGCTGGTCACAGGCATCTTAAGTATCTACTTTATTCTTGAAATTTGTACTCTCTGAGGTATATTTTCCCATATCAATCATCTTGTTGATTAGAACCGAGAGAAAATAATGGTTTCGCGTCAGGTTTACTTTCGTTCGATTTTGTACTGCAAAGTTTGATATATCTGTACGCTCTTTATTGTTTTTATCTAAATAAACTTTGCAAGCTTCTAATCATAACTGGTAATTTCAAACTGTAAAGCAAAGGGAACTTGGGGGTTTTAAACTGGGGTGGATGGCAGATGGTAGAAATGCTGGCTACTGGAAAACCTACCGGAGAGTTCGTGCTAATGTTCAAGCACATATATCTGCTATATATGAAAAGAATACTGATATTTTGGATGATGGAAACTCTTCTTGTTCATCAGAATGTTCAAAATCAGCTTTTAGTTTAGAAGAGTCAGAGCTACAGATAAGAAGCGTATCGGCGTAATTACCCAATTATTTTGACCAATTTACGCAATTAAAATAAATTTCAAACGTAACAATTACGCAAATCAAAAGCCTAGTACCCATTTAATCCGTACTTAGAAGCGTATCAATTATATCTCCTACTGCTTATTTTGCCGACAACAGAGAAAAACAAAGCTAGTTCCCACTTTTACTTTCACTTTCCCAGTACTATTGCGTCACGTTTATATTTGATAAACGGGAAACCGATATCACAGACTGGTTATTTAATCAGCTACATTTTACACCGGAAGAGCGTGTACTGTATGAAGGTAAATAAAAAGGTTGCCCGTCTAAGATAAACAATCTTTCCGCTCCGACAAACCGCAGCAAGAAACAAATCATGGCGAAACGTGGGCGAAGAAAACTGGCAGTTTCTGAGCAAAAGAACAAAATTTTCGGGTATCTAACGGATCCAAAGCCGAAGGATGTCGTAAAGACCCTGTTAGACGATCTGATTAGTGAAGTGTGCACGCAGTCAACAAAGATTATTACAGAAATAATCGACGATCTTCTGACTGATGTTTGCCAGTCTGCCAATACAAAACCAAAACATTCGGGTGATCGATTGACTGTAGAAACGAAACGTGAATGGGAAAATAAATTTCCATGGCTGGTAATCGTAGAAGATAGTGATCTCCAAACAAAACTTCGTTGCAAAATTTGCAGGTCAGTTAAAAAAGAATGCAAAGTAACTTCAGTCTGGGCAGAGGAAGGAGCCTCAAGTATTCAGTTATCCAGTATTGTAAGGAACAACAAGAGTGCTGAGCACAAAAGCGCATGCACAAAAGAGGAGCAGAATAAAAACTTATTAGCTATCAATGAGGAAAATGAACCAGTGGTAAAAGTAAGTTGTGCCAAGGAAGATGTTGTGTTATTCAACACAGTATATTTCTGTGCCAAGGCTGAGTTACCAAGTACCCAAATAAATGGAATGCTTGAACTAAATAAATTGAATGGCTTGGACATAGGGTATAAAAACCTTAGCTGGGACACTATACATGAAATTCAGGTAACCATTTCAAATGTGCTCACAACTTCTGTTGTTCAAGATATTGAGTCATCCCCCTACTTTTCAATTATGCTTGATGAGAGTACTGACATTGCTGTAAGCAAACATTTGAGCATTTGTGTGCGTTATGTTAAATCTGGAAGTCCAGTGACAAAGTTCTTGTGTAATGTAGCTCTTGCTGATGGAAAGGCATATACAATTGTAAACTGTGTTGCAGAGAAACTGCAAGAACTTGGCCTGAATCTTTCAAACTGTACCTCAATAGCAACTGATGGAGCTTCAGTGATGATGGGAAAGCATACAGGTGTTGGAGTCCAAATGAAGGCCAAGTATTCCCCCTTTGCTGTTCAGGTACATTGTATAGCACATCGTCTTAACTTGGCATGTGTTGATGCCATGAAGAAGAACGAGTTCATGACTAAATTTAGAGACAAGTTTAGTGCTCTGTATTACTTCTTTAGTACTTCCAGTGAACGCTCAACAACACTGCGTAGTCTACAGATTATTCTTGAAGAACCTGAACTTTCAATCAAGGAACCACACTCAGTTAGGTGGCTTGGTCTACGCAATGCTGTAAGAGCAGTATTTGATAGCTATGGAGCTATCATGGCTGCTCTCTCAAAATATGCTGCACAGAAAAATGCAGTAGCCAAAGGACTGCACAAGTACTTTGCAAACTTCAAAGTTGCCCTTACAACAGCATTCATGCTAGATGTACATAATGAACTCTCACTCCTGAGCTGTGAATTTCAGAAGCAAAACTTAATCTTCAGTTCAGTTCAGCCTCTGCTTGATGCCACTCAGGAAAAGTTAAGTAGTTTGCTTGAAGAAGATGGGGAAAATCTCACAAGAATGAGAGAGATAATTAATTTCACAGAAGGTGAGGCCTTTTATCAAAAAGAAAAGTTGTCATACAGAGAATCCATGGATGCTGAATTTCACACACAAAGAACACTGTACATTGAGAGCTTGAAGAAAAACATCAAAGGGAGATTTAGAAAAGCAGACAGTGCAATTTTCAGTGACCTCAGCAAGGTACTAGAGCCATGTGTTGTTAACTCAGGTGTTGACTCCAAAGAAGCAATAGAGCACTTGGGATCCTTCTATGGCCACTCAAAAGATGTAAAAATTATACATGGGAACATTATTGATGGAACCAGAGACGAAGTAACAGAAATTGATCCAATTTTAGACCCAGATCAATTAGAAGCTGAATGGCCCAGACTGAAAGGCATGATAGGTGGTACATATGCAAATCTAGAGACAGTTATGCTCTGCAAGAGAATCATCCTCATGCATAAAACACTTCTCCCAAACTTTGCTAAACTTGCATCTGTTGCATTAACAATGCAACTTAGTAGTGTTGAGTGTGAGCGTAGCTTCAGCCTCCAGAATAGGATGAAGAACAAGTTCAGGGCATCCTTAGGTACTGAGAAACTTGAAATTCTTCTTAGAATGTGCATGTTAGGGCCTCAGCAGCAACTGAGCACAGAACTAGACAGTACCTATGAGACATTCATCAAGACTGCTGTGAACCAGTGGTTATCCCAAAAGAAGAGAAGGAAGGGTAGGCTTGTCACAGATTACAGGCCCAGAAAGAGGCAGAGGCTTGATTGTTAGGAGGAGAGGAGATGCCCATAAGTAAAAGCAGTAGTTTTACAATGTAAGTTAACACAATTATTCAATACAACAGGGGATTTGCAAAGGTTTATTACTCAAACCCTTTGCAAATCTTAAAATTGGTATGTTACCCGTTTTTTTTTCTTCGGTACCCAATTGTTTGACAGACAGAGGGGTAAATACCCAATTGACACAAATGCTTATCTGTAGCTCTGGAAGAGTGTAATACAGTCAATTTGTTAAGCACAGCTAGTGATATAGTCGATTTATATAGTTTTAATACAAAAGAGCTGGAGCAGCAATTTCAGGCTCAAAATGCTGAAAGAGAACACATTTGGTCGGATTTTGAAGATTTGAATTCTTTATCATTTATATCTGATTGTGAGAATGAAAGCGATTCTGAATCAGATGGTGATACTTGTACCAGTCTTGAAAGTGATCTACAGACATGGGCATCAGGCTTCCAAATATCCCACTCTGCATTGCAATCTCTGCTTTCTGTCCTCAGAGTCCATCACCCAACTCTACCAAAAGATCCAAGAACATTATTAAAAACAACTACAACATATAATGTTGTAGGCATCGATGGTGGGTCATATTACCATTTTGGACTTGCTTCATCTTTGTTGCACCTAGTTAAAAATATTCCTAATGCAGAACCATGTTACATAAATTCTGTCTTAGTACAGTTTAATATTGATGGACTTCCGTTATTCAAGAGCACAAACACTCAGTTTTGGCCAATTCTTTGTCGTGTTATTGACCCGTTTGAGTCCAACCTTTCATTGTTGGTATGTTTTCAGGTAATCAGAAGCCTTGCAATGTCCATGAGTATCTTCAGGAATTTAGAAATGAGCTTGATATGCTGATACACAATGGCATTCAAGTTCCAGGTACTGACCACAAGTTTGCAGTTGAAATTTCTTGCTTTATTTGTGATGTTCCTGCTCGAGCCTTTGTGAAGCAAACTAAATGCCACACAGGTTATTACGGGTGTGACAAGTGTTCACAAAGAGGTGACTGGGCTAATAAAGTGATATTCCCAGAGGTCAATGCACCTCTCCGAACAGATGTCCTTTTTGATACATTTCAAAACCATCAGCATCACAATGGAGTATCACCTCTTTCTGACCTTCCTATTGGCATGGTAAGCCAATTTCCAATAGACTATATGCACTTAGTGTGCCTTGGTGTTACAAGGAGACTTTTGATACTCTGGATAAGAGGACCTCTTCATTGCAGGCAAGGAGCAGGAATTATAGCCCAAATTTCACTGTGCATTTCAGACATGAAAGCATACATGCCACGTGAGTTTCTCAGAAAAGGTAGGACTTTGCAAGAAATTGACAGATGGAAGGCATCTGAATTTCGCCAGTTTCTGATTTATTTGGGACCTGTTATCTTGAAAGGTAGATTGGCAAACCGCTTTTACAAGCATTTTATGCTGTTGTCAGTAGGTATTTATTGTTTAACAAGTCCGGTATTTTGCCAGACTTATTGCGAGTACGCAAAGCAGCTTCTTTGTTTATTTGTGAGTCAGGTTGGAGAGCTGTATGGTGTATCTCAGTATGTTTATAATATTCATGGTTTGGTTCATTTGGCTGACGATGTTTCTAGATATGGTGCGCTAGACAGGTTTTCTTCATTTGTGTTTGAAAGTTTCTTGGGAAGGCTTAAAAAACTTGTTAGAAAGCCAAAATTTCCTCTTCAGCAGGTCATTCGAAGACTTTCAGAAGATTGCTTAAAGGATTGTCTGTATCTAAGTGTTTGTGGTTCAGATACCGGCATTGTTAAAAAACAGCATCACAATGGTCCTTTACCAAGAGTATATGGCACATATATGCAGTTTGAACAACTTGATGTACAAAAATCGTTTTTCCTATCAGCTAAGCAAGGTAATAACTGCATTCTTGTTGGAGATAAAATAGGAATTATCAGGAATATTTTATCACCAAGTGAGCAGTCTCACGAAAACTTAAGAAATCAAAACAGCTTCTATGAAGAGCCCTTACAATCTTCTGATATAAGAATATATCAAGTAGGTAACCTATCTGGTGATATTGTAGCTGTAAACATAAAGGAAGTAATCTGCAAGTATGTACTTCTACCACATAGAAATAATTTTGTTGCTGTGCCATTAATTCATAGCTTTCTGTAACATATTACTTCAGTGTAGAATAAAAACATATTGAAATTTTACCAGTGCAGTTTTAAATATTTTATGTGAAATTGACTGAATATTACTTTTGAAAGATTTTCATTAGAGTACTTTTCCCTGGAGCAAAATTTACCATGATTAATTGTTAAGTCTTTACAGTTGATGAAATTTTCTAACTTGAAAGTGCTTGCAGATAACTGGCTAAATATTGCTCAAAAGATGATATTTGCCTTTGCAGAAAAAGAAAATATGAGAAATTAAGAAAAAGCTAGTTACCAGCATTTTCTCCTTCTGCCACAATGTTTCAAAAGGCTTTTTCCTCAGGGCCATGAAAACTGGGGATTGTGTGATAGAGCTACTACATAAGTTAGGAAAATAATTCAAAAGCTACAATGCAAGTAACTGGACTAAAGACATCTAGAATGTAAAATTATCTGTTATGATTATAGATACCTTGCACGCATAAAGGAAGAACTACCCAAAGCCCAGCAGCTTTATAACTTTGACAAAGTTTTGATTATGTTCATAATCTATCTATGAATATTGAACTCCCAGAACTTGACAAAAAAGGGGTAACAATCTTGAAGTACAGAGTTCTCATTCAAAGCAAAAATTGCTATCAATATTAGAATCTGGTGTTTAACTCTTTACCAAACAACAAATTTTTGGGTTGGACCAAATTCAAAGCATCCACATAAATCTTGTTGATGTGATGATTTCTGGCTTTGATTGGGTAGAAAATATTGTGGGAAAAGAAGAAAATGCTGGTAATCAGCATTTTCTCCTTTTCCCACAATGTTTTCCATAGGTTTCTTACTCAAAGTCGTTAAAAGTCGGGATTGTGTGGTAAAGAGTTAAATGACGATTATATGCAGATAGAAACTTATCTATGATTAGCATGATATTGTACTTTGACTCTTGACGTAATTATTGTAAAAGACTCCATTTGTATAATTCATACTTCATAGTTCTACCTCTGCTATGAAGCATACTATATCTAACTATAGCTACTAATGATAAACTCATTCAGCATATCTTTAAAATGATTTTACTGAATATACATGTAACACCCATTGTCTTAAAAGACAAGTAAGGTAGATACAAGATGCATCTTATATCTTTACTTGACAACTATTGAACACTTTGGCAGTTATTGTAAATTTTGGCTAATTTTGACAAACCACTGAAGTTCAGTTATCCCAAACAATTTCAGCCACGATGTCAGGCCAAGATTTTCATGTCACTGAATTTCTTGATGAAAAATCAACTGCAGTAGTTCCTGATCTCTGGCTAATTGGCAAGGAGGAATGTTCTTGGCCACCATACAAAACAAGTAACCGCATCAATAGTGCCGTGCAGAAGGAGGAGGTCCCAGGAGATGGCTGGTCATCTCATAGTATTCGGATATTATACAGTGGTATGACTACAGAATTCATAAACTCATAGTACAGTATAAATTGTACATGCTTACATGTGCCATACTTTTAATAATATCCATTCACTTTAATATGTCATCGCACAATGCCTACTTTTAACAACCCTAGGAAAAAAGTTTATTGAAAACATTATGGGAAAAGGAGAAAATGCTGGTAACCAACATTTTATCCTTTTTCCACAATATTTTCTACCCTATCAGAGAAAAAATGTACCATTTGAGCCACACTCAAGTGATAATGTCTACAAATGCTTTAAATTAGAAAAGGCTAAAATTTTGGCCTAGTAAAGGGTCAAAAAAGTCTAAACTTTCTTAGTGCTGTTGACTATGATCAGACTGCCCCTCGGTCAGCTGTATTTGCTCATACCAGACTGTAATAAATCTGAGAATCAGACAGTTTTGGTTACTGCAATTAATGAATATATTTATCTTGTTTCCATGTATTATCGAATATTTTGACTCATTTTTTTTTGTTTTAGGTTCTTTAGAAAGAGCCAGAGAAAAACTTAACTGATCTGAACTTACATCTGATCTTCAGTCAGAAGATGAACCACCAGCAAAACGACAAAAGAAGTAATATTTCTCATTCTGACATTTTGAAGCCATTTATTTAGTCTTCATTTATCCAACATTTAGCATAACATAAAGACTTAAATGTACATCAATCTGTTTACAACACCGCTTTAGTATAACAACACAATTTTAGCAAAGTCCAATAGCTCATATATTGGTAATGTATAGGACTTGAAACCCAGATGTCACTTGTTTGATTCCTAGCTAGACAGGTTTCTGTTAAGAATTGATGATACACATTGCAACCGAATTTAGTCCTGTCACCAATGAGCATTTATTTTGACTGTAATGTGGAACAGCACCCTTGGAAAGAATTCCAAAGACCAGAAAATACAAGCATTGATTTTGTAAAATTTATGTTATGACTTTTTAGATGAATGATGATGACCATTCAATACATTAAACACATTCAGTGTGGTACCCTTTTCATTATAATACTGTATGAGATGTAGCACTTTGCTTTTTTATCATTTCTTTTGAAAATGCTCCATATTTCTGTAAGTGTACCAGTTGACTCATTGAATAAGTTTTGACAGAACCCTTTGATAGTGACCCTTAAACACTTACTTTGTTATTTTATTACTACTTTTTCTTAAACTTGTCAAATATACTAATTATGCAGACCAATACTCCACTTTTTTCTAATCCTTCATAAAACACTTAGTATCCCTTACATAATGCAAAATACATTTTATAGATACATCTGAAACATTACATATTCTGTAAATAAATCTTTACTGATAGGATTTCTGTTTCAGCATACCAAGACGGCTACTGTCTGATGAAAGTTCAGAGGACAGTGACCAGGAATATCAAACCCAAGCATCAAAGAAAATTCCCTCTAGAAGCCAGGAATCAGAAACAAGTCCAACTCTGGCCACTTCCTATCAGCTTCCCGTGCCACCTCCTCGTATAGAATTAACGCCACCCACAGGTTTGAGGAACTCAAGAACAAGTAGAGTAGAAGATTTGTTTGAGTTCAGTGTTTTGTGTAGTATTTTTTTGTCAATATCACCAGTAGCTGTATATATTTAGCTGTACAACTTATTCACAACTTTTCAGGGTTTCAAAGGGAAACTGGTATAAAAGGTTAGGTAACTATCAAAATATTTCTGACACAAATATGCACCTTTTCAGTTTTCACTGAAAAGCACTTACAGTCAAGTGTTGCCCGGACATGTAGTACTCTTGTTTTTCTAGGTCATGAACCAGGTATGAACCCATTGAACAGATACATGTAGATGCATATAGATTACCATGGGAAAGCTTGTAATACAGGCAATTTGGATGCTTTCAATGTGGTGACTGTAGAGGCTACATAGTATTTTACCATTTATTAGATAAGAGACTGTTAAAAATACATCCCTATTCTCTTTAAGGCAGTTTTTAGTCGGACAGTTGATTCCATTTCGTCCTTAATTTATGAAACTATATCGTTTTTTTTATCTTGATGCTAAATGTTGTCTCTGATGGCAGCAAGGTGGCACAGATTATGATGGATAGAATATGCATTCCATGTGTTTTTATCTAGCTGTAAGGGTGTATCCTTAAGTTTCCTATCATTGATCACAGAAATAAAATTTGTCTTTTTACAGGGAAATATTTAGATCAGCTTGGCTTTTGAAATCACACTACCAGTAGATTGTTTGCAAACTAGGCACTTAAGTGACTCTTTACAAACAATTTTCACTGAATCTGAAGTCAGTAATGAAAATTGTTATGATTGTAACACTGGAGAGCTAAGTAAATGTCTAAATGTAAAACTAGTCCATCTATTGATAGTGTTGTGCAAAGTAACACTGATATTGTATCTCTCCTTTAAGTCATGATTGGTTCATTGCTGTTTCAGTTCGAGATGTTAGAATGTTCCGAATGCTGGAACAGCTGCAGGAACAGATGAGAGAGCAGACACGGCTGCTCCATATACTGGTCAGTAGATCTGCTCACTTCCAGGAACAGGCACCCAGTGAACTCCCTGAGGGTGTATCATTTCCTCTGAAGACCCTTGAAGATGTGGCACAGTTTGAGGGCTGCATATTGGACAATAAATCGGCAACAGCAGTTGTGAGTATTTTGTCACCAATCATTTTCAATTTCATTGCGAGTTCGAATTCCAGATTTTAGAAGTAACACAACTTGTGTAGAGTTACTTATCAGAATTTTTAAAAAAACATTCTTTACAATATTGATTGAATGGTGTTTTACACCACTTCAGTATTATTTCAGTCATATCACAGGAGCAGATTGCCTACTCAATTGTTTCGTATGTATTACCAATACTAGGCTTGGCCCCTGAAGTGTGTTGCCCAAGGACACCCCCATTAAAAACCAAGTGCTTCCAGTAATGCACCAGTCTAGCAGTCTCACACTTTAAGAAGCAGGTATGCAGGAACCTCTTGAGAATAAGACAGGGTTCGAAATTCCCACATATTTACTCGCAAAATGCAAGCCAGAATTGGAAAATGCAAGTTGAAATTTCAAGCACTTGCAAAAAAATGCGAGTGCAAATTATTGAAGAACAGTTACCAAATGTACTAAATTTCGTATGTGAATACAAAAAAAAAAGGTAATTCTTTTTGTTCTGGATAAACATCGGTCATATCGCACTGAGAACACCCTTCGACGGATGTCGATAATTTTACATGTCGCCATTGAAGCCTCCGAGTTGTCGTTCGTTACCCTAGTTTCATGAGGCAAGTGCGTTCGTCTGCACTCACAGCCGATACTGTGGTTTTGCGTTTTTTATACGGATAAAATGGTAGGCGAATTCAATCTCTGATTTGAAACAAAAACATTTGTCAATCTTTCATGAAAAGATAAATTATTGCGCACAAATAGCAACGAGAAGCAAGTCGGACGTGGTGGACTCGCTAAACCAGTTACCGGACACGCAGATATTCGGATGTGGCGCGTCCATTTTTCATTTACAAAATTGTCCACCATTGTAAGTTTTGTAGAAATTTAACCTGGCATTAGAACAGAAATTCAACTGAAATTGAATTAATTGTCAAATGAGGGTTTTAATGTCAATTAGAATCTAACATTCCTTTTGTTTGGTTGTTGTCTCGGGTTGACAGGTTACGTAATAGAATAGAATTGAATAGTTTTTACCGGCCATTCGTTCTTTACAATTGGTAGGCAAGCTGAGCTTAAAAAAAAAAAAAAAAAATGCGAGTCCAGTTTTAATTTTGCAAGTGGAAATAAAAGCTACTTGCTAAAATTTGCAAGTGGATAAAAAAATGAAATTCGAACCCTGATAAGACTAAAAAAAAATGTTTTAAAAATGTGTGTTGAATACAGGTTTTGTACCTTTAATGCCATTTCTACCATAAGAACTTGTGCTTCTCAAACTTTCATGATTTGTCTAATCGGACAAGAGTTCTGGATTTGCTTTTTTCCCCTAGTGGATTGGTTCCATTTTTCTGCTGGTTAAGGGTATAATGGAAACATGTTTTGTTTACTTTTATTATAATAATAAATGCTCTTGTAGGTTAGGTACCTAGCTGAATATGGTGGAATTACTGTCAAAGAAACAGTAGAAAGAATTCTAAAGATAGTCCTTGTCACTGACCTTGCCAGGAAGTACAATTTCAAGGGCAAAAAAGGAAAACAGAAATTTGAAGACCTTGGATTGACCTCCATTATTTTCAGTGAGTTGAATTTTGTTTCTGTATTAAATTGAGTTATAGTTTAGCATGTACCTGTAGGATTCTACTAAAAACCTGCTCGTGGTTCACAACAGTAATCAGGAACTTACTACTTAACTGGTATGGTCATGTATTAAGGATTTTCTCTCCCTTTCCTATGTACATAAATGTATTGACATATAGCTGAAGTTAGCTCACTTTTTCTTCTTTTGTTTTAATATTTGAATTATATTCAACATTGAAAAGACATATTAACTTTTACATTGTGATAGTAATAATAATAACACAATGTGAGAGGAGGAAAAATATTTCATAAAATGCTAAGTAAATAACTATTTTCAACATGTCTTTATTAGCAAGATTTTCTCCTTTTTCCCAGAAGGTTTTCTACCCTTTAGATCCAACTTTCAATTATGCATGCTACATTTAATTTTTTGTTTGCAACGGTTTGAATTTTGACAAGTCTAAAAGTTTGCCATTTGGTAAACAGTTTCGAAATCAAAACTGTCAGTAGCTGCCTACTAGTTGGCTACACTTGGCTCAGTAATAAAGTGCAGGGCTCTTGACCTGGAGGCTCGGGATTTGACCACACTGGATCCACTGGGTTTTTTGTTGGAGTGTCCTTGGGCAAGACACTGCAGAGCCCTTAGCCTAGTACTGGTGAAACCCTGGAAATACATAAAGTTGTGAGCTGTGGACCGAATATAACAAAAATAATGCTGAAAGCAGTGCAAAACACCATTAAATTACCAATAGCTCTTGCAGTGATATTACTGCAATGTTTTTAAATGCTGCAAACAGCATTTTTCAAAGTACGCATTTTATGGACTTACAGGATGTCTGCGTGTGAACTCGGCAACACATTATTCAACTAAGAGTGACATGGAGGGGGCAGTGAAAAAGTGGTTAAGTGGTGCGCGTGACAGAGATGGGGGCCGGAAAGAGAGAACGAGGATACCACCTGAAAATCTTGCAGATGCAAATTGATTTTTAACGTGGAAAGGGCATGTCAAGAATTTAATTTTTCAATTTTCCAACCAACATAAAGTTCTTCATCAGTATAGACAACAGTTCATGTTAACCGTTTAATCGTAAAATTTTCAAATGACCAGGAGTAAGTAGGCATTGTCGGACAAGAATAAAATGCTGGTAGGCACAATGTTTTCTATTTAAAAAAAAACACACACACACGTTCTTTGAG
Source organism: Hippopus hippopus (assembly GCA_946811185.2). NCBI lineage: Eukaryota > Metazoa > Mollusca > Bivalvia > Cardiida > Cardiidae > Hippopus > Hippopus hippopus. The sequence goes on from OX328110.1 coordinate 10,896,104, forward strand.
TAAAACTCAATTTTCTTTATCTGCAGATGCTTTGATTTTTTGACAATTCTGAAATTTTGTGACTCTGGCAGACAGATAACTACTTAATAGTAATTTTAAAAAAGTAATGGTCAATAATTTTGTTAGATTTAATTTTAAGTTTGTTCTCAGGAAGTTTATTTTCATAAAGCCTTCTTTGAGCCATTTGAAGGGGTTCAAATAACCTTTTTACTTTTCACATTTATGAGATAACCACACTATTACTCAACTGTTTTTATTTACTTTTATGCTTCATGATATCCATAAGTTGTTTTACATAAATATTAATATTACATCACAAAGAGTATTAAAAAACTATATATGAATGTTATAAACAGTTTATAACACAGAAGTTAGGGGCTAGAGAATGATATCTAGACTCGGCACAATATCTGCATTCAATCAGATTTAGAGGTGGCCGGCCTGTATTATTCTCTGGTCCTCATCACCTGTGTACTAGTTATGCATGCAGGAATGCAAACCTAACAAGTAGTCAAGTACTGATTTTCACAACCAAAAGTTACACATAAATGTTATTTTGCAGTACTAAATGTTTCTCCTGACAACCGAAAAAAGAAATAGTATGACAAACATGTTTGTCTGTAATCTGATATTACCATCTGGAGATTATTCATTGATTGTGCAATTTCAATAATTCTAGTCACAGTATTTACTTTTGTAGTCATATCACCTTTTTGTCATAGTATTTGAGCTGGAGTACAGCATTTCCTTGTTCTATATGTACTTAGTGGCTGTGCATCTGGGTAGTATGTACCATAGTGTCCTTAACCCATTACTACACAATCCCTACTTTTGATGCCCTGAGAAAGAAGCCTTTAGAAAACATTGTGGGAAAAGGAGAAAATGCTGGTTACCAGCATTTCCTCCTGTTCCCACAATGTTTTGTACTATTCACAAATCAAATTTCAAATTTCCAGTCACTTATATTGTCGTCTGCAAATGCTTTCGATTTGGACAAACCTAAAATATTGTCGTTTGGTAATGACTTAATGGACTCTTGATTTTGTTATTAGATTGAAGATTTGTTTAAATCTATACTAGATACATGTATATAGATTTTTCAGAAACGGGATACCTGGGCTGATGAACGTGCTATTAAATAGAGTCAGTCTTACTTTTAGTCATAATAATGGGACACTTACTAGTCAATGTTTACTGTGTAATTTTGCTATGGTGTTATTTTGTAATTTAGCTTAAATGTCATAATGTGTACTTGTTTTTTAGAATAGCTTGACCCTATACTAGATGACAAAATTTAAAATGTGCATATTGAAAACATTTGCCATCAGTGAGGTAAATGTTACTCAAATGATAGATATTTTTGTCTTTGAGTGGGTAGAAAGCATTAACCCATTACCACACAATCCCTACTTTTGACGCCCCTGAGAAAGAAGCCTTTTAAAAGCACTGTGGGAAAAGGAGAAAATGCTGGTAACCAGCATTTTCTCCTTTTCCCACAGTGTTTTCTAGTTTTCTACCCTTCCCTGAACAAATTTCAATTTTTCTGTCGCCTTTATTTGTTGTCTGCAAATGCTTTCAATATGGACCAGTCTAAAATTTTCTCGTGTGGTGAAGAGTTAAGGGAAAGGGACACATTGGTCATTAGCATTTTCTCCTTCCCGCTCCAAATTTCTTCAAAAGCCTTTTTCCTCAGGCATTTTGAAAACTGGGATTGTTTAGGAAAGGGTTAAGTTACTCTGCAAGCAATGATTTGTCCCTACCACTTCAGTACCACATATCATTTTGTAATCCACATATCATTTCAAAGCAGTATTATGATTGTTTTTTGTTTTATAACTGTTATTGTTTTGGACTATATACATATGTAAAATATGTAATCCACATATCATTTTGTAATCCATATTTTATTTCAAAGCAGTATTATGATTGTTTTTGTTTTATAACTGTTGCTGTTTTGTACTATATTTTTGTACGCTTGTGCCATTGCAATTTCAAATTAAAATACAAAAACAAATACTGAAATTATTTGTCTTGAAAATACAATTCTTGTTATTGTACACTGGTTTATGATAGTTGGACCTAGATATTAGGTCATTTTAAGCAATTAAGTTCATAATTATGCATTCTACTTAGAGGAGCATATTAGTCAATCAACTCCCCTCTGTTTTTGAATCCATTGAAGTGGACATATAACTTATGAATTTTACCTCACCACAGCATAAAATGCTTAAGGTGAGCAACTGTGATCACTTAGCTGCTTGCTCTCAATCTGAAAATATCTAAAATCTTTTTATGGCTAACAAGGCCAATCTCATACATTAACCAGAAATCAGACCCACAAATTCCTATGCAGCCTTTTCTATTTACTAGTATATCAGTACCAAACGAGAACCCATAGAATTCCCATGCAAGATCTACAGGATGTACAAATAATAAAATTGGACCCACATGATTCCCATATTCTGGCCTTATAATAGAGATCAGAGCACCATAAAGGTCCAGTGTGGGTAACAACATCACCCATATCGGACCCACATTATTCCCACATGACCCGTTTATAGAGAGCATGACCCGTTTATAGAGAGCATCCAGTAACAATGGGCCTATATGGTTCCCATATCCTGCCCCTATAATGGAAATTTGGGTATCATATGGGTCCAGTAAGGGTTATAACATAGCCTATATTGGGCCTATATGGTTCCCATATCCAGCCCTTATAACAAATTTAGGAACCATATGGGTCCAGTATGGGTTGAAAACAAAGCCCATATTGGACCCATATAATTCCCATATATGACCCATATATGTTTGCCCTTGTGGGTCCCTCGTGGAATCCTGTTGCAAAAACCAGCTCAGTCCCACATCGGCAGCCCATGTAGGACCCATCTTAAATCCAACATGGGGCCCATATTGGTCCCATAATTTCTGCAGGCTGGGTAGGTCTTCGAGAACGTCACGTGGTCAAATTGCATCTCATTAGTGCTATGACGTAGTAGACAGGACTATTGTTTACAATTCCAACACTATGTCATCGGAGAGTAAGATTGCTCATTCTGAACCTGTTTTCTTATTTAGATGTAGTAAACTCTTCCTGTATTGGTGATAAATGAATAAGCGATGATCAGCCTGTGTCGTTGTTTCTGTTTACGATGTCGATAAACTTACGTTTTTCAAGCCTAGAATGGGGACAAAACGATCAAGTGAATGAAGGGTTTGTTTCGACGGTTTGAATGATCATGTGGTGTTTACGTCACTAACACGTCACTGCGGAGATTTATGACGAAAACTCGGCTAATCGTCGGCGATCATCGATGTAAACAAACAGATAATGCGGCATGGTAGGATCTGTTCTAGTTTGAAAATTCTTTTTGCTGCCACTGACTGGAACTTTTGCAAACTACACCTTTACATATCGTGGAAGTCATAATAATCGCCATATTTTTCCATGGTAAAAATGAAATTTACTTTTATTTTATGAACAAGTTGTTTATTCAGTTGGATGCTACTGAGACTTTAAAATTTAGCTCATCTGAGCACAGCAGTAAAAGCATGCTCATTATGATCACCCATTCCTGATTTTACAGCCGCTCTGACACATTCAACAACAATTTTTCTTAAAAATACTCATGACAAATATGTGGATACTGCAAACCTTACTTATTCTGAACACATGTACAGGCTTATCTTGGTCCATTTTGTCTACAAATAAAATGTAAAGGTCTGTGCAATATGGTTTGTTTATAGTTCAAAAAGTCACATACACTGGATACGGTATAATAATGTTTAAAATCTACCCCAGATAGTCCTCTGCCAAAATATACAGAGTACACTGTATAAGAATAGAATTCCTAACAGAATTTCGGTTGCTTTGGCAACGAAGGTAAAAATGATAAGAAATAAGTATTCTCAGATCTTGTGGTCAGAATTTCAATACAGCGAATGTGTTTGTATGGCTAGCATATGTGCATGTATGAATAGAAATTATCTACAAATACAACAGAAAAAATAATTTGTTTTTAAACAGACAACTTCTCAGCATTATCAGTATTTATATGGTAAATGTATAAGAAATATTTCAGATCAAGCTACTCTTAAAAAGGTTGTCGAGAACTGCAAGGCTGTTGGTAAGGATAAATGTTAAGTTTTCAAATATTTTCTAACAGAATTGGTAGTAGGCTTTAACCATTTCGACCTTTAAGTGCTATATGACACCTTAGCAGCAGACAACTTCTGAAAACAGGATGACAAAAGGAAAATAACTCATGGTAAGTTATAGTTTCCTTTCATAACAATTTTGTTTTTGTAAACTTAAATTTATTACATACAGCTTTTTTTTTTTTTTTTTTTATCAACACCTTTTTAAAAATTGTTTGCTGTGTTTTAACAACCCTATAAAGGAAGGCTTTAGAAATCATTGTGGGAAAAGGGGAAAATGCTGGTAACCAGCATTTTCTTCTTTTCCCAACATGTTTTCTTCCCTTCCAAAGGTATATTTCAGTTTTTGAGTCACACTTAATTTGTGGTCTGCAAGTCAGGGTTTGACATAAGCGGACGTCCGATTGCCCGATTCGGGCCGTAATTGCTACGGGCAAGCTGCCTTCACCATTGGTGAGCCCGCCGGGCAAGTAAAATTTTCGGTCCGTTATCGTCAATTCGGGTCTTTATCGCCGATACCGGTAGTTTTGGGTCTTTGAGATCTGATACGCAAATGGATGTTAAACTGTTTTTGATTGGTCGCTTACGCCTTTGGTGGCTTTTTTCATCCAATGAAACGAATCGACAAGTAAAGTTTCGATGTTACCATATTCAATATGGCTGACACTCAGGTTGCGAAATTATTTAACTCGGAAATTTGTAATTGTAGAGACAAATTGGTTGGTTGGTTGTATTGGGGTTTAACGCCACTTTAACAGCTAAGGTCATATCATGGCGGTCGGCGACGCACATGTGTTTCCTGGCTTTCTCACACCAGTACTAACACAACTTTCTTTCCAAAGCCACCGACTACTTTTCTCACATGCGTAGAGACAAATGCGACGCGATACTGTGATAAATGCCTTCAGAAACAGCAGTTAATAAAAGGGTTCGCTTTGCTCCGATGTAACTCGTTAGCAATTTATGCCAAATGTGTCGTTTTTGTGATAGATTTTTCATCGAATTGAAGTTTCGTTTCCAAAAAAAAAAAAAAAAAAAAAAGAGAGGGAGACAAAAGTCGTGTCAGGAGCTTAGCGAATTCTTTAAAATACAGAAAAGAAAAATGAAGAACAAATTATTTGTCGTTTCTATCACATTTAATTTTCAAACAACTAAATCAAAAATCCCGGCAGTCTAGCACATTTTTCTCTGAAAACACACCCCACTCAACTCTTTACCAAATGACAAAATTTTAGACTGGTCCAAATTGAAAGCATTTGCAGACGACAAAATTAATGTGACTCAAAAATTGAAATTTGTTCTTGGAAGGGTGAAAAAACATTGTGGGAAAAGGAGAAAATGCTGGATACCAGCATTTTCTCCTTTGCCAACAATGTTTTCAAAAAGCTTCTTTCTCAGATTTGTGAAAACCCAGGATTGTTTGGTAAAGAGTTAAAGCTGACCATGGCTTGTGGAAAGATGGGTGGTTATCCACTCAGAAAACAAGGAGCAGGAAATGATACTTTCAAATCTAAACATGATGTCCGCCTATAACCACTGGCACTAGTCTAAGAAGTACAGCACAAAATGACCCACAAATAAACAAGACACAGCAAAACGAGTCAACAGTTCTTTCCCAAACAGGTGATGACTCAGAAATTTTATATTCTGCCATTACCAGTACCTTAATTAAGCTGCGTATTTGGGTAAAAACCCAATTAAAATTTTAAAAAAAGCAATCCAAACGAAATTCAAGGGGTAAAATTCCTGTAAATACCCAATTAAAATGGCATTGGCTCCATTAATACAGAATATAGGTGTACCCAAATAAAAATTCCAAAATCCAATAAAATGAAATAGGAGTGGGTAAAATGTTAAAAAATACCCAATAGCTTCAATCCTTAATTAAGGTACTGCATTACCTGCAGGTCCACCTGGTAGAGAATTTTTTTGAATGTTTGTCATTCCCCCCCCCCAACACACTAATACACACTCAGAAATACCAGTAATCTATATACATTGACCATTGACAGAACATAACAAATAATTTGTTCTTCAACCTGTATTTAGCTATGAATATCAATAATATTAAAACAATCAACTAAATGGTGAGACTTTGACAACTTCAAGATGTTCTCAATTTTTCACTTTAAATCAAAAGAAACACCGAGTGTGAGTGATCCAAAGAAAAGAAAAACTGATACAGTCACAGCATCAGCAAAAAAGGCAGAGCAAAAGAAAAAATATGAAACAGAATCCAGGAAAAGACAATTTCAGTCAAATTGGTTAACTGAATTTAGTTGGCTTAGGTATGACAAAGCCAAAAAAATGATGACCTGCCATACATGTTGTGAATTTGAAACAGTTGGCGTTTATGTGAATGGTTCAAAGACAGCCTGTATAGCCATGAAAAATCTGTTGCACATCTTAACAATGTTGCCAAGTTTGCAGCTAAAAAGGAGCCATCAAAGTCTGTTGCAGCAGTAACATTAAGGAAGTTGAATGAGTATACAGTTAATCATCTAAGCATAAAATTCAGAAATGTGCATTATCTACATGTATGTAAGGCAGCCAGACCATATACTGACTATATTGACCTCTGTTCATTAAGTGAGTCTCAAGGACAAGATGTTGGAACAACATATAGAACAAATAAGGCGGCAACTATATTTGCAGAATACATCGCAGAAAATGAAAGAATAAACATTAGGAAAGAACTTGATCAGGCCAAGTTTATTTCTGTTATCTCCGATGGAACAACAGATTGCTCATATCAGGAGGCGGAAATCACATTTGTTCGTACGTGCAGAAATGGAATCATAAAAGTATTCTTCTCTCTTGTTAAAAATGTGCCATCTGGCAATGCTGAAACAGTGTGTGCAGTAATGCAGGAAGATCTGAGTAACTTGTGCAAAAACTATGAGTCAAAGTTGGTTGGTACCGGGACTGATGGCGCCAGTGCAATGATGGGAAGAAAATCAGATGCTGTACAAAGACTAAGAGAAAGTGTAAACAGACCATTCTTGCTAGGCGTACACTGTAGTGGTCATAAATTGGAATTGGCATATAAGGATGCTCTGAAGAAAAACACCCCTTTGTACCAAAAAATTAATCTGTTCCTGACAAATCTCTACAACTTCTACAGAAACAGCAATGCAACGCGCTCAGGCCTTAAGCTTGCATATCAAACGCTGGCAAGGAAAGTTGTTCTCCCAACGAGAGTCGGAGGAACAAGATAGGTGGGACACATGAAGCTTGCCATGGAAACCTTCTTGAAGGGATATGAGGCCTTTGTTCTCCACTTGGGACAGGTACATTTTAAATTATTTGAGCTGAACTGTGAAAAAAAAAAAAAAAAAAAAAATATTGTGGCATTTGCAGCCTGGCAAAGACTCAGATCAGCCTGGGCACTCACCCAGTGACCAAGGCCCATGGTGATAAAACTTTTTTAACTCAACTGAGTAGGAAATTTATCATGCTCATAAATAGTAAAATGCTAAAATTTGTTGGCATTTTAACATATATGAACATGATAAATAATTGGATTTAATGATTTAGGCATATAATGGCATTGCTATGGACTATTTTAGTAGTATTAAATGAGAAGGTTGTTTTATGCTCAGTTGAGTTGAGCATGGAAAGGTTTTATAACCTTGGGGTAAGGTCTGATTAGCCTTCACTGTCTGTCTGCATGGAAAAAGCTTAGGTCCTAAAGCTATACATTCATGACTTAGCTCATAGGGTGGAAACTGATGATGATCAGACAGTAGATACCCAGGCTAATCTGATTAGCCTGGGTATCTATAATCTACTGTCTGATCATCACCAGTCTCCATCCTGTGCTGCTGCAGATATGCCACAATACTGAATAGACAATATAGGTTTTTATAAAAGTGCAACTCATTTAATTTTGTTGAAGCTAAGTCAGATCTGTCCTGTACAGTGCTATGTAGTTCTGATCTTTATACAAAAATTATTTCCCCCAAAAATATAGTTTATATATAGAAAAAAGATCATATAAAGGATTGGGCCAGTAAAGAATTCTTAAGCCCACCAGTTCATTATTGACTGTTCCACGGCTTCCGAGGCGCCACCTATTAGGGAAAGAGCTGCTGACTCGGTTTGCCATGTTTCGTTTGGATGTGGTTCTTTTTGTGCCATGCTTCTTTTCCTAGTTATATTATGGGCAGGGTTTGGAATCTGATTGTATCAGTGCTTATTCTAATTTTAATTTTCTTTTAAACAAAAACTTTCGCTAGTGTACATATTTATGATGATTTCAGGATAATTACATCTTCTTCGCTCTTTTAGGTGTCTAAAAATTCAGAATAGGGTGGTTTTATCATGCTGAAATTGGCTTAACTAAAACTGTAATACTGGGTGCTTTCTTTGATCAAAATGTGCTTATACAGGCCTAAGTTTCCATTTTATAATTCTAGTATAGTACACTAGTGTAATAATAAAATGGCACCTTAGGGCTGCAAATGAAAGTGAAAAATCAAATATGGTTTTTGGTGTTGAAGACCTCTATTTAAATTTCAGCTTCAGAACATTGATGCTGCCATCAGTAGAACTGAAAAGGGCAAAAAAGCCAAGCATTTCTACCAGATTGCTAGGTCGAAGGATGTTTGGCTGATGATCCATTTCATGCTAGACGTACTACATATTGTTGGAGAAGTCAGCAAAAAGTTCCAGTTACGTACAGCAACATTGGCTGAAATATTGAGTAAGAAAGACTTTGCTGTAAAGGGCTTGGAAAAGCTGAAAGTCAGGTAATACAGTGACATCACCTTTTATGTTTAATTTTTTTTTAATATACTGTCTTAACGCTTAGTGTCCAAAGATGAATGATCTGTTCACATTTTGTCTTAGTCCTGAAATGATAAACACTCGACTTCATGCCAACGTCAAGCTGGCACTGTGTCAGAAATACAGGACCTCAAAATACACAAGTCGTTATTTCACATGAAAATTATGAAACAAGCCTTTGGTGCGTTTCATATAAATTTCATATGAAATAACCACTTGTGTAAGATCCTGTTTATCATATGGCCATTTTAACTAGAGGCGCTTGAGCGCCTGTATCGCTCCACAGGCCTGATATTTCTATAATGGCGAAAGGAAGTTTTTAACAATTATCATTCAATCCTGCATTTTAGCTCACTGAAGAAACAATTTGGTAGACAACCACCATAGGAACTTACCTGCAAAACAACAATGAAATCCAATGAATAGTTTTAGAGAAGAATTTTTTCAAAGATTTTACTTTATACCATAAAAGGAAAATGAGTCTCCCATAAAAGCCATGTTTTTTGACAGATCTTTTATTTTTTTAAGGAATTCTGTAAACCTGTATCTAAGGAACATTCCTGCAAAATAATAATGCTATCCAAATAGCGGTTTGGGAGGAGAAGATTTTTAAAGGTTTTTTACTTTGGTTGCCATGGCAACCAGAATTCTTCATGGAACACAATTATTTGAAGGAATTTGAAAGAGGACCACCAAAGGAACATTCCTGTGAAATTTGGTAAAAAATCCAGTCAATAGTTTCTGAGGAGAAGTTTTTTAAAGAAAAAGTTTACGGACGCATGCACGGACGAACGGACGAACGAACGGACGGATGGACGGACGCACGGACGACGGACACAACGCCATGACAATAGCTCGCTGGCCTTCGGCCAGTGGAGCTAACAACAATGAAATCCAATGAATAGTTTTAGAGAAGAAATTTTTCAAAGATTTTACTTTATACCATAAAAGGAAAATGAATCTCCCATAAAAGCCATGTTTTTTGACAGATCTTTTTTTTTTTTAAGGAATTCTGTAAACCTGTATCTAAGGAACATTCCTGCAAAATAATAATGCTATCCAAATAGCGGTTTGGGAGGAGAAGATTTTTAAAGGTTTTTTACTTTGGTTGCCATGGCAACCAGAATTCTTCATGGAACACAATTATTTGAAGGAATTTGAAAGAGGACCACCAAAGGAACATTCCTGTGAAATTTGGTAAAAATCCAGTCAATAGTTTCTGAGGAGAAGTTTTTTAAGGAAAAAGTTTACGGACGCACGCACGGACGAACGGACGGACGGACGGACGCACGACGGACACAACGCCATGACAATAGCTCTCTGGCCTTCGGCCAGTGGAGCTAAAAATTGTACTTTAGCTTCATTAAACAAGCCCAGGGTGTGTCACAATCATTGAACACAGCCAATAAGAAATTTCTGACTTGCATGATTGAAGTTGGCATTTAAAAACCTTACTCTTTACTGAATTTATCAATACTTGTGGAATAGCTCATTGTTAAAAAAGAAAAAACATATAGGAGACACAGTTGTTTTGGGTGAGACTGTAATTTTAGAGACTTCAAATAAAATCATTCCTTAATATTGTTTTCTGCATAAAATGGTATCGTGCATCTTTCATTATTTCAGAGATGGTCTGAATTTGAGAAAAGCTCGTGAAAATCAACCGGATGGTCTGACAGGAAATGAAGTACCGTTCATATCTGCCCGTACCAAATTCTTGACAGCAATCACTGAATCGCTTCACAAGCGATTTACAGATGATCAACGTCAAGAGCTTGGAATTATACAGTCAATGTCTGTTTTCAATCTGTCAATGTTCCCAGCAGATGAAGAAGACCTTAGAAGCAAGTATTGCAGTATAACTGCTGTTTAGATTTGTATTTAGTGTTTAACTCTTTACCACACAATCCCAACTTTTAACGACCCTAAGAAAAAAAGCCTTTGAAAATATTGTAGGAAAAGGAGAAAATGCTGGTAACCAGCATATTCTCCTTTTCCAAGAATGTTTTCTACCCTTTCCAGCACAAATTTCAATTTTTGAGTCACATTAATTTTGTCGTCTGCAAATGCTTTCAATTCGGAACAGTCTAAAATTTTGTCGTTTGGTAAAGAGTTAAGGCAGGATGTGGAATTTAATTGTATCATTCTGATCATTGCCAAGTGATCATTTAGGAAATAATCTCCAAAATTTGGGGAAGTTAATGATCATTTTAGGGGATGACTGTCTTTAATATTGTCATTTGGGGAGGTAAAGCCTGTTTTACGGTCAGAAACTTCATTTTATAACAACGCCTCAGCGGAGTGTAAAACATAATTTGTGATCATAAAGTTGACCATTTACCTATAACACTGTTATACTGCTCTTATTCACTTATTCATTTATTTTCTTTTAAATACATATCTGACTTATTTCCATGCTAAAAGCAATGTCAGCATCATTAACCAGCTGTTAGTAAAGTACTCTTGAAAATTTAAAGAGTATATCATTCAAAATCAGTTAAAGTCCCATTTTCGTAAAATTGATGTCTCACAAAATTAATTTTCAGCTGCATCTACTACGGTACATAAAGTATTGATATAGTAGAACATTTGAGTGAATTGCTACTCTAAAACAACAATAAACTAACCAGGTTATCCACAGTTTGTGTCAATTCTGTGGGTAATATATCAAGAATGTTCATATTTTAGCATGTCCCACACGAGGGTGACGAAATACCGCAGCCAAATTCGAAATCTTAAAATTCCTTTATGAAAAACATATATGAACAAAATTGATGGAAATATGTCTTACTGTAAAACCACAATACCATATGTCCCACTCATCACACTTCTTACTTTATGATAACGTATGTATACATGTCCCACACTTGTACATCAGATACGTGAACAATATACAAGTCCGATTTTTAAAGGTAATATACTGAATCATTTTGAATGTTTAAGTCTCAGTTTTCTTCAAGAACATTATATTTCAACGTAAGGAACTCAAAATCTGTTCATATATATCCATAAAACAAACAGGTAGAATGCTGCCAGAAAAAAACGTACTGGTACGTATAAAATGAGTCAGATACGTTAAACTATTTATGCTGATATTTAAACTGATATACATTTGACAGAGCAGATGATAGCAAAAACTCGTTCTTTAGGTAGTTAGTAAACGTCTTCGTGAAACACAGTTCTGTTCGATAGCTGTTATCTACGGTGGCACAAAAGTGACATGGAAGATATATTTTATACTACGTGCGCACGCAGTAGCTAATATGTGCGCACGTAATAAGTAATACGTGCGCACGCAGTAGTATTACGTGCGCACGCAATAGCTAATACGTGCGCACGTAATAACTAATACGTGCGCACGTAATACTATTGCGTGCGCACGTATTAGCTAATACGTGCGCATGTAATAGTTATTACGTGCGCACGCAGTAGCTAGTACGTGCGCACGCAGTAGCTAATACGTGCGCACGTATTAACTAATATGTGCGCACGTAATAACTATTACGTGTGCACGTAATAATCGACCAATCAGTTTATAAGGAAAAAAAGCCATATTGTTGCGAGGGAAGGGCAAAATTACATTGGTCCAACACGGCAACAGATGTGCATACATCTGACACCCAAGTAAAAAATCAAGTAGAGCTATTATTTCTTAAATCGTTTAGGCATACTGCGATTATTTTAAGTATCTGTACCTCGGTACGGTACAGTAACTATTAATACTCTAGCCTACGGTCCATCGAATTACCCCAAACCACCCCAGAACACCCCAAACCACCTTTTATCATATAAAATTAATACTGTGGTGGGGGTGGAATGATTTGTAGGGTACGAAAGACTGTGATGAGCTATACAAGGAGTTTTGTCACCGAAAACTACCCCAAAACACCTCAAGAAAACAAAAAAGGCGTTTAAAGTGATATCATTTTACAACGGTTTAAGATGCAGGAACAGTATAAATCAAATTGAAAATGGCATACACAATAATTAATTGTCCTTAAACTGAAACAAGAGATGTTTGTAAAACATGTATGCCCCCCTAATGGCATCCGATTCTAAATATAACATGTGATTATAAACTGTTAAGTTCAAAGTGTAAAAACGAACAAAGGGTAATTACTCAAAAATCATTAATGATAAATTCTTGGGCACTGCACTTCCCATTTATGTGAACTATTAACTTTTAAAGTTTCGTGATTTTACCTCGCATACTTTTTGAGCTATGCTCCGGAAAAAAAGTAAGTACGAAAATCTACAAAGGGGAATAACTGCAAAAATATAATGGGCAGAGTTATGGTTCTTGTGCAATGCACTTCTCCTGATTAAGATCTATCCACATATAAAGTTTCAAGATGATATCTGAAAAACCTTTTGAGTTATGCTCCAGACAAAAATTAAGTATGAAAATCAACAAAGGGCAATAACTCCAAAAATATGACGGGCAGAGTTATGGTAATTGTGCACTGCACTTCTCCTTAATGAGATCTATCCACCTATGAGGTTTCAAGAGGATACCTGAAATACTTTTAGAGTTATGCTCTGGACAAAAATTAAGTATGAAAATCAACAAAGGGCAATAACTCCATAAATATGATGGGCAGAGTTATGATTGTTGTGCACTGCACTTCTCCTTAATGAGATCTATCCACCTATGTAGTTTCAAGATGATACCTGAAATACTTTTTGAGTTATGCTCCGGACAAAAATGTGGTCTACGGACCGACGGACGGACCGACCGACAAGTGCAAAGCAATATACCCCCGCTTCTTCGAATGAATGAATGAATGTTGTTTTATGGCGCATCGACAGCTTTGGTCATTTAGCGCGCACATCTGTGTTAAAAGATAGTAAAAGTGGGATTTTAAACTGAAAAAGGTTTGAATACATTTATAATAGTAAAAGAGTTGAATTAAGAAGAATTATGTGTGATCTTAATAAGTATAAAGGACATTATTGAGTGACAGGGCAATCCCTATCAACTTAAAAGGTTTAAATGACAGAGTTAAGAATGTGATAAAAACGTTTGAACTAAATGTTGGATTAATAGTGAGAAGTTTTTAATTGAAAAAGAAATTTGTGTCATTTATAATGTGCATAAAATATGATATTGAGTGGCTGGGTATTCCCTGCCTACTCAAAAGTTTTAGATTAAAGGGTAAGACTGAGAAAATTTCTTTTCCTTGGAAATGAGTGTTAAAATTAGTAAAGATTGGAGCCTCCAATGGGATCAGTATACTCCCATTAAAGAGGTCCGTCTCCAATGAGATAAGATGCCCCCAAGAGGGCTAATCCTCCCATTAAGGAGATGCAAACTAAATATTAAAGGAATAAAGAATGTTGTAAAAAGATGGGTAAGAAACGCAAGAGTAAATATCACAGTTTATTGTAAATGCCAATCTCCTTTATGAAAGCGATAATAGATTCAACGCTGACAGAATCAAAAAGATTCTTTAAACTATCGACGTTGAAATATTTTGAACGAACTGGCTGAAAGTCAATGCAATCTAGTAGGATATGTTTTATAGAAAAGGATGCATTGCATGGAATACATTCAGGGGCATCGTCTCTGGTCAAGAGCCAGGAATGTGTGATGCGTGAATGGCCAATTCGAAGTCGTGCAATTATCACTTCTTCTCGACGAACAGACCTGTAAACGGGGTACCATTCACCAAGGGACGGTTTAACTGAATGCAGTTTATTGAAAACATCAGCATCCCACTGGGATTGCCAAGAAGATTGGATATGTGTTAAAACGGAGGATTTAAAATCAGTGTGTGGAACTTTAAAATCTGAAATGGGAAGGTTAAGTGCAGATTTGGCAGACCTATCGGCATTTTCATTGCCTTTGATGCCTACATGACTTGGAAGCCAGCAGAACACCAATCTATTCATAGAAGAAATTTGTGAGATCCTTTCGAGTAAACTACAGATTAAGGGATTCTCAAGGCATTGATGTGAAAGGGCTTGTAATGTTGACAAAGAGTCTGAAAAGATAATGAAACGGTTGGAATTAGAACGTTCAGCTAGATTAAGGGCAAGATCAATTGCTTTAATTTCAGCAGAGAAGATAGAGGAGTTGTTTGGAAGGCGACACTTTAGGCTCCTTTTTCCATAAACAGCGGCAGCTGCTACAGAATTTCCTTCTTTGGATCCATCTGTATAGATTGGTTTGAAGGAAAAATAATGCTCCTTTATCTCGTTGTATCTAGCATGAAACACAGTTCTATCCGTGACAGACTTTTTGTC
The DNA here is from genome assembly GCA_946811185.2 of Hippopus hippopus. NCBI lineage: Eukaryota > Metazoa > Mollusca > Bivalvia > Cardiida > Cardiidae > Hippopus > Hippopus hippopus. Next base: position 10,911,293 of record OX328110.1, read on the forward strand.
AGATGCAAGGTCAAATCTGAATTCTGCACTATTTAGTGTCCATGGAGGGATTTCAGAGATTTTATAGTCGGCAATAGACTCAGTGTCTATGCCAAGGTTATCTACAATGGGCTCCATGCGGATACCAAATGGAGGAATATCATTTGGTTTCCTTTCAAAAAGATGTTTATATTGAGGTTTAAAAACAATGTTATGAGTTGGATTAAAACGATTGGACTTCAGCTTTAAAAGATATTGAAGCGAGAGTTTTTCCCTCCTGTAAGAAAGAGAAGGTTCATTAGCCTCAACATAGAGACTATTGACGGGAGAAGTTCTGAAAGCTCCAAGTACAAGACGAAGACCTTCGTGGTGTATAGAATCGAGAATTTTCAGGTAAGATTTACGGGCAGATCCATATACAATAGATCCATAGTCTAATTTGGAGCGAACTAAAGACCGATAAAGCCGCAAGAGGACTTTACGGTCTGCTCCCCATTCAGAATGGGCCACAACCTTAAGAAGATTAAGAGCCTTCTTGCACTTCTTTTTAAGTGCAGTGATGTGAGGAAGGAAGGAAAGCTTTCTGTCAAAGATGACTCCAAGAAATTTAAACTCAGAAACGACTTTAATTTTAGTTTTGTCCAAATACAGTTCAGGGTCTGGATGAACACCTCGTAGATTACAGAGGTGCATGCACTTAGTTTTGGACTTTGAGAATTTGAAGCCATTTTCATCAGACCACGTTTGGAGCTTGTTGAGACACTGTTGAAGTTGTCTCTCAATAATATTCATATTTCGAGATCTGAAGCATATAACGAAGTCATCAACATAAAGGGAACAGTCTACACCAGGACAGATAGCTTTAACTATACTGTTTATTTTCACACTGAAAAGTGTAACAGAGAGAATACATCCTTGGGGTACACCCATCTCCTGTTCACGGGCTCCCGAGACAGTATTACCAACTCGGACGCGGAAAAGACGTTCATCCAAGAAGGCTGAAATAAAAAGAGGAAGACGGCCTCGAAGACCAAAGTCATGCAAGTCTTTAAGAATTCCGTATTTCCAAGTCGTATCGTAAGCACTTTCAAGGTCGAAAAAGACAGATACTACATGCTGTCTATTAATAAAGGCTTCTCTGACAAAGGTTTCAAAGCGGACAAGATGATCTATGGTGCCACGTTGGCGTCGAAATCCACTCTGTACATCAACGATGAGGTTGTTTTTCTCTAAAAACCAAACAAGCCTGTCGTTCACCATACGTTCTAAGGTCTTGCAGAGACAACTAGTAAGAGCTATTGGCCGATAGTTAGCCGGGTCACTAGTATCCTTGCCAGGTTTTGGGATAGGAATGACTAATGCTTCCCGCCAGGATGAAGGAAAAACACCTGACTGCCAGATATCATTGAAAATATCAAGTAAAACTGAGAGAGAAGTAAAAGGTAAGTGTTTTAAAAACTGGTAATGAACTTTATCTGGGCCAGGAGAAGAATCGTGAGCTTTATTCAGAGCAGATTTTAATTCTTTAAAGGTGAAGAGTTTATTATAATGCTCTGAATTAGAAGAATTGAAATTAAGTTTTTTCTTTTCTTCTCTGGCTTTATTCCTCTGAAACTTTTCAGAATAGTTTGCAGAGGAAGACTTTTTGCAAAAGTTGTCGGCAAGAGCATCAGCTATATCCTGGGGCAATTCCAACGAAGTATTGTTAACTTCAAGGTGACTAAGAGGGGGCTGGCCTTTGCCATTGATCTTTCTGATCATGTCCCAGGTTTTTTTAGCAGTAGTTCTACTGTTTAATTTAGAGACATATTGTCTCCAAGCCTTGCGCTTACTTTCTCTAATGGTACGACGGGCCTTTGCCCTGGAAATACGGAATAGGTTATGATTTTCTTTGGTAGGCCTGAGGTTAAACTTTCTAAGGGCTTGTTTTCTGTCTCTGACAGCCTGTTTACAATCATCATTGTACCAAGGCTTGTCAGGATGTTTTGGATTTGTCGAGGTCTGAAGGACGGACTGTTTAGCTGCATCAATTAATAGTGAAGTAAAAAGTTTTGCAGGATCATCGCAATCTCCAAATTTGTCATGTGTAATGGTCTGTGCACAGAGGGTTTCAAATCTGTTCCAATTGGCTTTGGAAAGCTTCCATTTCTGCGGTCGTACACTGCTGGATGGTTGTGTAGATGAAAAGATAATGGGGAAGTGATCACTTCCACACAAATCCTCAGTCACTTTCCAAGTGAAATTGGGAAGTAAGACTGGGCTGCATAAGGTTAAATCAATGGAAGAATAAGATCCAGTTGCTGGATGAAAGTAGGTTTTGGACTTGTTATCATTCATGAAAGACAAAGAGTTGTTTGAAATGAAGCTCTCCAACTGTAAACCTCTCTGGTTAGTGTCATCGCAACCCCACATAACATTGTGACCATTAAAGTCCCCAGCAAGAATATAGGGGGATGGCAATTGGGAAATGAGATCATTCAGATTGGTCTCATTGATAGGTGTGCTCGGGGGGAGATATAAAGAACACAGTGTAACAGCACTGTGTAAAGATAACCTGATGGCAACAGCTTGCAAGTTTGTATTAAGAGAGATAACTTTATGAGGAATATTGTTGTTAACAATAATAGAAACACCACCTCTGGCTTTTTCGCCTTCGGTAAAAATCTTATTGTAAATGGAATGATATTTGATAGTGATATCATCCTCCCGTTTAAGGAAGGTTTCTTGCAGACAAACAGCAACTGGTTTGTGATCATTGATTAAAAGGGAAAGTTCGTCAAAGTTTGACTTCAGACCTCGACAATTCCACTGGATTATGGTATCCATAGTGCATGAGGAAAGTATAAAAGCTAAAGTACAAAAATAGGCCGTAAACCAATGCATTTTAAAATAGGTTGGTTAAGATTTCATAACAGTTGTCTCGGGTTTGGACGAGTGCCAAGTGTCAGCGTCCTTGTTCCAAGGATCTTTGGAAATGGACCAAATAGAGGCTTCTGAATCTGAAGCCTCACCTTCCAGATTTTCAGCATCTGCATCCATGTCCTCTAGCTCCGAAAATCTATTGGAGGTAGGGACAGGATCATTTACTTTGACAGTGATTTCACAAGATCCTTGGGTATCTCTGGGTTGTGGTCTAGATTTGGAAGAAGACCTTTTAGGAGATCGGGGTGCATGATTAGATTTGTTATCTTTAGATGGGACGTTAGATTTAGTGGTAGACTGTGAAGGTTGAGGTTGGGATTTCTTTGGAGGTTGTTGTGAAGGGGGAGATGGCTTTGAAGCTTTTTGTGAGGAGATATTTTGCAAAGAGGTAGATGGCTTTGAAGTTGTTTTTGAAGAAATACTTTGAGAAGAGGTAGATGGTGTTTTTAGGGCAGTGGATGGAGTGGTGGGTTTGGATGTAGGTTGTGTCTGTTTAGGAGGCTTTGGAGGTTCGGAAGGTTGAATGTCAGGGACCAAGCTCTTCAACTCATTGGCCATTTCTGGAAACTTTTCAAGAAGTTTCTTTGCCAAGAGTTCACAAGTAGAGCAATGTTCCTTTCCAGATGTTGCAGATGACACTTTTGCATAGGATGTTGAACAATTCAACAATGTTTGGTCATTTCTGCGCTTTTCAACTATCTTCCGTGCTTCCACAAAAGTAATATTTTCTTTATATTTGATAGATAGGATTTCTTTTTCATCCTTCCAGACTGAACAGTCTTTAGAAAAGACTGGATGATGGCACTTGCAATTAACACAGAGCACAGGGTTATTGCAAGTATTAGGGTCATGATCAGAGCCCTCAAAAGCACATTTTGGACACACAGGTGTGCTTTTGCAATTACTTTCGTGATGGCCATACCTCTGGCATTTATAACAGCGCAGAGGGTTAGGCACATACACATCGACCTTCACAGATTGAAATCCTATTTTGATAGAAGCAGGAAGAATCGGAGTACAAAAGGTAAGGATATAGGTATTTGTATCTCTACGCATACCATTTCTGAAAACAGAGATGCGTTTGACCTCAGACACAGCCTGAGATTTGAGGTTACTTTTAATCTCTTCCACCGAGTCACAGTAGGATAGCTCCTTACACCTGATGACTCCTTTGCTGGTGTTAAGAGTTTTATGTGGGTACACTTTTACGTCCAAATTGTAAAATCTTTTATGTCCCAGGAGATTTTTGGCCTGCTGTTGAGAATGACATTCAATAAGCAGAGTGTCATTTTTCAGTTTTTTGACAGATTTTGGTGTGCCCAAAATGGAAGAGACTGTCTTCTCTATTACAAACGGAGAAAGTTTTGAGATGGGTTTTGATGGGTCAACTGCTTCTATTACAATAAAACGAGCAAATGTTGTGTTTGTGTTGAATGATACTTCTGACTCTGAATCAGAGTCAGAAAGAACACGCTTGGCTTTCTTTTGTGTTGCCATGTTTGTTTAATAGGGTTCATCACCGATGTTCCCCACCCGCCCCGGAGCCCAACAAGGGGACATGATCTGGGGAAACCCAACTCAGATCATGACAAGGATACATCGGTGATATACTCGAAGTGAAAGGGCTAGACTGGACAAATGTAGGCCCGCAGAATGTCGCACCAAGCATAGACTGTCTTTGGGCATTTACAAGTGTCAACCAAACACCATTCTTTCACCCGATTAGCCCATGAGCCACCGCCTTCTAGGGTTTTGACATACTGCAACTGATGATAGAGAAGAGAAATGACTTTTACTATGTATTTGTGTATGTACGGGTTTAGGAAAACAAAGTCAGAGAAACACCCTAGGGCTCGGCATGACCAGCCGATTGATCAGGACGGGCCTTCCTGACCCCTCGTTTAGTTCAGTTCAAGGCCAAAGTGGTGTGTTGCAAAAACAGAGCTATCAAAGGGCCATACTCTGAATCCACTCAACCACCAGGATCCCGTCATCGAACGACACGAGTTGCAGCCCACGGCAAACAGGCAGGCACAGTGGGGGGGTCTTACCCCTGCTGTAGTGCGACAGCTGAGCTATTTCTATCCCCCCGCCCAGCTGGGGGTCCCGCTTCTTCGAAGGGGGGCACAATCCCCTTGTTGATACCTCTTGTAGTTTCAGAATTATGTCGCGGACAAAGTTCAAAGTGTAAAAACGAACAAAGGGCAATTACTCAAAAATTATTAATGATAAATTAATAATTCTTGGGCACTGCACTTCCCATTTATGTGAACTATTAACTTTTAAAGTTTCGTGATTTTACCTCGCATACTTTTTGAGCTATGCTCCGGAAAAAAAATAAGTACGAAAATCTACAAAGGGGAATAACTGCAAAAATATAATGGGCAGAGTTATGGTTCTTGTGCAATGCACTTCTCCTGATTAAGATCTATCCACATATAAAGTTTCAAGATGATATCTGAAAAACCTTTTGAGTTATGCTCTAGACAAAAATTAAGTATGAAAATCAACAAAGGGCAATAACTCCAAAAATATGATGGGCAGAGTTATGGTAATTGTGCACTGCACTTCTCCTTAATAAAATCCATCCACCTATGAGGTTTCAAGAGGATACGTGAAATACTTTTACAGTTATGCTCTGGACAAAAATTAAGTATGAAAATCAACAAAGGGCAATAACTCCATAAATATGATGGGCAGAGTTATGATTCTTGTGCACTGCACTTCTCCTTAATGAGATCTATCCACCTATGTAGTTTCAAGATAATACCTGAAATACTTTTTGAGTTATGCTACGGACAAAAATGTGGTCTACGGACCGACCGACCGACCGACCGACCGACGGATCGACCGACAAGTGCAAAGCAATATACCCCCGCTTCTTCGAAGGGGGGCATAATAACTATGGTTCAAAAGATGTAGTTTGAATGCCTAACACCGTGGACCCCAATCAGACTGTTACTTTAGTAGCAGTCTGATGATCTGGCTGCACAATGTTTGCATATATCTAACTTCCCTAAAACTTATATAAATTACGGTATCTGTTGCCATTCTGACTACATATAGTTTGGAGGCATGAACGAACTTTTTCAGACAGTCAGACATGACCAAACATTATGGACCCAGATCAGACTGCTCCTTCAAGGGGCAGTTGGATCTGGGTCCACAAAGTTTGCCATTCTGACAGCATGACTACATATAGTTTGGAGGCATCAACGAACTTTTTCAGACAGTCAGACATGACCAAACATAATGTACCCAGATTAGACTGCTCCTTCAAGGGGCAGTCGGATCTGGGTCCACAAAGTTTGCCATTCTGACAGCATGACTACATATAGTTTGGAGGCATCAACGAACTTTTTCAGACAGTCAGACATGACCAAACATAATGTACCCAGATTAGACTGCTCCTTCAAGCGGCAGTCGGATCTGGGTCCACAATGTTTGCCATTCTGACTACATATAGGTTGGGGGCATAAACGAACTTTTTCAGACAATCAGACATGACCAAACATAATTTACCCAGATTAGACTGCTCCTTCAAGGGGCAGTTGGATCTGGGTCCACAATGTTTGCCATTCTGACTACATATAGGTTGGAGGCATGAACGAACTTTTTCAGACAGTCAGACATGACCAAACATAATGGACCCAGATCAGACTGCTCTTTCAAGGGGCAGTCGGATCCGGGTCCACCATGTTTGCCATTCTGACTACATAAAGTTTGGAGGCATGAACGAACTTTTTCAGACAGTCAGACATGACCAAACATAATGGACCCAGATCAGACTGCTCCTTCAAGGGGCAGTCGGATCTGGGTCCACAATGCTTGCCATTCTGACTACATATAGGTTGGAGGCATGAACGAACTTTTTCAGACAGTCAGACATGACCAAACATAATGGACCCAGATCAGACTGCTCTTTCAAGGGGCAGTCAGATCTGGGTCCACAATGTTTGCCATTCTGACTACATATAGTTTGGAGGCATGAACGAACTTTTTCAGACAGTCAGACATTATGGTCCTAGATTTCAGTGGGGCCAAAAAGTCATTCTAACGCATGTAATGCATGTAGTCCTTTTATCCGTATGCTAACGTGACAGGACATAATATAGATATTTTTTGTTAAAAGTCATCCTTACCCAACAATTCAACCAACCCTTACTGTATTAATAATTTTATATCATATAAAAGGTGGTTTGGGGTGGTTTGGGATGGTTTGGGGTGGTTTGGGGTAATTCGATGGACCCCTCTAGCCTATGACGTAATGAGGACTGTATACACGACTGGAGACTACACAATTCCAGACACATGTGCGTTGCATATTTTTTCAATACTCAGTTAATCGGATCTGACAGCGAGTGTTTGTCACAGAGATTTATGTTCCTGTACAGCATGTTGATGTAAGGAAGGTTGGTATTGATCTCTTGTTTTGGTTTGCTGTCGCTGGATCTGGCATGCTCTTTCAAATTCTTGCATCGCCACTGCCTGGCTGACTGCCACTGGCAGTCATCTGCGGTTTGCCTACGTTAAAGATCTACCTAGATGAGTAGACCTGTACAAAAAAACAATGTTGACGCAAGGACTTATACGTCCTTGCTCACTGCCTGTGTCCTTTGTTAAAGTAAACAAGGACTGAAGGAGGTAAAAGTCTGAGCCTGACATGAAACTCGAACTCGGGATCCCCGGAATACTAGACTGTATCTCTACAGACTGAGCTAGCCAGGGACTGTATCTAATATACCAGTCATTTGCTTTCACTGCCCCCCTCCTCCCCCCACCCCTCTCGGGAGGAGTGGGGACTTTAACTTTAAATTTTTCCAACAACGGCTAAAGTCCCCATCCTGCGGGCTACTCCCCTGCTGTTTTGGCGCATAAACAAATCCACAGAATTCCCACTGCCCTACAGGGACTGACAAAAGCTTGAAAAGGTAAGAACAGGGATCTTTTCCAAACTATCCTCTGCCCCTCCCTGGCTCGGTGGAAGGGGTGGGGTGCAGTGGAAACAAATGACTGGTACATTAACCCTTACAGTGCAGGAACTGAATATTTAAAGGCTTTGCTGCCAGCGAAGAGCCAGATCATCCGGCGCAGAATGTGACAGCTGACCAGGCTCTTTGCTGTGGCCTTTTTGTTTTCCAAATTATATCCTGAAATTCCTTGAGATAACAATTACTTGTCCATTGTGGAAATTAACTCTTTGGATGCTAGTGGCGAAAATAACTGCCTCTGCAAACAGCTTGGAGCCAGACCAGATGCAAAGTAGCTCAGCCTCTGGTCAGGCTCCAAGCTGTTTGCCATTCAGACACTATTTCTTCCAAATTTTGAGAAAATTGGACAAAATTTCAATATTAGCAGACAACATTTTTAAGCAGATGACAAATTACCCAGCATGCAAAGAGTTAAGCATTCAAAGGGTAAAGTCTATCCAATGTCAACAAAGTTCTACCCCCCCCCCCCTGTTTTCCATAAGGATCATAGCCTTAACCTCAGTTACCGCTCCTATCTGGTGACTTTGTCTGGACAATGGATTATTCTTGTCGCCAATCATGATGTAAACAAGGGGAAGAAAGTGTGCGCCTGATGAGGGACTTGGACCCACTTTCCATGAAATACTAGACCATAGGTCTATAGCTCTACAGAGCTTAGTGAGCTAGCCGGGCAATTTGCAATGTCCTAACCATGGAGAATTCTGTAGGGACTGCCATTTGTAGAAAGGTCAGAAAATATCGTTGGCCGGCCCGGGGATCGAACCTGCGACCTCCTGCATGCACTTCAGGAACTCCACCAAGCTACCAGCCAGACATGATCTGCCTTTTCGGTTTGCATATATATCGGTGCACTACATTTCATTGCTCAGTTCAAGGCACATCTATATACTATATTTCTGGTTTACATTTTGGAAAATCAATTTCTGTTTTAATCAGTTGGCTACAATTAATATTAATCTATCAGGTATGAGTTGACCAATTCAGGAATGAGTTGACTAAGGTACTTGTTAACCTGATACCATCTTATGTTGAAAAGTACTTTTAATTTCTGCAGTATCACTATGGAGAGGCTATGAAATTCTTTTACTATGTGTTTTTGAAGGCGGATTATGGATACGATTTTACATTTGGCAATATACATGTGTGTGCATTCTAAATATCAAACTGAAACAACTTGTGAATTTTAAAAAAATCAACCTTTAAATCTACTTAAATGATAAATATGAGTTTAGGATTTAACTGTCTATTCAGTGTTATTCAGTGTATCACAATCAATGATTTTCTTCGTATTTTATATATCCTTACTAACTGTAATTTTCAGGGTAAAGCAATGTCTAATCAAGAGTTGTGCGAGTTTCTGAGAGGGAGGGGAATAGACGTTTCTCGATTTGTCAACGAGAAGGTACATATTTCTTATTAAATAATCTTCAAATATTCTATAACTCAAGATGGTAATAATGGACTCACAGTACTGTAAAATCTGAAATGATTTACATTGTTGTGTTCAGCATTATGTATGAGTTATACTTTTTAGCTGAACTATTCAAAGAATAGGACGGTTATCCTTCTATCCTGCAGTGTTTGTGTCAGCATCAAACCCTGGTTAAGATTTTCGTACCAGTCCACTTTCTTCCTAAACTAGTAAAAATGATGCTTGACTACTATCATGGTCCCCATCTGTTGACAGGAGATAACTCTATCAATGATTTTGACTGAACTATGTCCCTTTTCAACTTGGACATTTGGTAAACATGGTACTCTAGTAAGATTTTTTTGTACTTTATTTCTTAACCATATAAGATGAGCCTTTGAAACTTGAAATAATTGTTCACTGCCATCTAACTATAAATAAGAGGAGGTAATTTTGTCCATTACTAAATTTGACTAAATTATGGTTCTTTTTCAACTTCAACTCCAGTGGCAGGTTTCTTGAACAATTTATAGAGTTAGCTTAAGTATTTTTTATGTCATGACTTAGTTTAAGGAACAAGTTATGAATGACAAGTTATGAATGAGTTCGTTCTTAAGCAGTTTCTTGAGTCAGAACTAAGCAAAGTCTGTAATCTACACGGTTCGAAACTGATTAAAAAACGTGTCTGTTTAAAGTCCACGTTCACACATATTTACCTGGACTGAATCGGAAGAAAATATATTTTTATCAAGATAATCAGTCAAATCGCGTTTCAAAACGATCATAAGCAGACGGTTTTACGACTTTTATATTAGGTACGAGAACGTCTGAGTACGAAAGCCATCTAATCAATATTCATGAATTTGACATGTGACTGCAGTCCTCATATGCCCATATGAGACTGATGTGTTAGCAAATACCAAAAAACAACAATGGGCATGGTCTATGATTGTTATGTTCTGCACTAGCACATACACACAAAGACAGTTCTGCACCACTAATGATGCTGCATCAGACAGTGATTTGCACTTATAATTAGTCATTATATTTTTATTACAAGAACGATTTTGACCCAGTTTTCATTCCAGACCTCGATAAAAAGTACATTTGGTTGAAATTCAGTAGTGGTTACATCTACATGTATATAAGATATACAAATGTACATGCTGTGAACTGTACCTTTAAATTGTTACGAATAAAATTTCACATGTACATACTAGCTACATCATTAATGGTATTATGTTGTATTTTGTACAATGGCTTTATAATACAAAGAGTGACAAAAATATTCAATATTTTCCTCTAAGCTGTAAGTATCGCGATGAATGTTCACATGTATGCTATTAAATAGATAAAAATGTATTAAATTTTCACATGTTTCACTGCTGTACTTACAGGTAGCTTCTGAAATCCCCCGTGCATTTTACATATTGTAGCATGGTGCCAGAGTATTTGCAAAGATGAGTTTGTGTTAAGTTGTAGAACTTACTAGATAAATTGATAAATGCAGATAATGAAGTGATAATCTCATGTTTAACATGTAATTTAAAAAATCATGTTACAGATTGACTGTTGTGCTCTGTTGCTGATGAGTGAAGAAACACTGAAGTCATACCTTCCAGCATATGAGGACAGAATAACAGCTATAGCTTTCAGTCAAAGTAAGGCTAAAGATGAGAGAGATAGACCAGGTAACTACTTAAATGCTCTGGATGAGCTAAGATCAAAGTGGCAGAGAAGTCGATCAACTGTGCGAGGGTTTGGGAAAGGCTTTAAAGTTGGGAATGTGTATGCAAAAAGGACAACAAGAAGGGTTGAACTCGGTTGGGTGGACTACAATACTGAGACCAAGTCCTTTAAACAAGTTAGGCAAAGGTGTGGTGGAGGTGTTCGCCACCTAACCATTGAAAAAGCTCTTTCATTGACTAATGTTCTTTTTCCCTGATGGAAAGTCACAGCGTGGGTCTGTACATGATTTCGAAATTCAGCTGAAGGACTTTCAGGGCCTAAATATGAATATGTCAAGGACAGTAAGTGATGTCTATGATGAAACAAAATTGAAGATCCTGAGGGTATATCTATATACAAGAAGGAAAGATGGAAAGGTAGGTTTTAGATAAATGTTATTTAGATCACTGGCATTGCTTAAATACATAGACCTTTTGGTCTTTTAAAATTATAATACGATGGGGACATAGAAGACACTTTTATATGGCGTTCGTTATGATAAAACATTCACATGTACTGAGTGTGTACATGTGATAACTAACGTTTTCCTACGTGATTACTAGCAGGTTTGCATGCAGTGGCTGTCTCACTCACATTCAGAAGCGTTAATCTAACATCTGTCTCTGATAAATTAATTGCTTCAACTCCTAATATTCTGATTTATAGTCGAGTAACACCTGCAAATACGATATCTACTTTGTGCAAATTTATGTTTTAGCATCTGATGGTCAAATGCAAAACTTTTAGTTATCCAATGGAAGCTGTTGCTGAGTCTGATGTAAATGAAAAAAATAAGGAACATGAGAAAAGTGATAGTGGGGAACCTGAAGCAATTGAGTTTGCAGAGTCTGGTTCTGATACACATGGTGCTGAAAGAAAGTGAACATGTGAATACTGATGAAGCAAATGCTGAGTCTGACCTAAATGAAGTAAATAAGGATCATGAGAAAAGCGATAGTCTTGATGAAAATCACAATATAAAATACCAAGTCAGTTGGAATACCCCTGTGAAGAATGTAAATGTTTGCAGTGTTTCTGTTGGTTCTGACTCTCCCATTCCAGTGTTTCTTCCCAAGGGTATTCAGACTGATTTTATACAGCCAGAGCCAGACATCGAGGAAGACTATGTTAGTGATGATGGTTATGAAAATGAAATCTTCAATGAAAACCTTTTTGAGAAAAAGATTAGCTATCGGGAAAGGGTTGAAGAATCTGAAATGGCATATGCTGAATTTTGTTCTTTTATGCAATAACAAGAGTGCAGATAATTCTGGACAAATCAGCATATTTTTTTTTCAGATTGAGTCTGATTCTTTGGATTCTTAGTTCACTTAGACTCAATTCCAGGGTGAAAGTTCCTGAATAATCAGAAAATTATGATATTGTTAACCATTTACCAAACAATCCCTGGTTTTTATGACCCTGAGATAGAAGCCTTTTGAAAACATTGTTGGAAAAGGAGAAAATGCTGGTAACCAGCATTTTCTCCTTTTCCCACAATGTTTTTTTCTATCCTGCTGGAAACAAATTTCAGTTTTTTAGACATGTTTATTTTGTCGTCTGCAAGTGCTTTCAATTTGGACTAGTCTAAAATTTTGTCGTTTGGTAAAGAGTTAAGGGATAAAATGCTAAGTGGCACAGTGATCACATGTTCAACAATAATGATTGTTTTTTAATGAAAAAATCAGCAGATTTTTGCACAACAAAAATTGTAAATGTTGAATGTGAATTAAATTATTTTATTGTGAGAATTAAATTTGTTCAGAAATGTTAATTTTTCTTGCCTCCTTTTAATCAAATAATTTTAGCTAAGTTTGGCTTGTGTATTAGTACTTGCTGCATTTAAACATTTAAATGCAGCAAGTACTAATGCATTTAAGTGAAATGAATAAGTTAAACAGAGTTTATACAATAATTACTTTCGGGCAAGTTCAAAACCTGGGGGGCAAGCTGGAATAAAATCCAACTTGCCCCCCGGGCAAGTTCAAAACCTGGGGGGCAAGCTGCAGTAAAATCAAGCTTGACCCCGGCCAAGTGCTGAAGAAATCCTTATGTCAACCCCTGCAAGTGCATTCGGTATGGACCCGTCTAAAATTTTGTTGTTTGGTAAAGAGTCAATTCACTCTCCTTTCTGTTAATCTTTTACTTCATTTAATGGTAGGTCAAAGTCCGGACTGCACTGATACAGATCCTCAAGCTGATCATGAAGTTGAAATATCAGACAATAGTAAGTACATAGATACTCCTATATGGTAATCAGACTATCCCTTAAACACACATGTTTACAACAGGCTATTTACCTAGGCTGATTAAAACTGGAATTGTTTGATTGTTTGTTTTTCATAAAGGTTAAGGGACCAATATATGTATTTGTATACTTATTGGGGGGGGGGGGAAAGCTATAATATCAATAAATTGTGTCAGGTTGAGTTGTCCATATGTCCGAGCGCATGATTGGTACATTAGGTGGTAGGAGATGTGTCCATATTCAAACTATCTGCTGACAACAAGTCAGAAACCGATTGTAATGAATTGCAATTTTCTGACAAGATAGAAAACATTGTGGAAAAAGAAGAAATTAGTCATTTTGAGCATTTTCTTATTTTCCCAGAGTGGTTTCAAAAGATTTCTGTACCATACACAAAAAAAAAACAGGTTTGTTTGTTTAAGGGTTAAGGGAAGTTAAACTTGTCTAGCTTGATTAATGTTTCAGGTGAAGTAAAGCATTGTAAGGAAGACCACCAGCCACACAGTTTTTGGTCCAAAGAGGCAAATGACCTTTTGATAAGTCTCTACAAAGAGAATGAGAGTGATATAGAAAACCAAATGAAAAGGAAGAAAGAGGTTTGGCACAAGATTACAAAGGCAATGAAGGATAGTGGATTTTTCTTCACACAAGGTAAAGTGGAATGTAAATGGAGAAACCTACTGCAGTCACATAAGGAAGTAAGGGATAACAAAAAAAAAAAAAACTTGACAAAAAAGAAAAACTTTTCAGTACTTTGAAGTCATTGAAGATATTGAGGCAAAGCACCATGATATCAAACCACCCCCCCCTTATACATCAGGCTCCATGATGAACAGTGATGACATTAAAACAAAATTTTGTGTAAAGGTTAAGAAGTTGGAGAGGGATTAGATTCTTCTGAACAGAATCAACCATTTTCCAAATGCTCAGGTGGTGATGGTTCAAGTCATGTTGGAAGCAAGAGGAAATTAAAGAAAGATAATAATAATGAAGAAATTTTAGAATTTCTAAAAAGTATGGAGAATAATCATCAGAGGGAAGCAGAGGAAAGAGAGAGAAGGCGGGATGACAGGGCTAAGGTACGGAATTCCATTTTGAAATATTTCCTAAAAAGTTTCCAGAGGAGCAGTGATGGAAATGCTTAATCTAACAAAGAGCACATAATGTTAGAATTTTTATCCATGTGACCAAAACCAAAAGGTTAAGAATTCTAAAAGAAGCATTTGCTAACAATAATGACAAGGTTTTGAAACTATTACCGTTATTCTTAGTGAATGTTTTTTTTTTTTTTTTTTTTCCAAACTGTTTTAACCCTTTACTACACCATTCCAACTTTTAATGACCCTAAGAAAGTAAGGTTTTGAGGATATTGTAGGAAAAGGAGAAAATGCTGGTAACTTGCATTTTTTCCTTTTCCCACAATCTTTTCTACCCATCCCATAACGATTCCAATATAGTAGTGGATTATATTTTGTATGGTTATAGACCGACTGACCGACCGACACAGTGACTCCTGTATACCCCCTCCAAATAAAGTTTGTGGGGGGTATAATAAAATCAAACAATTCTGCATGCTGTGTGATGCAGTAACTATGTAAATGTCACTTATATAGTTTTTGCACAAACTTATTTTCATGCAAAAAGATAAAAAGAGCACTTATGTACTTTTTGCACTAAGAAAAATTCAGTGACAAAAAGTATAAGTGATTCTTTTTCAAATATCTCAATTCATATAAGACTATTCAAAATGATCTTGTCTTCCTTCAATTTGTTACTGTTTTAGTTAAGCAAGAGGAGAAAATGAAAGGTCCAGTTGATACAGAAAAATTAAAACAGATTTTTTGCTTCTCCTGAAAACTTACAACTTTGCAGATATTGAGTTCTTGCAATAAGGTGACGACATGTATTTGTCCTTAGAACACAGAACATATTGAGGGCTAAGTGCAAGAAGGTCATAAGTCCAAAATATGGCTGAAGTATCCGCAATTTCTCTAGGGTTTTCAATATAACTATTGTTTGCAGAAAGATGCTTAATTGGTGAGGAAACAATACCCTTCATCTTTCTGATCATGTCCCAGACTTTTTTTGTAGAAGTTCTTGCATTAAGTCTGGAAACAGAATGTCTCCAAGACTTACGTTTGCCATATTTTATAGTCTGTCTAGCTTTTGCTCTGGAAATAAGGAAAAGATTATGGTTTTCTGGAGTGAGTCTCAGATTGAACTTTCTGAGAGCTTCTTTCCTTTCTTTTATAGCTGATTTACATTCATTTGTGAACAATGGCTTATTTGGGCATTTTGGCTTTGTCGAGGGCTGTGATACTGATTGTTTTGCTGCATCAAAGTCTTCGGGAAAAAAGTTCTGCAGGATCAGTACAATCTTCAAGTTTATCTCTTGTAATAGTCTGCTTGCAGAGAACTTGAAATAGGTCCCAGTTGGCTTTAGAGAGTTTCCATCTCTTGAGACGTTCACATGTAGATGGCTGAGAAGATGTAATAACAAGAGCTTTGCAGAGGGGCGCATATGCCCAAGGGGCTTGTCAGTGAAATGGGTTAAAGTGAAGGATGTACTGTGAAAGAGCCAGACACTGGACAGTGAGGGATCACATATGAGACCATAGAGTTGTTTGTTCTTGTGCACTGCACTTCTCCTCAATTTGATCTATGCACCTGTGAAGTATCATTTTTACACCTCTAATAGTTTTTGAGTTATGCTCCTGACAAAATTTAAGTAAGAAAAAATCAAAGGACAATAACTCCTAGAATATGGGGCCAAAAGTTGTAGCTCTAATACACTGCACTTCTCCTCAATGTCATCTATCAACCTGTGAAGCTTCAGGTTTATCTGATGAAGTTGTCGAGTTATGCACTAGACAAAATTTGTGTAAGGAAAAAACAACAAAAAAACGCAAAGGACAATTACTCCTAAATTATGAAATCAGAAGTTATGTTTCCTGTGCACTGCACTTCTCCTGGATAAGATCTATCCACCTACGAAGTATCATGTATACATCTGTAATAGGATTTGAATTATGCTCCTGACAAAATTTAAGTATTACAAAAACCCAAAGGGCAATAACTCCTAATTATGGGGCCAAAAGTTTGGGATCTTGTACACTGCACTTCTCCTTAATGTCCTCTATCAACCTGTGAAGTTTCCTGTTTATATCTGATGTACTTTTCAAGTTATGCACTAGACAAAATTTAAGTAAGAAAAATAACAAAGGGCAATAATTATGAAATCAACAGTTACGTTTCCTGTGCACTGAGATCTATCCACCTAGGAAGTATCATGTATGCACCTCTAATACTTTTTGAGTTATGCTCCTGACAATCTTTAAGTATGAAAAATAACAAAGGGCAATAACTCTAGAATGCCCAAAGCGATCCAAATATAAAGAACCACATGGATAACTACATATCATAGAGATTCATTGTGGTAAGTTTGAACTTATTCCAATGGAAACTGTAGGAGGAGTTGCAAACACAAGAAATTGCTAACGAACCGACAGACCGACGGACGACCAAGGCCATAACATAATACGACCCTTCGGGTGTGTAAAAATTGGAAAGTGGTCACTTCCCACAATGGTCAATTCCCACTTTCCAGTTAAAATCCTGAAGCAAAGCTGGGCTACACAGAGAAAGGTCAGGAGAAGAGTAAGACCCAGTTGCTGGATGAAGATATGTTTTTGAATTAATGTCATTTATTATTAAAGAGTTATTAGAAATGAAGTTCTCAAGTTGTATGCCAGTCGGCCATTTTTCATCGAATCAAAAAATAAAAAAAAAAAATATATATATATATATATCGGCGGAATGGGTTTATGTACACATGTATAAAGTTTCACAAAATTCCGTCCAATGGTATTGGAGATATTCTCCCGGACGGACACAAGGTTAGAAAGACGGACAACGCTAAAACTATATCCCTCAGCATTCGGCGTGGGATAATAAAAGTGGAATTTTTAAACTGAAAAAGGTTTGAATACATTAATAAAAGTAAAAAGGTTGAATTGAGAAGGATTATGTGTGATCTTAATATGCATAAAGGACATTATTGAGTGTAAGGGCAATCCCTATCTACTCAAAAGTTTGAAATGATAAAGTTAGGAATTTGAAAAAAGATTTTAACAAAGTGTTGGATGGATAATAAGAAGTCTTTAAATGAAGAAGAAATATGTGTCATTTTTAATGTGCATAAAGTATGATATCAAGTGGCTGGGTGTCCCTGCCTACTCCAAAGTTTTAGATTAAAAAGGTAAGACTGTGAATATTACTTTTCCTAGGAAATGAGTGTTAAAACTGGTAAAGTGTAAAGTGTGGAGCCTCCAATGGGATCAGTATACTCTCATTAAAGAGGTCCTATCTCCAATGAGATAAGATGCCCCAAGAAAGGTGATCCTCCCATTAAGGAGATGCAAACTAAAGATAAAAAGGATGAAATGGTAGAAATATGGGTTTACACAACAGGTTAAAAAAGGTAATTAAGAAAGTATCACAGCTTGTTGTAAAGACCAATCTCTTTGATGAAGGTGATAATTGAATCAATGTTGACTTTGTCAAAGAGGTTGTGCATACTGTCAAAATTGTAGTATTTCTCACGAAGGCTGGAAGTCAATGCAATTTAATATAATATGTTTAATTGTAAGGTGCACAAAATCTAAGAATACCTTTAGAGGCTATGTAGCCCATCCAGGGTAAACCATCTAAAATTTATTTTCTTATTTGTCTTTCTTGTTCATTGATGATTTGCCAGCTATTGCCTTCCCTAATTCAGGAATAAATCCTTATTTTAGTTCACCTAAACATGACATGCTCAACGTAAGCTTTTGTGATCATGCTGTGTCCGTCGTCCATTGTCCGTCATCCAGGTGTCAACAATTACATTGTGTGCACTATAGAGGCCACATTTTTAGTTAGTTACTCATAAAACTTGGACAGAATATTTGTTTTAATATCTCAGACAAGTTGAAAATTGGATCATGTCAGTTAAAAAAGTAGGTCACAGCGTCAAATCTCAGAAAAACTTCATGTGCACTCTAGAGGCCACATTTTCATTACCATTGAAACTTGGTCAGAATGTTTGTCTTGATAACATCTGAGATAAGAATGAAATCGGGTTATGTACATTCAAAAGGTAGGTCACATGGTTGGATCTTAGAAAAACCATGTGTGCACTCTAGAGGCCACACTTTCAGCCCAATATCCCTTAAACTCAGAATTTTTTTTTTTTTTTTGGTGATATCTAATTTTGAAATTGGGACTTTTTGAGTCAAAAAGTAGGTCACTGGGCTAAATCTTAAAAAACCTTGTGTGTAGTCATGAGGCCACATTTTCAGCTTAATACACATGAAACCTGGTCAGAATATGTCTTGATGATGTCCTGGACAGGTATGTAATTCAGTCAAGTTTAGTCAAAAAAGTAGGTCACTCGGACAAATCTTAGAAAAAACTTTTATGTTTTAAGAAGGCAAAACTTTCAGCCCGATACAATTGAAACTTTTACAAAATGTTTGTCTTGAAAATATCTCGGATAAGTATAACAGTGGGTTATATCTGGTCAAAAAGTAGGTCACAGGATAAAATATTTAAAAAAAAAAAAAAAAAAGCATATTTGCACTCTAGAGGCCATATTTTCAGCCTGATATATCTATGTAACTAAGAATGTTTTCCTTAATAATGTCAAAGTTAAATTTGGAACTGAGTCTTGTCAGGTCAAAAGTAGGTCACTAAGCTAAATCTTACAAAATTCTTGCGTTTAGTCTTGAGGCTATATTTGCAGCTTGATACTAATGAAACTTGGTCAACATATTTGTCTTGATGATGTCCTGGACAGGTTCAAAATTGGGTAATGTCCAGTCAAAAAGAAGGTCACTGGGACAAATCTGAGAAAAAGCTTGTTTGTTTTATAGAGGGGCACATTTTTCGGCCAAATATTCTTGAAACTTGGTCAGAATGTTTGTCTTGATAATATCAAATAAGTCAGAAATTTGGTTATGTCGTGTCAAAAAGTAGGTCACAGGGTAAAACTTAGAAAAACCTCAAGTGCTCTTTTAAGGACACATTTTCAGCCCAATATTCATAGAACTCAGTAAGAATGTTTTTCTTGATGATAACAAAGTTATGTTTGAAATTGAGTCTTGTCAGATAAAAACAGTATGTCACTAGGCTAAATCTTGAAAATTCTTGTGTGGGCCACATTTTCAGCCTGATAATAATGACACTTGGTGAGAATATTGTCTTGATGATGTCCTGAATGGGTTCGAAATTGAAGCATTTCTGGTTAAAAAGTAGGCTGCTTGCATAAATCTGAGAAAAGGCTTATGTTTTGGGGCCACATTTCCAGCCTAATACTCATGAAACTAAGTCAGGATGTTTATCTTAATAATATCTCACATAAGTTTGAAATTGGGTTATGTCAGGTCAAAGAGTAGGTCACAGGGTAAAACTTAAAAAAAAAAAAAAACCTTCTAAGCACTCTTGAGGCCACATTATCAAACTGATATTTCATTAAACTCAGTCAGAATGCTTGATTTGATGATGTCTTTGTTAAGTTTGAAATTGGGTCTTGTCTTGTTAAAAAAAAAAGGTCACTGGGCTAAATCTTAGAAACACCTCATTCTTATGAAACTTAGAGTATTTGTCTTGATATTGTCCTGGAGAGGTTAGAAATCTGGTCATGTCCAGTCAAAAAGTAGGTTACTGTGACCAATCTCAGAAAAAGCTTTTGTGTTTTATAGACATTTTCAGCCTAATTCTCTTGAAACTTGGTCAGAATGTTTGTCTTGATAATATCTCAGATAAGTATGATTTTGGGTCATTTCAGGTCAAAAAGTAGGTCACTGGGTCAAGTCTTAGAAACATTGTGTGCACTCTAGAGGCAATATTATCAGCCTGATATTCATTAAATTCAGTAAGAATGTTTTTCTTGATGATACCTGATGTAAATTTGAAATTAAGTCTTGTCAGGTCTAAAAGTAGGTCACTGACCTAAATTTGGAAAAAAAAAAAAGATTGGGTGTAGTCAAGAGGCCATATTTTCAGCCCGATACACATGAAACATAGAATATCTTGATGATGTCATGGACTGGTTTGAAATTCAGTCATGTTTCATTCAAAAGTAGGTCACTAGACCAAATTATGAATAAGCTTTTGTGTTTTATACAAGGGGCGTTCATTAAATAATGAAAATACCTGCATATCTCGGGTGTCCGTCATTCGATTTCATTTATTTTTCTACAGTCCCTCAAAGTACTCTCCTCCTCTCTCTATGCACAGTTGCAGCCTCCTGCGCCATTTATCAAATGCTGCTCGGTACTCTTCTTTAGGTATACCCCGTAACTCTGCAATTACGGCTTTATAGAGGTCTTGGACACATGTATACTTGTTTCCTGCTAAGATCTCCTTCAGTTTAGTAAACAACCAAAAGTCACATGGGGCCAAGTAAGGACTGTAGGCAGGATGGGGGAGTGTAGAAATTCTATTCTCTGACGGATACTGGTTTACAGCTGCTGTTTTATAGGCACTCGCATTGTCCTGCAAAATCATGATTCTCGATGTTCCTGTGATGGGACAACGGTCATTCAACTTAGAAACCACCTGAGGAAGTACAGTTTTTCTGTAGTATCGCCCAGTCATGGTTGCTTTTTCTGGTAGAACATATACAGCTACATGTCCTTCATGGTTGAAAAAATTGTGAAAAGCCTTTTTCCAACTCTGAAAACCTGGTTTACAGACCACAGGTCTGGGTTCATCTTTTGTCAGCCTCATCATGTTAGAACGTTTGTTAGGGATCCTACAGAAGTATATCCAAGTTTCATCTCCCGTGACTACCTCAGATATCCTTTTGGGGCCATTGGGTTCGAACATGTCTAAAAGTTGCCTTGCACAAGAAACTCGTAGTGGCCCAAGTTTCAGGCTGATACTCTTCAAACTTGGTAAAAATGTTTTGATAATATCTCAGACATAAGTAAGAAATTGGGTAATGTCAGGTCAAAAAGTTGGTCAAAGGGTCAAATCTTAGAAAAGTATTATATCCACTCTAGAGGCAATATTTTCAGCCTGATATTCATTAAACTCAGTAAGAATGTTTTTCTTGATGATATCGGGGTTAGTTTGTAAGTAAGTCTTGTCAGGTCCAAAAGTAGGTCACAGGGTATAATCTTAGAAAAAACATATTTGTACACTAGAGGCAATAAATCAGCCTGATATATTTATTAAACTAATTAAGAATGTTTTTCTTGATGATGTCCAAGTTTGAAATTGAGTCTTTTCTGGTCAACAAGTAAGTCCCTGGGCTAAATCTTACAAAACTTGTGTGTAGTCTGGAAGCTATGTTTTTAGCCTGATACTAATGAAACTTGGTCAGAATACTTGTGATGATGATGTCCTGGACAGGTTCAAAATTGGATAATGTTCGGTCAAAAAGGTCACTTGGACAAATCGGAGAAAAAACTAATTTGTTTTATAGAGGCCACATTTTTCGGCCAAACATTCTTGAAAGTTGGTTGGAGTGGTTGTCTTGATGATGTCATATAAGTAAGAAATTTGGTTATGTCGTGTCAAAAAGTAGATCACAGTGTAAAAAACTCATAAAAACCCATTGTGCACTCTAGAGGCCATGTTTTCAGCCCGATATTCATAAACTCAGTAAGAATGTTTTTCTTTATATCTAAGGCAAGTTTGAAATTAAGTCTTGTCAGGTCCAAAGGTAGGTCACTGGGCTAATCTTACAAAATTCTTGTATGGGCCACATTTTCAGCCTGATAACCGTGATACTTGGTAAGAATACTGTCTTAACCATGTCCTGGACGGGTTCGATATTGAAGCATTTCTTCTGGTCAAGGTGTAGGCCACTTGCAAAAATCTGAGAAAAAGCTGATGTGTTTAAGGGCCACATTTCCAGCCTAATACTCATGAAACCTGGTCATGATATTTATCTAAATGATATCTCAGATAAGTTTAAAATTGGGTTATGTCTTGTCAAAAAGTGGTCACATGCTAAAAGAAAAAAAAAAAAACCAAGCAATTTTATTGAAATGATATCCCCGCCGAAAAAGACCTTTTTTGATACAAACATATCAGAGGTATTGTGTGTTGCATGTACATGTGGCCTTTTTGTCAATGGTCCATGATAAGATTACACATTAAGCCCACTTTTTCCATGGCACAGCATTTCATTAAATAAAAAAAAATATATAAGCGGTCCATAATGAGATTATACATTAAGTCCCCTTTTACCATAACATGACCTTTCATTAAATGAAAACAAATAATGAAAATATACATCAAGCCCCCTTTTTCCACGGCACATCATTATATGTAAAAGAAATTTGTATCAATGGACTATCCTAAGGAAGACATGCATGAAGTTTCATAAATGTTCATCAAGGACTTTAGAAGATACCTGTCCAGGCAGATGGATGGGCGACTGACTGTTATTGGTCCATAATGAAATTATACATTTAGCTCCTTTTTTTTCATGGCATGCCATTTCATGAAATAAAAACAAATAACTATTGTCTGTGGCTTGTGATAAATAATATAAATATGAAGTTTTATAACATTTTGTCCAGGAGTTAAAGATATTGTCCATAATGGAAAAATACACCCATTGCCCTTTTTCCATGACACAACATTTAATCCAAAAAGCTAAAATAACGATATTGGCAGACTATCATAAGGAACACACGTATGAAGTTTCATCAATTTTCGTCAAGGATTTTGAGTTAAAGAGATACTGATCCATAATGGAAATATACATGAAGCCCCCTTTTTCTATAACACTATTATATCAAAAAAAGCAAAAAATAAATAAATAAATATTGGTGGACATCATAAGGAACACGTGTATGAATTTGTATTAGCTTTTGTCTCAGATTTTAGAAGATATCTGTCTGGAAAGACGGACAAAGAGACGGTCATTAGTCCATGATGAAATTATACATTTAGCCCCCTTTTTTCATGACATGGCATTTCATGAAATAAAAACAAGTAACTATTGTCTGTGGCTTCATAAAGATGAAGTTTAGTAACATTTTGTCCTGTAGTCAAAGAGATATTGGTCCATGATGAAAATATACATCAAGCCGCCTTTTTCCATGACACGGCATTTACTGAAAAAAGGTACAATAATGATATTGGCTGACTATCATAAGGAACACATGTATGAAGTTTCATCAATTTTCATAAAAGATTTTGAGTTAAAGAGATATTGATCCATAATGGAAATTTACATGAAGCCCCCATATTGAAAATCAAAAAAGCCAAAAGAAAAATCAATATTGGAGGACATCATAAGGAACACCTGTATGAATTTCCATTAGTTTTTGTCTAGGATTGAGAAGATATCTGTCCGGAAAAACAGACAAACAGATGGTCATTGGTCCATGATGAAATTATACATTTAGCCCCCTTTTTTCATGACGTAGTATTTCATGAAATAGAAACAAATAACTATTGTGTGTGGCTTGTGATAAAAAATATAAAAGGGAAGTTTCATTACATTTTGTCTTGTAGTGAAAGAGATCCTGGTCCATGTTGAAAATATACATCAAGACCCCTTTTTCCATGACACGGCATTAAAAAAGCGTATATCGTCGGTGGTGGGTCAAAACCTCGTAACTCCATATTTTTGAGAAAATGACTTTTTGAAATTGCGGATTTCACTAAAACCTAACACGCCATCCCTCAAATCCTCGTAGCTCTACGCCAATCAATTGACGAGTTATGACCACGTGATGAATTCTCGTATACGGTTTGAAGCATAAGGAGCGTCATCAAAATATCATATCTCATGGCGTTGAGACATCTTGGCACATGTGACACTTCAAGGTGAGTTATAAGGCAGTTTTGCTGCATATAAACACACTTAAATGCATTTTCTAACATTTTCCAACATATCTATTTCCAAAGTAAGATGTCAGATGTTAACTTTAATACTGTAGAGAATTATTCACTTGTTTTTTTTTTTTTTTTTTTATAGGAATCGTCACAATGTTTCATCTTCAATGTACAGTATTTTCCACATTCTTTCAGAATACCAGAGTAAACTAGAGCTGTCACTGAATGTGACTTAATACCACCGCCAGCGCTTTGACAGAAACAGACAATTACTAGTATTTTGTACACAGACGGACACACGGACGGACAGACAGGCTAATTCCAGTATACCCCCGAAAACATTCGTTTTACGGGGGTATAATTACTAAATTCCTATCAGAGATGTGATGCTGAACATCTACAACCTACAGTTTGCGCCAAGCAACTTTTAAATTCCATGTTTTCGTATTTTTTCGAGATACAACATTTTGA
Organism: Hippopus hippopus; assembly: GCA_946811185.2. NCBI lineage: Eukaryota > Metazoa > Mollusca > Bivalvia > Cardiida > Cardiidae > Hippopus > Hippopus hippopus. The sequence goes on from OX328110.1 coordinate 10,935,885, forward strand.
TAATCTGACATTATCGATCAAATCAGCCCAGTTACGATATTTTGACAGCACCTGTACATTTCTGATTCTGTGAAGTAATTGTCATTCTACAGTGGAAATACCATTTTGTATGTTTTTATAAGGGTAGATTGTTGTAGTTTGACCCAAGAGTCTAAAATCATTGGATCATGTAACCCTACAAAGATCAATGTCTGTTCATATTTACATGTTGAAGCCATGCTTAACTTGTATTAAAGTTGACCTGCATGAAGACATTTTTTCACACAATTCCTTTTTAACACATTTTTTGGTATCTGCGATCCTTTTAACATTGTAATTATAAATTATCACAAATTAAAGGTTCGAGGACTGCCAACAGAGTTAGATGCATTGTGATAAAACCTATCAAGTAGTGGAAAAAGTTGAACAAGATAAGACTGCACAAATGAGCAGACTGGTCTGTGTCTGTATAAAAAATTGATAAAAAAGCTGTGTTCATTTGAATAGCAGGATGCAAAATTCGAATTCGAATTGCGTGTAATAATTCCAATGATTCAATTTAGGGTGTGTTTGTATTTCAGTTACGTCTTACTCGGGAGAAAGTGATACTGAGTCATCGGATGAAACCAATCTTCAGCAATTCAAGTGCCATTTATGTTAGTACAAGCCCGACTTCACAGTTCTTGTATACATTCTATCGCAGATTCTGGAAGTAGGTCAGTTCTTACTAAGGTTAACAAATGGAGAGTACTAGGTTAGATGCCATTTTGAAGACTGTAAGCGTTATTAATATTATTGTTTAAGATGTATCCATCCTACTTTTCCAAACGATAACTTGAACCATCTTCAGCTACCCGACTTACAGGAAAATGGAATCCATTGTCCTCTGTGAACCTGGACATGAACCCAGTAACTTCTAGTACTAAAATGGCTTTGTCAAGGGGACAATATTTAGTACAGCTTTCACTTAACAACAATTAACGTTTGCAAAAATCTGTTTCTGTCCACTCTAGGTATAGGGGAGAAGTCTGTTTATGCATGGGTGGAAGGGTCAACTGCTGGTATTCTGAACAAACGTATAGATAGAGGTAAAGCTTTAATTATAAAGATTTGAATAAATTTCCACAGAGAAAAAAAGGATCAATAAATCAATCATTTAATTGTTTCAGTTGAATTAAATTAATTAACTGATCAGTAAATTGTTTGGTTATGTCAATATTTCAGGATGGCACCAGTACAGGGCTAATTAACAGTTGACCAGCGCCTTAAATAGCATGGCTCGAACCATTCACATAAGGATAGTAAGTCCAAATACTTAACTGCTGGAAAAAAACAAAGCCACAAATTTATTTAGAAAAAAATGTATCCTACATGCAAGCCTGCAAGAAATAACAACAACAGCAACAACAACATTAACAACAACAACAACATTAACAACAACAACAACAATAATAATAATAGTAATAAATTGATTTGTAAACCAATACTGTATAATTGCAATCACATTTTATAAATACAACATCATTCCATTTTCATATGTATCATAGTTTAGTACTAGTATATCACAGTATAATTTATCAGTGTTGCTCAAATAATTACGCGTATTTTAAAAATTGTACAGAGGTTAAGCAAAATAAGTATCTTTCCGGTGGTTTTTAAAAGTAAAAACGGAGAGCGTGGATGATAAAAAAACCAAAAATTGTTTCCCCTTCTAGTGTCGAAACGACGAAAATTTAGACACATATTCGCTTCTCCTTTAAATTCTTATTCTGAATTCCAACACTAGACATGCGATTGGGTGAGATGTTCAGTCCCAGCCAAAACAAATTGCTAGTGTTGGACTTTAGAACCAGAATTAAATCCAAAGATGTTTGGTAATTATGGCCCATGTAAATACATAGTATTTCCGATCTTACCTCTTTACTTTCATGGATGAATAGATGAATAGCGTTTTAAGGCCCGCCGACAACTTAGGTCATATTGGGCGCACTTACTTAGTAAACAATAATGCGAGGTGAAAATAACATACATGTGCAACAACATAAGACAAAAATGAGGAATGGACGAAACACAAAATGATGCCCCTTTTGTCGCCTTTTACGACATGCATGCTGTCACTTTTGTTCCGCCAGATGAAATGGCAGATGTGACGATCGCGGGACTGCAGTGGTTTATTCTTATACCCCCGATTAAACCACACGGGGTCCCACAGGCCAATTGATTCCCATTCCAAACCCTATTTACATCGAGAAAAAAATACAGGATTTGGAATAAGAACTACCCAGCCTGCTGCAATCCTACGAATTACGAGGAAAGCAGCCGTTTGTCTCTAATTTTAGTCGCCTTCTACGACATGCCATAGAGAAAGGCCGAGGTCCTATTCTATAAATTAAAAAAAACCCGGGACCCCACGGGGATCTTTACTTTCAGGTGAGAGAAAACGGGCTATGGCAGAGAGACATGCTGGGACTTGAGATAGTGTAGAGAATTTTCTTAATGTATTGCCAAAAATGGAATCATATTACTGCTGTGCATCAAGCCAAAAGCTGTATTTAGAATCTGTGTTTGATACTTTCAATGCACTCTGTAACAAGTACAAAACCTACTGTGGACAAGATAGTGAGGTTGCCAGCAGACGCATTTTCAGGGAGACATTTGACAGTTTGAACTTGGGCTTGTATAAACCAAAAAAAGATAGATGTGATACATGCTGTAGATTTGAAGCAGGTAACTTATCCCAGGAGTTATATAATAGACATATTGAGAAAAAATCTCAGGCAAGACATGAAAAGGAAAGTAACAAAGAACTTGCAGCTCACGATGATTCTATAATGGTAGTCACGTTAGATTTACAGGCCGTGCTATTATCCCCTAAGCTGAATGCCAGTGCATTGTACTATAAAACTAAACTTGCCTGCCATAACTTCACAGTGTTTGACTTAACAACAAAGGATGTTTCATGTTATTATAGGCATGAGGGTCAAGGACACCTTTCCGCTAATTCTTTTGCGAGTTGCGTCGCTCACTTTCTTGAATGCTCCCTGACAAGAAGGTCACAGGTCAAACAATTTATTATCTATAGTGATGGCTGCACTTATCAAAATCGGAATGTTGTTCTTTCCAATACCTTGAGTCATTTATCAACTAAACACGGTATTACTGTAACTCAGAAATTTTAGAAAAGGGTCATACTTACATGGAAGTTGATAGTGTGCACAGTACTATTGAGAGGAAGGTTAAGAGCAAAAATATTTATGTGCCCCAAAACTACGTTGATCTGATTAAGTCGGTCCGACGTAGTCAGAAATATAATGTTTTGTATGTAGACCATTCCTTTTTTAAAAGGTGGTCTCACCTTGAGATATACTCCTCTATTAGACCTGGAACCAAAGTAGGTGATCCGGTGGTCACCGACCTTTGTGTTCTATTGTACAAACCCTCTGATGATATCAAGTACAAACTGTCTTTCAAGGATGAATTTTATGACCTCCGACGAAGATCTAAAAATCCAGAGTTACAAAGAGGAAAAGTCCATGATCTTCATACAGGGCCACTCAACATTGAATGTTCTAAATATAACCATCTTAAGGATCTCAAGCAAGTCATTCCATCAGATTACCATGCTTTTTACAATGCCTTATCTCACGACTAAATCTCAATTCATAGTTAAAAAAAGTTATCTCAGAGCCTTTCCAGTTCGCTTGCTTACTTTTAGTGTACTTTCATGTTTAGAGTTTCCTGTCTGGCAGGTTTTTTGGTACCAATTTACATTTGTACAGAGCCAAAGGAATGGGCTAAGGCATGTTCCATTTAAGAACGTGAATGTGTCCGTCAAATATTTTGTATGTTCATACTGTTTCATATAAATGAAAAAAAAAAGTGAATGTGGGATTAATTTGAAAGAACTCTACATTGAAATTTATAAAGAATGATTTAAGGCCATATATTGTGTTTTATGATAAAAACGAATCCCTAAATACCCCGATCGCAACACTTTTTTGACGGACTTAACTCCCGTATATTTTCAACTGGTGTGTTTACATCCGCGGTTTTCGTGAAAACACAAAAAGTAAGTATAACTTTTATATTAATCATTTGTTCTGATATATCTTCATCATAATAATGTTTTGTTTTGTAAATGTAACACGAAATACCTTAAAACTGGTCATTTGAAAAACACTGGTTTTTCATCTGACTGTTCCGTCATAAGAATGATGTTTGCGCTTCACTTAATATTAATTTTATTGTTCCAAGAAAAACTCTTCAAAGTCAATGCGGGAACAGTTATTTATCATAGCTTTTACATCCATGTGTTTTTTTGTTCATTTTGAACTCTGCGTTATTAAAAAACGGTACAGAATATGAAGCGAGCGTAAATTCTGTCAAAGAGGAATAATGACTTAAGCAAACTTTACCCCGAAGTGGGTTGGTTACTTCCCTTCTGTATGCCTAAAGCCCCCCCTCGATACAGAGCTACAGATAAGAAGCGTATCGGCGTAATTACCCAATTATTTTGACCAATTTACGCAATTAAAATAAATTTCAAGCGTAACAATTACGCAAATCAAAAGCCTAGTACCCATTTAATCCGTACTTAGAAGCGTATCAATTATATCTCCTACTGCTTATTTTGCCGACAACAGAGAAAAACAAAGCTAGTTCCCACTTTTACTTTCACTTTCCCAGTACTATTGCGTCACGTTTATATTTGATAAACGGGAAACCGATATCACAGACTGGTTATTTAATCAGCTACATTTTACACCGGAAGAGCGTGTACTGTATGAAGGTAAATAAAAAGGTTGCCTGTCTAAGATAAACAATCTTTCCCCTCCGACAAACCGCAGCAAGAAGAAACAAATCATGGCGAAACGTGGGCGAAGAAAACTGGCAGTTTCTGAGCAAAACAACAAAATTTTCGGGTATCTAACGGATCCAAAGCCGAAGGATGTCGTAAAGACCCTGTTAGACGATCTGATTAGTGAAGTGTGCACGCAGTCAACAAAGATTATTACAGAAATAATCAACGATCTTCTGACTGATGTTTGCCAGTCTGACAATACAAAACCAAAACATTCGGGTGATCGATTGACTGTAGAAACGAAACGTGAATGGGAAAATAAATTTCCATGGCTGGTAATCGTAGAAGATAGTGATCTCCAAACAAAACTTCGTTGCAAAATTTGCAGGTCAGTTAAAAAAGAATGCAAATTAACTTCAGTCTGGGCAGAGGAAGGAGCCTCAAGTATTCAGTTATCCAGTATTGTAAGGCACAACAACAGTGCTGAGCACAAAAGCGCATGCACAAAAGAGGAGCAGAATAAAAACTTATTAGCTATCAATGAGGAAAATGAACCAGTGGTAAAAGTAAGTTGTGCCAAGGAAGATGTTGTGTTATTCAACACAGTATATTTCTGTGCCAAGGCTGAGTTACCAAGTACCCAAATAAATGGAATGCTTGAACTAAATAAATTGAATGGCTTGGACATAGGGTATAAAAACCTTAGCTGGGACACTATACATGAAATTCAGGTAACCATTTCAAATGTGCTCACAACTTCTGTTGTTCAAGATATTGAGTCATCCCCCTACTTTTCAATTATGCTTGATGAGAGTACTGACATTGCTGTAAGCAAACATTTGAGCATTTGTGTGCGTTATGTTAAATCTGGAAGTCCAGTGACAAAGTTCTTGTGTAATGTAGCTCTTGCTGATGGAAAGGCATATACAATTGTAAACTGTGTTGCAGAGAAACTGCAAGAACTTGGCCTGAATCTTTCAAACTGTACCTCAATAGCAACTGATGGAGCTTCAGTGATGATGGGAAAGCATACAGGTGTTGGAGTCCAAATGAAGGCCAAGTATTCCCCCTTTGCTGTTCAGGTACATTGTATAGCACATCGTCTTAACTTGGCATGTGTTGATGCCATGAAGAAGAACGAGTTCATGACTAAATTTAGAGACAAGTTTAGTGCTCTGTATTACTTCTTTAGTACTTCCAGTGAACGCTCAACAACACTGCGTAGTCTACAGATTATTCTTGAAGAACCTGAACTTTCAATCAAGGAACCACACTCAGTTAGGTGGCTTGGTCTACGCAATGCTGTAAGAGCAGTATTTGATAGCTATGGAGCTATCATGGCTGCTCTCTCAAAATATGCTGCACAGAAAAATGCAGTAGCCAAAGGACTGCACAAGTACTTTGCAAACTTCAAAGTTGCCCTTACAACAGTATTCATGCTAGATGTACATAATGAACTCTCACTCCCGAGCTGTGAATTTCAGAAGCAAAACTTAATCTTCAGTTCAGTTCAGCCTCTGCTTGATGCCACTCAGGAAAAGTTAAGTAGTTTGCTTGAAGAAGATGGGGAAAATCTCACAAGAATGAGAGAGATAATTAGGATCACAGAAGGTGAGGCCTTTTATCAAGAAGAAAAGTTGTCATACAGAGAATCCATGGATGCTGAATTTCACACACAAAGAACACTGTACATTGAGAGCTTGAAGAAAAACATCAAAGGGAGATTTAGAAAAGCAGACAGTGCAATTTTCAGTGACCTCAGCAAGGTACTAGAGCCATGTGTTGTTAACTCAGGTGTTGACTCCAAAGAAGCAATAGAGCACTTGGGATCCTTCTATGGCCACTCAAAAGAGGTAAAAATTATACATGGGAACATTATTGATGGAACCAGAGACGAAGTAACAGAAATTGATCCAATTTTAGACCCAGATCAATTAGAAGCTGAATGGCCCAGACTGAAAGGCATGATAGGTGGTACATATGCAAATCTAGAGACAGTTATGCTCTGCAAGAGAATCATCCTCATGCATAAAACACTTTTCCCAAACTTTGCTAAACTTGCATCTGTTGCATTAACAATGCAACTTAGTAGTGTTGAGTGTGAGCGTAGCTTCAGCCTCCAGAATAGGATGAAAAACAAGTTCAGAGCATCCTTAGGTACTGAGAAACTTGAAATTCTTCTTAGAATGTGCATGTTAGGGCCTCAGCAGCAACTGAGCACAGAACTAGACAGTACCTATGAGACATTCATCAAGACTGCTGTGAACCAGTGGTTATCCCAAAAGAAGAGAAGGAAGGGTAGGCTTGTCACAGATTACAGGCCCAGAAAGAGGCAGAGGCTTGATTGTTAGGAGGAGAGGAGATGCCCATAAGTAAAAGCAGTAGTTTTACAATGTAAGTTAACACAATTATTCAATATAACAGGGGATTTGCAAAGGTTTATTACTCAAACCCTTTGCAAATCTTAAAATTGGTATGTTACCCGTTTTTTTTTTTTTTTTTCTTTGGTACCCAATTGTTTGACAGACAGAGGGGTAAATACCCAATTGACACAAATGCTTATCTGTAGCTCTGTCGATATGATGAGAATTCATCCGAATAAAAGATAATGCTGGACAAGGAGGGCAAGAAAGATGGGTTGTCAATATATTTCGATAAATTATTCGTCTGTCAAACTCCGATGACATTCGCCACTGCTGAGGTTAGCAACAAAACGTAACATTTAAGAGATTCAAAGAGTTTAAATAATACAGCCCTTCATTTTTCATCTTAGTAACAACTGCTAAGTAGTTATTTTTTGATATCGGCACTCCAGCTTCTGTTTGTGGCTAATTCCGAAAACAACATCATATTTTGACAGACAATTGTGATGCCGATGTCAGTTATTGACAGACATGAATTGTTCCAGCCGTAATTATTTGTTGCGATCGTCAGCCTTTGACAACCATATATGTTGCGATCGTCAGCCTTTGACGGCCATATATATATGTTGCGATCGTCAGACTTTGAAATCATTTTGAAATTTGATCTTCCTAGTACTTGCAAACAGAGTTTAATCCACCAGTTCAAGTTCAAACTGAAATTTGGTTGCCTTCTAAAGGGAGGTCTTCAAAAGAATTTGTCATCTCATTCATCTGAATTATTTTAAAAATCAAAATGTTTATGGATATAGGGTTAGTATCTGAATATTTATCCAAGGTACAAGCAAATAATTTACTTTGGTTTGAATGTTCAGATATATTCATGTCGGTCTAGTAGAATGTGAATATTAAATGTCAACTTAGCCTCTGGAGCATGGATAGACAGGCCCGTTTGGATAGGGTGGGCTGTGCTCCCCCTCCCAAATATTTTTTTTTTATGAAATGATGAAAATTTGGGCAATTTAGTGCCGACTGTTGAAATCCACCCCCACCAAATGTTGGAGTGCCCCCCAATCTGAAAATGCTTCCAACAGGCCTCTGATAGAACTTTAAATACAAGTGAACTTGTTAGTTCAGTACACATATATTCACAAATTCTTCATTTAATAGACCTGTACATATCATCTGTAAAGCAGTATAACTACAAATGCACCCAGTCAATTTCCAACCCAACCGCCCTTGGACTTTTATTGTCATTGTTATCATTTATTGTCCATCAAACCCTATATTGTGGAAATGTAAAAGAATCGTCTCATTCAGACGATTCTAATGAGTACCCACAGCATTGGGTTTGGAATAGAAATAACGAATTTAGAATGACATTATCCCCTCTTATCTTGAGCTCTGCATTTCTTTCAGGGTGAGCCAAGCCCGACAGTCTGTAACACTGTCACATAATCCAGGATCCATGCCAGTTAGCACTGGCTCGAATCCATCATTCTTTCCAACATTTGACAGAAGTCATTGTGACATGCATGCATCATAAATTTGTCTCTGACAAAAGGGCAAAAGAAATTTAGTTTGTCTATATGGGATTCATGAGCAGCTTGTGGCTAAAATATGATATTGTGTTTGTACAGGTGAAAGAAATGGTTAGGTGCACTGCCACCTCAATATAACTGAAATACTGTTGTAACGGTACTGATTAGTACCGGTAATTTGTGAGACTGACCAGTCACATCCTATATAAACAGATAAATAATCAAAGGCTGCGACAGATCATTTATGGTCCTCGCTACAGCAGGTTTGTATTTTTGAGACCTGTCATGAGGAAAGGGACATAAGAACTTCTCAAAATTTTAACCCTGATCAGACTTGGCTAACTGTGCAGGTTGCTCAGGGTTGAAACTTTCTATTTTCCTAGACCTCCTGTGTCATTTATAGTTAACAAACCTTATTATACGGTCAACCCTCACTGGCCTAGATCTCTTGTAGATATTTATAATACATTACCACACACAATCATGAGTTTTAATGCCACTTGGACCGATGGCTTTAGAATACACTGTGGAAAAAGAAGAAAATACTGGTAACCAGCATTTTCTTCTTTTCTAACAATGTTTTCTCTTTAGCCTTTCTGGCTCAAATTTCACTGATAGAGCCATATATTTAAGTTGTCATCTTCAACTTCTTTCAATTTGGACCAGTCTAAAATTTTGCTGTCAGGTAAAGCGTTAAATGCTGCCCAGATGGACTTTCTGTATCATTTGGTTTGATTTACAGAGTTCCCACAAGGCCTCTTTTTTGTGATGGTTCACAAAGGATTAAATACTAAGTAAAAATAACCATTACATTAAAGGTAATGTACAAAAACAGAAAATTTATGACTTGATCTGCCTAGGAAGTCAGCGCAGGCTAACCAGGGTTGATCCTTAAAAGCTCCCTCTTTTTTCAGCCAGCTTGCGGTGAGCTAGACATAGTTGTGACCATGACAGTTCAGTGTATATGTGTCCGTTGTCTGAATTTGTCTGGACACTAACTTCTACAATTGTGGATGGATTTCAAAATAATTTGGCACAATTGTTCTCTATAATGAGTAGAAGTTAACTTTTAATAAATTATTCAGGTCCTAGGTCAAAGTCATGCTTAAAGGTTAAACGTTTGCGGGCTTGACACAAGTTTGGACATTTTACATTTAAAAGGATGGAAGTACTGATCAATGCAAGACATTCAGTGTTGTTCTTCACTACATTGATTTACTTTACAAGGATGTATTCACGACATTGCTTGTTGGGCATATACATACAAAGCATGTTTTTAATCTTTGAAAATATTACTAAATTGGGTTACAGATCACTAAGATCAGTCAAGCAGATAAGCTGTAAAATGTCTCCCCCGACCATGTTTCTCATTCATTTTAGGTTGATTGATTGATTGTATGGTGTTTAACGCCGTTTTCAACATTATTTCAGTTATATCGCGGTGGCCAGTGCACCTATCCATGCTTTCTTGGAGTCTCTTTTACCAGTACTCCGCACAATTTTCTTTCCAAGCCACTGGCTGCTTTCCCACATAATCATCATCGAGACAATGGTCAGCGGTGGAAGAGGAATGAATCCTGTCGCAATGACTATCATCAATCCTCGGAAAGAAATTGGCCGAGCCAGGGGTCGTAACCAGGGATCGAACCCTGGACCCCGAATGAATGAATGAATGTTGTTTTATGGCGCATCGACAGCTTTGGTCATTTAGCGCGCACATCTGTGTTAAAAGATAGTAAAAGTGAGATTTTAAAGTGAAAAAAGTTTGAATATATTTATAATAGTAAAAGAGTTGAGTTAAGCAGAATTATGTGTGATCTTAGTAAGTATAAAGGACATTAATGAGTGACAGGGCAATCCCTATCAACTCAAAAGGTTTAAATGACAGAGTTAAGAATGTGATAGCCTCCAATGGGATCAGTATACTCCCATTAAGGAGGTCCGTGTCCAATGAGATAAGATGTCCCCAAGAGGGCTAATCCTCCCATTAAGGAGATGCAAACTAAATATTAAAGGAATAAAGAATGTTGTAAAAAGATGAGTAAGAAACTCAAGTGTAAATATCACAGTTTATTGTAAATGCCAATCTCCTTTATGAAAGCGATAATAGATTCAACACTGACAGATTCAAAAAGATTCTTTAAACTATCGACGTTGAAATATTTTGAACGAACTGGCTGAAAGTCAATGCAATCTAGTAGGATATGTTTTATAGAAAAGGATGCATTGCATGGAATACATTCAGGGGCATCGTCTCTGGTCAAGAGCCAGGAATGTGTGATGCGTGAATGGCCAATTCGAAGTCGTGCAATTATCACTTCTTCTCGACGAACGGACCTGTATACGGGGTACCATTCACCAAGGGACGGTTTAACTGAAGGCAGTTTATTGAAAACATCAGCATCCCACTGGGATTGCCAAGAAGATTGGATATGTGTTAAAACGGAGGATTTAAAATCAGTGTGTGGAACTTTAAAATCTGAAATGGGAAGGTTAAGTGCAGATTTAGCAGACCTATCGGCATTTTCATTGCCTTTGATGCCTACATGACTTGGAAGCCAGCAGAACACCAATTTATTCAAAGAAGAAATTTGTGAGATCCTTTCGAGTAAATTACAGATTAAGGGATTCTCAAGGTGTTGATTTGAAAGGGCTTGTAATGTTGACAAAGAGTCCGAAAAGATAATGAAACGGTTGGAATTAGAACTTTCAGCTAGATTAAGGGCAAGATCAATTGCTTTAATTTCAGCTGAGAAAATAGAGGAGTTGTTTGGAAGGCGGCACTTTAAGCTCCTTTTTCCATAAACAGCGGCAGCTGCTACAGAATTTCCTTCTTTGGATCCATCTGTATAGATTGGTTTGAAGGAAAAATAATGCTCCTTTATCTCGTTGTATCTAGCATGAAACACAGTTCTATCCGTGACAGACTTTTTGTCAGATGCAAGGTCAAATCTGAATTCTGCACTATTTAGTGTCCATGGAGGGATTTCAGAGATTTTATAGTCGGCAATAGACTCAGTGTCTATGCCAAGGTTATCTACAATGGGCTCCATGCGGATACCAAATGGAGGAATATCATTTGGTTTCCTTTCAAAAAGATGTTTATATTGAGGTTTAAAAACAATGTTATGAGTTGGATTAAAACGATTGGACTTCAGTTTTAAAAGATATTGAAGTGAGAGTTTTTCCCTCCTGTAAGAAAGAGAAGGTTCATTAGCCTCAACATAGAGACTATTGACGGGAGAAGTTCTGAAAGCTCCAAGTACAAGACGCAGACCTTCGTGGTGTATAGAATCGAGAATTTTCAGGTAAGATTTACGGGCAGATCCGTATACAATAGATCCATAGTCTAATTTGGAGCGAACTAAAGACCGATAAAGCCGCAAGAGGACTTTACGGTCTGCTCCCCATTCAGAATGGGCCACAACCTTAAGAAGATTAAGAGCCTTCTTGCACTTCTTTTTAAGTGCAGTGATGTGAGGAAGGAAGGAAAGCTTTCTGTCAAAGATGACTCCAAGAAATTTAAACTCAGAAACGACTTCAATTTTAGTTTTGTCCAAATACAGTTCAGGGTCTGGATGAACACCTCGTAGATTACAGAGGTGCATGCACTTAGTTTTGGACTTTGAGAATTTGAAGCCATTTTCATCAGACCACGTTTGGAGCTTGTTGAGACACTGTTGAAGTTGTCTCTCAATAATATTCATATTTCGAGATCTGAAGCATATAACGAAGTCATCAACATAAAGGGAACAGTCTACACCAGGACAGATAGCTTTAACTATACTGTTTATTTTCACACTGAAAAGTGTAACAGAGAGAATACATCCTTGGGGTACACCCATCTCCTGTTCACGGGCTCCCGAGACAGTATTACCAACTCGGACGCGGAAAAGACGTTCATCCAAGAAGGCTGAAATAAAAAGAGGAAGACGGCCTCGAAGACCAAAGTCATGCAAGTCTTTAAGAATTCCGTATTTCCAAGTCGTATCGTAAGCACTTTCAAGGTCGAAAAAGACAGATACTACATGCTGTCTATTAATAAAGGCTTCTCTGACAAAGGTTTCAAAGCGGACAAGATGATCTATGGTGCCACGTTGGCGTCGAAATCCACTCTGTACATCAACGATGAGGTTGTTTTTCTCTAAAAACCAAACAAGCCTGTCATTGACCATACGTTCTAAGGTCTTGCAGAGACAACTTGTAAGAGCTATTGGCCGATAGTTAGCCGGGTCACTAGTATCCTTGCTAGGTTTTGGGATAGGAATGACTAGTGCTTCCCGCCAGGATGAAGGAAAAACACCTGACTGCCAGATATCATTGTTAACCAGCTAGTAACTAAGTTACCACATTATATCCAAGATAAGTGGACAAACAAAGCTACAGAATATAAAAGAAAGTATGATGCATCTTATCCTCCATTTTCTGTATTTGCACAGTTTATCAGAGATCAGGCAAGAGATAGGAATGACCCAAGCTTTGGATATGAAACAGAAAGGTTAAGATAGAAAGCAAAAAGAACAGAATTTAGTGTTAAAAAAAACTGATACAAAGCACAGCAAGGACAATTCATCCAACACTACTAGTAATAAGAAAGTTGATACAGATTCAATATAATTTAACTGTTTATTTCATGACCTTCCTCATTCTTTAAACAAATGTACAAAGTTTAGAAAGCTTCCCTTAAGTGAAAGGAAACATCAGTTATTTGTAAACAGAGTCTGTTTCAAGTGTTGCGAGTCGAAAAAACATTTAGCTGGGGAATGTAAAGCGTCGATTAAATGTGACATTTGTTCATCGAACACACACTCAGCCGCACTACATGAGTTTGGGAGAAAGCCAAAGCGTGTTAGTGACAACAGCGGGGAGAATAGTGGTACAAAGAGAGATGTCCCAGATATGAATAATTCTATTGTAACTAAACACACAAATCTAATCGGAGCTGACAAGTTTAAGTCCTGTGCAAAGGCTGTTCTTGTAAAAGTCTACAAGAAAGATAGACCAAACCATTGTATGTTGACATATGCACTAATAGATGATCAGAGCAATAGATCTTTGGCCAAAACTGAGTTACTTGACTATTTCAGCGAATGTAGTTCCAATATCGAGTATACTTTGTCGTCGTGTGGAGGTGTGAAGAGTGGCCGAGTGTCAGAGGGGTTTGTTGTTGAAAGTGTGTGTGGCAATGAAAAAATAGAGTTGTCTCCCCTCATTGAATGTAATGATATTCCAAACAATAAAGATGAAATCCCAACGCCAGAAGTATGTGAACAGTTTTCCCATTTGAAAGGGTTAACAGCTTATATACCAAAATTACAGCATCAAGCTAATATGCTATTATTAATAGGAAGGGACAATCCCATGGCACATCATGTGCTTGAACAAATAGTGGGAGAGGATACTGAACCATTTGCACAGAAGTTGAGACTTGGATGGGTCGTTGTAGGTGAAGTTTGTTATGGTTCCTTTCATTCATCAAGAACTGTTAATGTAAGCAAAACATATATACTTAACAATCAGAGACCGTCACTGTTTAAATCATGTGATATGACATTCAAATGTGACATTCAGAATAGTGATGTTAAAACTAGCAGAGATTTTGATAGTGTAGGTAGTACAGTCTTTGAAAGAACAATTCATGACAATAAAATTGGCCCATCTACAGAAGATAAACAGTTTATTAAAGTCATGGAGAACAATTGGGAGAAAACAGAAAATGGCAATTGGATATTTCCATTACCTTTCAAAGAAAAATCTCTTAAGAGACCATTACCGTCAAATTTTCAGTTAGCCAAAAAGAGAACTGACATACTATGCCAGAGTCTGAAGAAAAACGCGGAAAAATGTGAAGATTTTTGTCAGTTTATGGGAGAAATGTTGAAAAATGGCCATGCTGAAATAGCACCATCTTTACAAAAGAGAGAAGAACATTGGTACCTCCCAATATTTGGTGTCTACCACCCCCGAAAGCCAAGAAAAATACGTGTAGTATTCGATTCATCTGCCAAATACAATGGAGTCTGCTTAAATGATGTACTTATGACTGGACCTGATTTGACTAACAGTTTGATTGGTGTTCTTCTTCGATTTCGGAAACACAAAATAGCAGTAATAGCAGATATTCAGCAAATGTTTTTCTGCTGTTATGTGAAACCAGAGCACAGGAATTTCCTACGCTTTCTATGGTTCAGAGATAATGATCCAACCAAGAACATTATTGAGTATCGTATGTGTGTACACGTATTTGGAAATTCGCCGTCGCCGGCCATAGCTACATATGGACTACATAGAACCGTTACTTCTCAAAGAGATAATTTTGGTGAAGATACTGTGGACTATGTCATAGATAACTTTTATGTTGATGATGGGTTATTATCAGTTAATACTCCAGAAGTAGCTATCGATGTGCTAAAAAGAACTCAAGCTGCATTGAAAAAGGGAGGTAATTTGAGACTTCACAAAATTGCATCAAACAGTAAAAGGGTCTTACAAGCATTTGATCAAGAAGATATAGCTACTGATCTAAGGAATATTCAAATCAATAAACATGAATTACAATTACAGAAGAGCCTTGGTATTTCATGGGACCTGATAACAGATTGCTTTACATTCACTGTGCCTGTTGAGAATAGGCCATTCACAAGAAGAGGCATGTTATCAGTGGTGAACAGTCTGTATGACCCGCTAGGATTTGCCGCACCAATTACAGTTCAAGGAAAGTTGTTTTTACGGAACTGGATTTCTGGTAATGACTGGGATGAACCACTGCCCAGTAGCTTGAAGCCTGAGTGGGATATGTGGCTATCATCTCTTACACATATGAAAGATGTAAAAGTGAAAGGTGCATATGGTCTAGAAAATTATGACAGTCAGTGTGAACTTTTCATAGTTTGTGATGCATCAAAAGAAGCCATAGCGGCAGTAGCATTTTTAAGATCAGTTAATTCTTCAGAGCATTTTGAAGTTTCATTTGTAATGGGAAGGGTAAAAGTGGCACCGAAACATGGTCATACTATCCCAAGACTTGAGTTGTGTTCAGCAGTGTTAGGGTTAGAACTAGCTGAGTTTATATGTGACCAGTTGAACTTAGACATTTCTATCGTTAAATTCTTCTCTGATAGCCAAGTGGTGTTAGGTTACATTCATAATGAAACCCGCAGATTCTATGTGTATGTTACAAACAGAGTTGACCAGATTAGAAAATCTGCAGAACCATCTCAGTGGAGTTATGTTACCTCAGAGGAAAACCCTGCTGATCAGGGAACTAGGAAAATCAATGTAACTCAGCTTCAAGTTAGCATGTGGTTAAATGGTCCGCCCTTCATGTATTGTGAAAAATCACAAAAAGTGAATCTAAAGAGTTTTACATTGGTTAATCCAGAAAACGACTGTGAAGTCAGACCAGAGGCAAACATTAAGGTATCTAAAAGTGACATTAATACTGGATTAGGAAGATTAGGGCTAGAAAGATTTCTCAGATTTTCTAAGTGGCAAACTTTAGCTAATGCAATTGTGACTTTGAAAACACTTGCAAACAAAAAAGGTTCTCATAATCTTCCCAAAACATATTTGGAGCTGAGAAGAGAATCCGAGCTGTTGATAATAAAAGAAGTACAAAAGACATATTTTCAAAGAGAAATGGGTGCTTGATAAGTGGAAAACTCTTGCCAAAGGACAGTAAAATCCTGTCTTTAAATCCGTACATGGACAAAGATGCTATTTTGAGAGTAGGAGGGCGGTTGAAATTTGCAAAGATAGATGACTTTCAAAAACACCCTATTATCATTCCGAAGTCAGATCACATTGCCAGGCTTTTGGTTGAATTTTACCATGCAGAAGTAAAGCATCAGGGGAGGTTATTCACTGAAGGTATTTTGAGGAGTAAAGGTTACTGGATTATTGGTGCCAAAAGACTTATATCAAGTGTGTTACACGCATGTGTTATATGTAGAAAACTTCGTGGCAAGATGGAATGTCAAAAAATGGGTGATCTTCCGGAAGATTGTGTAACTCCGTCCCCTCCATTTAGTTGTGTAGGTCTTGATGTTTTTGGACCATGGGAAATAATCACCAGGAAAACCCGTGGAGGAGTGGCTAATAGTAAAAGATGGGCTGTGTTGTTCACTTGCCTGTCAATAAGAGCAGTGCATATCGAACTTATCGAAGAAATGTCTTCCTCTTCGTTCATAAATGCGCTTCGCAGATTTATATCCATCAGAGGTACATTAGTTTTACTGCGATCAGACAGAGGTTCAAATTTTGTATGTGGAGCTAAAGAACTTGGATTGAATACAATAAGTGTAGAAGATTCTCAGATTCAAAGGTTTCTCCAAAATAAGGGTATTGTGTGGAGATTTAATTCTCCTCATTCCTCTCATAAAGGGGGAGTATGGGAACGAATAATTGGAATGAGCAAAAAGATTCTAGACTCTATGTTCCTCAACAGTTCACAGAAACTTTTGACACATGAGGTTTTGTCCACTCTGATGTATGAAGTTAGTGCCATCATAAACTCTCGTCCGTTGGCGACTATATCTTATGATGCTGAAGATCCGACTGTTCTAACACCTTCCATTCTTCTCACTCAAAAGTATCCGGACATGGATATTAGTTTTAAGGATTTACCTGTAAGCTTGAAAGATGCCTACAAATCACAGTGGAAATATGTTCTATACCTTGCAGACATTTTTTGGAGCAAATGGAAAAAGGAGTACCTACAAACGCTACAGTTGCGTCAAAAATGGGTTAATTCGCGTCGCAATATTCAAAAAGGTGATGTAGTGCTGCACATATGGATTAGTGTCAGGATTAGTTTAGTCTTAGGCTTAGCTCTGAAGGTAGGGTTGTTATAGCCTGAGGAGTTTCATCCTTTGTTGCAATATTTTGCTTTTTTTATTTCATCAGAATTTTAGACTGTCACAATTGATTGCACTTTTAACTGGAAGTCTGATGTTGAAAACATTTGACTATATTATTGTAAAAATTAGAAATACATTGTGGCAAATGAGGAGGTTGCTTGTTCAGAGCAATATCTACATTTGCCAAAATGCTTTTCCATAGATGTGGAGAAAACATTATCTTTGGGAAAGAATAAGAAATGAAAACATGTTGTACATTAGATTTATTTTGTTTATTTCAGTTTTTTATGGAATATTTAACCATTGACTTTCTAATAAAGTCATCCAGGAAAAAAGGGTGTTATTTTATGACAAAAGACCTTGAAGAGTCCTAGGGTTAGCTGTGGGTGAAACAGTACAATAAAAAACCTTGCTAATGATAAGATTTACACATCATGGAGAGTACTAAGACAAGATTAGCTGCAAGAACAGAAAAAGGGGAAGGGTTATTTCAAGAGAATTTGAAAAAACAAAGAGAAAAATTGTTAAAAGTTCAAAAAGAAATTGACAGTATTTTGTCCACATATATTTCACTAGATGTTGAAGAAGATAGACAAACTTACAGAATTCAAATAGAGAAACTGAAAACTGACCTGTATAGAGTTTATACAGAATTAGT
The DNA here is from genome assembly GCA_946811185.2 of Hippopus hippopus. Classification (NCBI taxonomy): domain Eukaryota; kingdom Metazoa; phylum Mollusca; class Bivalvia; order Cardiida; family Cardiidae; genus Hippopus; species Hippopus hippopus. The sequence continues at coordinate 10,954,082 of OX328110.1, forward strand.
TGATTTTTTAGTTTGAAACAAAGAAGAACAGTTAATGACTGAAGAAAAGTTCAATTATAGTAGATATTTGAACATATTAAATCTACATTAGATAGAGCAGTTGCAGATAAGATTTCGCATAAATCAGAAAGTTCATCAAAATCATCTCAATACAGAGCTAAAGCTGAGGCAGCTAAAGTAAAACTACAGTACATTCAGCAAGAAGTTGAATTAAAGAAGCAACAGGCAGTTTTAGCTGCAGAATTAGAGTTATTAAATTCTCGCAAAGAGGTAGCAGCATTAGAAGCTGAAGCTGGTCTGTATGAAGCTTTGTCTGATAAGTGTTCAGTTGTGTCTCAGCCACCTGTTAATTCACGGCAAAAAACTGAAGAGTATGTTAATTCATTGTTTTTCAATAAACAACAAACTGAAAGTCAGAGTATTTCTTCAGAAGTGGTGCAGTGCCTCTATAGAAAAGATGTTCTACTGAGTCGATTAAGCAAGTTTAATGACAATCCGGCCTATTTCTCTGTTTGGAAAGCAACTTTCAAAAGTGTTGTCAATGAACTAAGACTATCAGCAAGAGAAGAAATAGATTTGTTGTTAAAGTGGCTTGGGCCAAGTACAACAAATCAAGCATGGAGCATTCATGCTAGTAATGCTAGTGAGCCAGAAAAAAGTTTAGAAAGAATATGGGAGAGATTGGAAGAAAGGTTTGCTGCACCTGAAATAATACATTCGACAATTACAAGAAAAATTAGCTCTTTTCCTAGGATATCTACTGACTTAACCAAATTGTATGACTTGGCAGACGTTACCACAGATATAGAATACTTAAAGGAAGATCCAAAGCTAGCTATAGCATTTTCATTTTATGACTCGTCCATTGGTGTTAACCAGCTAGTAACTAAGTTACCACATTATATCCAGGATAAGTGGACAAACAAAGCTACAGAATATAAAAGAAAGTATGATGCATCTTATCCTCCATTTTCTGTATTTGCACAGTTTATCAGAGATCAGGCAAGAGATAGGAATGACCCAAGCTTTGGATATGAAACAGAAAGGTTAAGATAGAAAGCAAAAAGAACAGAATTTAGTGTTAAAAAAAACTGATACAAAGCACAGCAAGGACAATTCATCCAACACTACTAGTAATAAGAAAGTTGATACAGATTCAATAGAATTTAACTGTTTATTTCATGACCTTCCTCATTCTTTAAACAAATGTACAAAGTTTAGAAAGCTTCCCTTAAGTGAAAGGAAACATCAGTTATTTGTAAACAGAGTCTGTTTCAAGTGTTGCGAGTCGAAAAAACATTTAGCTGGGGAATGTAAAGTGTCGATTAAATGTGACATTTGTTCATCGAACACACACTCAGCCGCACTACATGAGTTTGGGAGAAAGCCAAAGCGTGTTAGTGACAACAGCGGGGAGAATAGTGGTACAAAGAGAGATGTCCCAGATATGAATAATTCTATTGTAACTAAACACACAAATCTAATCGGAGCTGACAAGTTTAAGTCCTGTGCAAAGGCTGTTTTTGTAAAAGTCTACAAGAAAGATAGACCAAACCATTGTATGTTGACATATGCACTAATAGATGATCAGAGCAATAGATCTTTGGCCAAAACTGAGTTACTTGACTATTTCAGCGAATGTAGTTCCAATATCGAGTATACTTTGTCGTCGTGTGGAGGTGTGAAGAGTGGCCGAGTGTCAGAGGGGTTTGTTGTTGAAAGTGTGTGTGGCAATGAAAAAATAGAGTTGTCTCCCCTCATTGAATGTAATGATATTCCAAACAATAAAGATGAAATCCCAACGCCAGAAGTATGTGAACAGTTTTCCCATTTGAAAGGGTTAACAGCTTATATACCAAAATTACAGCATCAAGCTAATATGCTATTATTAATAGGAAGGGACAATCCCATGGCACATCATGTGCTTGAACAAATAGTGGGAGAGGATACTGAACCATTTGCACAGAAGTTGAGACTTGGATGGGTCGTTGTAGGTGAAGTTTGTTATGGTGCCTTTCATTCATCAAGAACTGTTAATGTAAGCAAAACATATATACTTAACAATCAGAGACCGTCACTGTTTAAATCATGTGATATGACATTCAAATGTGACATTCAGAATAGTGATGTTAAAACTAGCAGAGATTTTGATAGTGTAGGTAGTACAGTCTTTGAAAGAACAATTCATGACAATAAAATTGGCCCATCTACAGAAGATAAACAGTTTATTAAAGTCATGGAGAACAACTGGGAGAAAACAGAAAATGGCAATTGGATATTTCCATTACCTTTCAAAGAAAAATCTCTTAAGAGACCATTACCGTCAAATTTTCAGTTAGCCAAAAAGAGAACTGACATACTATGCCAGAGTCTGAAGAAAAACGCGGAAAAATGTGAAGATTTTTGTCAGTTTATGGGAGAAATGTTGAAAAATGGCCATGCTGAAATAGCACCATCTTTACAAAAGGGAGAAGAACATTGGTACCTCCCAATATTTGGTGTCTACCACCCCCGAAAGCCAAGAAAAATACGTGTAGTATTCGATTCATCTGCCAAATACAATGGAGTCTGCTTAAATGATGTACTTATGACTGGACCTGATTTGACTAACAGTTTGATTGGTGTTCTTCTTCGATTTCGGAAACACAAAATAGCAGTAATAGCAGATATTCAGCAAATGTTTTTCTGCTGTTATGTGAAACCAGAGCACAGGAATTTCCTACGCTTTCTATGGTTCAGAGATAATGATCCAACCAAGAACATTATTGAGTATCGTATGTGTGTACACGTATTTGGAAATTCGCCGTCGCCGGCCATAGCTACATATGGACTACATAGAACCGTTACTTCTCAAAGAGATAATTTTGGTGAAGATACTGTGGACTATGTCATAGATAACTTTTATGTTGATGATGGGTTATTATCAGTTAATACTCCAGAAGTAGCTATCGATGTGCTAAAAAGAACTCAAGCTGCATTGAAAAAGGGAGGTAATTTCAGACTTCACAAAATTGCATCAAACAGTAAAAGGGTCTTACAAGCATTTGATCAAAAAGATATAGCTACTGATCTAAGGAATATTCAAATCAATAAACATGAATTACAATTACAGAAGAGCCTTGGTATTTCATGGGACCTGATAACAGATTGCTTTACATTCACTGTGCCTGTTGAGAATAGGCCATTCACAAGAAGAGGCATGTTATCAGTGGTGAACAGTCTGTATGACCCGCTAGGATTTGCCGCACCAATTACAGTTCAAGGAAAGTTGTTTTTACGGAACTGGATTTCTGGTAATGACTGGGATGAACCACTGCCCAGTAGCTTGAAGCCTGAGTGGGATATGTGGCTATCATCTCTTACACTTATGAAAGATGTAAAAGTGAAAGGTGCATATGGTCTAGAAAATTATGACAGTCAGTGTGAACTTTTCATAGTTTGTGATGCATCAAAAGAAGCCATAGCGGCAGTAGCATTTTTAAGATCAGTTAATTCTTCAGAGCATTTTGAAGTTTCATTTGTAATGGGAAAGGTAAAAGTGGCACCGAAACATGGTCATACTATCCCAAGACTTGAGTTGTGTTCAGCAGTGTTAGGGTTAGAACTAGCTGAGTTTATATGTGACCAGTTGAACTTAGACATTTCTATCGTTAAATTCTTCTCTGATAGCCAAGTGGTGTTAGGTTACATTCATAATGAAACCCGCAGATTCTATGTGTATGTTACAAACAGAGTTGACCAGATTAGAAAATCTGCAGAACCATCTCAGTGGAGTTATGTTACCTCAGAGGAAAACCCTGCTGATCAGGGAACTAGGAAAATCAATGTAACTCAGCTTCAAGTTAGCATGTGGTTAAATGGTCCGCCCTTCATGTATTGTGAAAAATCACAAAAAGTGAATCTAAAGAGTTTTACATTGGTTAATCCAGAAAACGACTGTGAAGTCAGACCAGAGGCAAACATTAAGGTATCTAAAAGTGACATTAATACTGGATTAGGAAGATTAGGGCTAGAAAGATTTCTCAGATTTTCTAAGTGGCAAACTTTAGCTAATGCAATTGTGACTTTGAAAACACTTGCAAACAAAAAAGGTTCTCATAATCTTCCCAAAACATATTTGGAGCTGAGAAGAGAATCCGAGCTGTTGATAATAAAAGAAGTACAAAAGACATATTTTCAAAGAGAAATGGGTGCTTGATAAGTGGAAAACTCTTGCCAAAGGACAGTAAAATCCTGTCTTTAAATCCGTACATGGACAAAGATGCTATTTTGAGAGTAGGAGGGCGGTTGAAATTTGCAAAGATAGATGACTTTCAAAAACACCCTATTATCATTCCGAAGTCAGATCACATTGCCAGGCTTTTGGTTGAATTTTACCATGCAGAAGTAAAGCATCAGGGGAGGTTATTCACTGAAGGTATTTTGAGGAGTAAAGGTTACTGGATTATTGGTGCCAAAAGACTTATATCAAGTGTGTTACACGCATGTGTTATATGTAGAAAACTTCGTGGCAAGATGGAATGTCAAAAAATGGGTGATCTTCCGGAAGATCGTGTAACTCCGTCCCCTCCATTTAGTTGTGTAGGTCTTGATGTTTTTGGACCATGGGAAATAATCACCAGGAAAACCCGTGGAGGAGTGGCTAATAGTAAGAGATGGGCTGTGTTGTTCACTTGCCTGTCAATAAGAGCAGTGCATATCGAACTTATCGAAGAAATGTCTTCCTCTTCGTTCATAAATGCGCTTCGCAGATTTATATCCATCAGAGGTACAATAGTTTTACTGCGATCAGACAGAGGTTCAAATTTTGTATGTGGAGCTAAAGAACTTGGATTGAATACAATAAATGTAGAAGATTCTCAGATTCAAAGGTTTCTCCAAAATAAGGGTATTGTGTGGAGATTTAATTCTCCTCATTCCTCTCATAAAGGGGGAGTATGGGAACGAATAATTGGAATGAGCAAAAAGATTCTAGACTCTATGTTCCTCAACAGTTCACAGAAACTTTTGACACATGAGGTTTTGTCCACTCTGATGTATGAAGTTAGTGCCATCATAAACTCTCGTCCGTTGGCGACTATATCTTATGATGCTGAAGATCCGACTGTTCTAACACCTTCCATTCTTCTCACTCAAAAGTATCCGGACATGGATATTAGTTTTAAGGATTTACCTGTAAGCTTGAAAGATGCCTACAAATCACAGTGGAAATATGTTCTATACCTTGCAGACATTTTTTGGAGCAAATGGAAAAAGGAGTACCTACAAACGCTACAGTTGCGTCAAAAATGGGTTAATTCGCGTCGCAATATTCAAAAAGGTGATGTAGTGCTGCACATATGGATTAGTGTCAGGATTAGTTTAGTCTTAGGCTTAGCTCTGAAGGTAGGGTTGTTATAGCCTGAGGAGTTTCATCCTTTGTTGCAATATTTTGCTTTTTTTATTTCATCAGAATTTTAGACTGTCACAATTGATTGCACTTTTAACTGGAAGTCTGATGTTGAAAACATTTGACTATATTATTGTAAAAATTAGAAATACATTGTGGCAAATGAGTAGGTTGCTTGTTCAGAGCAATATCTACATTTGCCAAAATGCTTTTCCATAGATGTGGAGAAAACATTATCTTTGGGAAAGAATAAGAAATGAAAACATGTTGTACATTAGATTTATTTTGTTTATTTCAGTTTTTTTATGGAATATTTAACCATTGACTTTCTAATAAAGTCATCCAGGAAAAAAGGGTGTTATTTTATGACAAAAGACCTTGAAGAGTCCTAGGGTTAGCTGTGGGTGAAACAGTACAATAAAAAACCTTGCTAATGATAAGATTTACACATCATGGAGAGTACTAAGACAAGATTAGCTGCAAGAACAGAAAAAGGGGAAGGGTTATTTCAAGAGAATTTGAAAAAACAAAGAGAAAAATTGTTAAAAGTTCAAAAAGAAATTGACAGTATTTTGTCCACATATATTTCACTAGATGTTGAAGAAGATAGACAAACTTACAGAATTCAAATAGAGAAACTGAAAACTGACCTGTATAGAGTTTATACAGAATTAGTTGATTTTTTAGTTTGAAACAAAGAAGAACAGTTAATGACTGAAGAAAAGTTCAATTATAGTAGATATTTGAACATATTAAATCTACATTAGATAGAGCAGTTGCAGATAAGATTTCGCATAAATCAGAAAGTTCATCAAAATCATCTCAATACAGAGCTAAAGCTGAGGCAGCTAAAGTAAAACTACAGTACATTCAGCAAGAAGTTGAATTAAAGAAGCAACAGGCAGTTTTAGCTGCAGAATTAGAGTTATTAAATTCTCGCAAAGAGGTAGCAGCATTAGAAGCTGAAGCTGGTCTGTATGAAGCTTTGTCTGATAAGTGTTCAGTTGTGTCTCAGCCACCTGTTAATTCACGGCAAAAAACTGAAGAGTATGTTAATTCATTGTTTTTCAATAAACAACAAACTGAAAGTCAGAGTATTTCTTCAGAAGTGGTGCAGTGCCTCTATAGAAAAGATGTTCTACTGAGTCGATTAAGCAAGTTTAATGACAATCCGGCCTATTTCTCTGTTTGGAAAGCAACTTTCAAAAGTGTTGTCAATGAACTAAGACTATCAGCAAGAGAAGAAATAGATTTGTTGTTAAAGTGGCTTGGGCCAAGTACAACAAATCAAGCATGGAGCATTCATGCTAGTAATGCTAGTGAGCCAGAAAAAAGTTTAGAAAGAATATGGGAGAGATTGGAAGAAAGGTTTGCTGCACCTGAAATAATACATTCGACAATTACAAGAAAAATTAGCTCTTTTCCTAGGATATCTACTGACTTAACCAAATTGTATGACTTGGCAGACGTTACCACAGATATAGAATACTTAAAGGAAGATCCAAAGCTAGCTATAGCATTTTCTTTTTATGACTCGTCCATTGGTGTTAACCAGCTAGTAACTAAGTTACCACATTATATCCAAGATAAGTGGACAAACAAAGCTACAGAATATAAAAGAAAGTATGATGCATCTTATCCTCCATTTTCTGTATTTGCACAGTTTATCAGAGATCAGGCAAGAGATAGGAATGACCCAAGCTTTGGATATGAAACAGAAAGGTTAAGATAGAAAGCAAAAAGAACAGAATTTAGTGTTAAAAAAAACTGATACAAAGCACAGCAAGGACAATTCATCCAACACTACTAGTAATAAGAAAGTTGATACAGATTCAATAGAATTTAACTGTTTATTTCATGACCTTCCTCATTCTTTAAACAAATGTACAAAGTTTAGAAAGCTTCCCTTAAGTGAAAGGAAACATCAGTTATTTGTAAACAGAGTCTGTTTCAAGTGTTGTGAGTCGAAAAAACATTTAGCTGGGGAATGTAAAGTGTCGATTAAATGTGACATTTGTTCATCGAACACACACTCAGCCGCACTACATGAGTTTGGGAGAAAGCCAAAGCGTGTTAGTGACAACAGCGGGGAGAATAGTGGTACAAAGAGAGATGTCCCAGATATGAATAATTCTATTGTAACTAAACACACAAATCTAATCGGAGCTGACAAGTTTAAGTCCTGTGCAAAGGCTGTTCTTGTAAAAGTCTACAAGAAAGATAGACCAAACCATTGTATGTTGACATATGCACTAATAGATGATCAGAGCAATAGATCTTTGGCCAAAACTGAGTTACTTGACTATTTCAGCGAATGTAGTTCCAATATCGAGTATACTTTGTCGTCGTGTGGAGGTGTGAAGAGTGGCCGAGTGTCAGAGGGGTTTGTTGTTGAAAGTGTGTGTGGCAATGAAAAAATAGAGTTGTCTCCCCTCATTGAATGTAATGATATTCCAAACAATAAAGATGAAATCCCAACGCCAGAAGTATGTGAACAGTTTTCCCATTTGAAAGGGTTAACAGCTTATATACCAAAATTACAGCATCAAGCTAATATGCTATTATTAATAGGAAGGGACAATCCCATGGCACATCATGTGCTTGAACAAATAGTGGGAGAGGATACTGAACCATTTGCACAGAAGTTGAGACTTGGATGGGTCGTTGTAGGTGAAGTTTGTTATGGTGCCTTTCATTCATCAAGAACTGTTAATGTAAGCAAAACATATATACTTAACAATCAGAGACCGTCACTGTTTAAATCATGTGATATGACATTCAAATGTGACATTCAGAATAGTGATGTTAAAACTAGCAGAGATTTTGATAGTGTAGGTAGTACAGTCTTTGAAAGAACAATTCATGACAATAAAATTGGCCCATCTACAGAAGATAAACAGTTTATTAAAGTCATGGAGAACAACTGGGAGAAAACAGAAAATGGCAATTGGATATTTCCATTACCTTTCAAAGAAAAATCTCTTAAGAGACCATTACCGTCAAATTTTCAGTTAGCCAAAAAGAGAACTGACATACTATGCCAGAGTCTGAAGAAAAACGCGGAAAAATGTGAAGATTTTTGTCAGTTTATGGGAGAAATGTTGAAAAATGGCCATGCTGAAATAGCACCATCTTTACAAAAGGGAGAAGAACATTGGTACCTCCCAATATTTGGTGTCTACCACCCCCGAAAGCCAAGAAAAATACGTGTAGTATTCGATTCATCTGCCAAATACAATGGAGTCTGCTTAAATGATGTACTTATGACTGGACCTGATTTGACTAACAGTTTGATTGGTGTTCTTCTTCGATTTCGGAAACACAAAATAGCAGTAATAGCAGATATTCAGCAAATGTTTTTCTGCTGTTATGTGAAACCAGAGCACAGGAATTTCCTACGCTTTCTATGGTTCAGAGATAATGATCCAACCAAGAACATTATTGAGTATCGTATGTGTGTACACGTATTTGGAAATTCGCCGTCGCCGGCCATAGCTACATATGGACTACATAGAACCGTTACTTCTCAAAGAGATAATTTTGGTGAAGATACTGTGGACTATGTCATAGATAACTTTTATGTTGATGATGGGTTATTATCAGTTAATACTCCAGAAGTAGCTATCGATGTGCTAAAAAGAACTCAAGCTGCATTGAAAAAGGGAGGTAATTTCAGACTTCACAAAATTGCATCAAACAGTAAAAGGGTCTTACAAGCATTTGATCAAGAAGATATAGCTACTGATCTAAGGAAAATTCAAATCAATAAACATGAATTACAATTACAGAAGAGCCTTGGTATTTCATGGGACCTGATAACAGATTGCTTTACATTCACTGTGCCTGTTGAGAATAGGCCATTCACAAGAAGAGGCATGTTATCAGTGGTGAACAGTCTGTATGACCCGCTAGGATTTGCCGCACCAATTACAGTTCAAGGAAAGTTGTTTTTACGGAACTGGATTTCTGGTAATGACTGGGATGAACCACTGCCCAGTAGCTTGAAGCCTGAGTGGGATATGTGGCTATCATCTCTTACACTTATGAAAGATGTAAAAGTGAAAGGTGCATATGGTCTAGAAAATTATGACAGTCAGTGTGAACTTTTCATAGTTTGTGATGCATCAAAAGAAGCCATAGCGGCAGTAGCATTTTTAAGATCAGTTAATTCTTCAGAGCATTTTGAAGTTTCATTTGTAATGGGAAAGGTAAAAGTGGCACCGAAACATGGTCATACTATCCCAAGACTTGAGTTGTGTTCAGCAGTGTTAGGGTTAGAACTAGCTGAGTTTATATGTGACCAGTTGAACTTAGACATTTCTATCGTTAAATTCTTCTCTGATAGCCAAGTGGTGTTAGGTTACATTCATAATGAAACCCGCAGATTCTATGTGTATGTTACAAACAGAGTTGACCAGATTAGAAAATCTGCAGAACCATCTCAGTGGAGTTATGTTACCTCAGAGGAAAACCCTGCTGATCAGGGAACTAGGAAAATCAATGTAACTCAGCTTCAAGTTAGCATGTGGTTAAATGGTCCGCCCTTCATGTATTGTGAAAAATCACAAAAAGTGAATCTAAAGAGTTTTACATTGGTTAATCCAGAAAACGACTGTGAAGTCAGACCAGAGGCAAACATTAAGGTATCTAAAAGTGACATTAATACTGGATTAGGAAGATTAGGGCTAGAAAGATTTCTCAGATTTTCTAAGTGGCAAACTTTAGCTAATGCAATTGTGACTTTGAAAACACTTGCAAACAAAAAAGGTTCTCATAATCTTCCCAAAACATATTTGGAGCTGAGAAGAGAATCCGAGCTGTTGATAATAAAAGAAGTACAAAAGACATATTTTCAAAGAGAAATGGGTGCTTGATAAGTGGAAAACTCTTGCCAAAGGACAGTAAAATCCTGTCTTTAAATCCGTACATGGACAAAGATGCTATTTTGAGAGTAGGAGGGCGGTTGAAATTTGCAAAGATAGATGACTTTCAAAAACACCCTATTATCATTCCGAAGTCAGATCACATTGCCAGGCTTTTGGTTGAATTTTACCATGCAGAAGTAAAGCATCAGGGGAGGTTATTCACTGAAGGTATTTTGAGGAGTAAAGGTTACTGGATTATTGGTGCCAAAAGACTTATATCAAGTGTGTTACACGCATGTGTTATATGTAGAAAACTTCGTGGCAAGATGGAATGTCAAAAAATGGGTGATCTTCCGGAAGATCGTGTAACTCCGTCCCCTCCATTTAGTTGTGTAGGTCTTGATGTTTTTGGACCATGGGAAATAATCACCAGGAAAACCCGTGGAGGAGTGGCTAATAGTAAGAGATGGGCTGTGTTGTTCACTTGCCTGTCAATAAGAGCAGTGCATATCGAACTTATCGAAGAAATGTCTTCCTCTTCGTTCATAAATGCGCTTCGCAGATTTATATCCATCAGAGGTACAATAGTTTTACTGCGATCAGACAGAGGTTCAAATTTTGTATGTGGAGCTAAAGAACTTGGATTGAATACAATAAATGTAGAAGATTCTCAGATTCAAAGGTTTCTCCAAAATAAGGGTATTGTGTGGAGATTTAATTCTCCTCATTCCTCTCATAAAGGGGGAGTATGGGAACGAATAATTGGAATGAGCAAAAAGATTCTAGACTCTATGTTCCTCAACAGTTCACAGAAACTTTTGACACATGAGGTTTTGTCCACTCTGATGTATGAAGTTAGTGCCATCATAAACTCTCGTCCGTTGGCGACTATATCTTATGATGCTGAAGATCCGACTGTTCTAACACCTTCCATTCTTCTCACTCAAAAGTATCCGGACATGGATATTAGTTTTAAGGATTTACCTGTAAGCTTGAAAGATGCCTACAAATCACAGTGGAAATATGTTCTATACCTTGCAGACATTTTTTGGAGCAAATGGAAAAAGGAGTACCTACAAACGCTACAGTTGCGTCAAAAATGGGTTAATTCGCGTCGCAATATTCAAAAAGGTGATGTAGTGCTGCACATATGGATTAGTGTCAGGATTAGTTTAGTCTTAGGCTTAGCTCTGAAGGTAGGGTTGTTATAGCCTGAGGAGTTTCATCCTTTGTTGCAATATTTTGCTTTTTTTATTTCATCAGAATTTTAGACTGTCACAATTGATTGCACTTTTAACTGGAAGTCTGATGTTGAAAACATTTGACTATATTATTGTAAAAATTAGAAATACATTGTGGCAAATGAGGAGGTTGCTTGTTCAGAGCAATATCTACATTTGCCAAAATGCTTTTCCATAGATGTGGAGAAAACATTATCTTTGGGAAAGAATAAGAAATGAAAACATGTTGTACATTAGATTTATTTTGTTTATTTCAGTTTTTTATGGAATATTTAACCATTGACTTTCTAATAAAGTCATCCAGGAAAAAAGGGTGTTATTTTATGACAAAAGACCTTGAAGAGTCCTAGGGTTAGCTGTGGGTGAAACAGTACAATAAAAAACCTTGCTAATGATAAGATTTACACATCATGGAGAGTACTAAGACAAGATTAGCTGCAAGAACAGAAAAAGGGGAAGGGTTATTTCAAGAGAATTTGAAAAAACAAAGAGAAAAATTGTTAAAAGTTCAAAAAGAAATTGACAGTATTTTGTCCACATATATTTCACTAGATGTTGAAGAAGATAGACAAACTTACAGAATTCAAATAGAGAAACTGAAAACTGACCTGTATAGAGTTTATACAGAATTAGTTGATTTTTTAGTTTGAAACAAAGAAGAACAGTTAATGACTGAAGAAAAGTTCAATTATAGTAGATATTTGAACATATTAAATCTACATTAGATAGAGCAGTTGCAGATAAGATTTCGCATAAATCAGAAAGTTCATCAAAATCATCTCAATACAGAGCTAAAGCTGAGGCAGCTAAAGTAAAACTACAGTACATTCAGCAAGAAGTTGAATTAAAGAAGCAACAGGCAGTTTTAGCTGCAGAATTAGAGTTATTAAATTCTCGCAAAGAGGTAGCAGCATTAGAAGCTGAAGCTGGTCTGTATGAAGCTTTGTCTGATAAGTGTTCAGTTGTGTCTCAGCCACCTGTTAATTCACGGCAAAAAACTGAAGAGTATGTTAATTCATTGTTTTTCAATAAACAACAAACTGAAAGTCAGAGTATTTCTTCAGAAGTGGTGCAGTGCCTCTATAGAAAAGATGTTCTACTGAGTCGATTAAGCAAGTTTAATGACAATCCGGCCTATTTCTCTGTTTGGAAAGCAACTTTCAAAAGTGTTGTCAATGAACTAAGACTATCAGCAAGAGAAGAAATAGATTTGTTGTTAAAGTGGCTTGGGCCAAGTACAACAAATCAAGCATGGAGCATTCATGCTAGTAATGCTAGTGAGCCAGAAAAAAGTTTAGAAAGAATATGGGAGAGATTGGAAGAAAGGTTTGCTGCACCTGAAATAATACATTCGACAATTACAAGAAAAATTAGCTCTTTTCCTAGGATATCTACTGACTTAACCAAATTGTATGACTTGGCAGACGTTACCACAGATATAGAATACTTAAAGGAAGATCCAAAGCTAGCTATAGCATTTTCTTTTTATGACTCGTCCATTGGTGTTAACCAGCTAGTAACTAAGTTACCACATTATATCCAAGATAAGTGGACAAACAAAGCTACAGAATATAAAAGAAAGTATGATGCATCTTATCCTCCATTTTCTGTATTTGCACAGTTTATCAGAGATCAGGCAAGAGATAGGAATGACCCAAGCTTTGGATATGAAACAGAAAGGTTAAGATAGAAAGCAAAAAGAACAGAATTTAGTGTTAAAAAAAACTGATACAAAGCACAGCAAGGACAATTCATCCAACACTACTAGTAATAAGAAAGTTGATACAGATTCAATAGAATTTAACTGTTTATTTCATGACCTTCCTCATTCTTTAAACAAATGTACAAAGTTTAGAAAGCTTCCCTTAAGTGAAAGGAAACATCAGTTATTTGTAAACAGAGTCTGTTTCAAGTGTTGCGAGTCGAAAAAACATTTAGCTGGGGAATGTAAAGTGTCGATTAAATGTGACATTTGTTCATCGAACACACACTCAGCCGCACTACATGAGTTTGGGAGAAAGCCAAAGCGTGTTAGTGACAACAGCGGGGAGAATAGTGGTACAAAGAGAGATGTCCCAGATATGAATAATTCTATTGTAACTAAACACACAAATCTAATCGGAGCTGACAAGTTTAAGTCCTGTGCAAAGGCTGTTCTTGTAAAAGTCTACAAGAAAGATAGACCAAACCATTGTATGTTGACATATGCACTAATAGATGATCAGAGCAATAGATCTTTGGCCAAAACTGAGTTACTAGACTATTTCAGCGAATGTAGTTCCAATATCGAGTATACTTTGTCGTCGTGTGGAGGTGTGAAGAGTGGCCGAGTGTCAGAGGGGTTTGTTGTTGAAAGTGTGTGTGGCAATGAAAAAATAGAGTTGTCTCCCCTCATTGAATGTAATGATATTCCAAACAATAAAGATGAAATCCCAACGCCAGAAGTATGTGAACAGTTTTCCCATTTGAAAGGGTTAACAGCTTATATACCAAAATTACAGCATCAAGCTAATATGCTATTATTAATAGGAAGGGACAATCCCATGGCACATCATGTGCTTGAACAAATAGTGGGAGAGGATACTGAACCATTTGCACAGAAGTTGAGACTTGGATGGGTCGTTGTAGGTGAAGTTTGTTATGGTTCCTTTCATTCATCAAGAACTGTTAATGTAAGCAAAACATATATACTTAACAATCAGAGACCGTCACTGTTTAAATCACGTGATATGACATTCAAATGTGACATTCAGAATAGTGATGTTAAAACTAGCAGAGATTTTGATAGTGTAGGTAGTACAGTCTTTGAAAGAACAATTCATGACAATAAAATTGGCCCATCTACAGAAGATAAACAGTTTATTAAAGTCATGGAGAACAACTGGGAGAAAACAGAAAATGGCAATTGGATATTTCCATTACCTTTCAAAGAAAAATCTCTTAAGAGACCATTACCGTCAAATTTTCAGTTAGCCAAAAAGAGAACTGACATACTATGCCAGAGTCTGAAGAAAAACGCGGAAAAATGTGAAGATTTTTGTCAGTTTATGGGAGAAATGTTGAAAAATGGCCATGCTGAAATAGCACCATCTTTACAAAAGGGAGAAGAACATTGGTACCTCCCAATATTTGGTGTCTACCACCCCCGAAAGCCAAGAAAAATACGTGTAGTATTCGATTCATCTGCCAAATACAATGGAGTCTGCTTAAATGATGTACTTATGACTGGACCTGATTTGACTAACAGTTTGATTGGTGTTCTTCTTCGATTTCGGAAACACAAAATAGCAGTAATAGCAGATATTCAGCAAATGTTTTTCTGCTGTTATGTGAAACCAGAGCACAGGAATTTCCTACGCTTTCTATGGTTCAGAGATAATGATCCAACCAAGAACATTATTGAGTATCGTATGTGTGTACACGTATTTGGAAATTCGCCGTCGCCGGCCATAGCTACATATGGACTACATAGAACCGTTACTTCTCAAAGAGATAATTTTGGTGAAGATACTGTGGACTATGTCATAGATAACTTTTATGTTGATGATGGGTTATTATCAGTTAATACTCCAGAAGTAGCTATCGATGTGCTAAAAAGAACTCAAGCTGCATTGAAAAAGGGAGGTAATTTGAGACTTCACAAAATTGCATCAAACAGTAAAAGGGTCTTACAAGCATTTGATCAAGAAGATATAGCTACTGATCTAAGGAATATTCAAATCAATAAACATGAATTACAATTACAGAAGAGCCTTGGTATTTCATGGGACCTGATAACAGATTGCTTTACATTCACTGTGCCTGTTGAGAATAGGCCATTCACAAGAAGAGGCATGTTATCAGTGGTGAACAGTCTGTATGACCCGCTAGGATTTGCCGCACCAATTACAGTTCAAGGAAAGTTGTTTTTACGGAACTGGATTTCTGGTAATGACTGGGATGAACCACTGCCCAGTAGCTTGAAGCCTGAGTGGGATATGTGGCTATCATCTCTTACACTTATGAAAGATGTAAAAGTGAAAGGTGCATATGGTCTAGAAAATTATGACAGTCAGTGTGAACTTTTCATAGTTTGTGATGCATCAAAAGAAGCCATAGCGGCAGTAGCATTTTTAAGATCAGTTAATTCTTCAGAGCATTTTGAAGTTTCATTTGTAATGGGAAAGGTAAAAGTGGCACCGAAACATGGTCATACTATCCCAAGACTTGAGTTGTGTTCAGCAGTGTTAGGGTTAGAACTAGCTGAGTTTATATGTGACCAGTTGAACTTAGACATTTCTATCGTTAAATTCTTCTCTGATAGCCAAGTGGTGTTAGGTTACATTCATAATGAAACCCGCAGATTCTATGTGTATGTTACAAACAGAGTTGACCAGATTAGAAAATCTGCAGAACCATCTCAGTGGAGTTATGTTACCTCAGAGGAAAACCCTGCTGATCAGGGAACTAGGAAAATCAATGTAACTCAGCTTCAAGTTAGCATGTGGTTAAATGGTCCGCCCTTCATGTATTGTGAAAAATCACAAAAAGTGAATCTAAAGAGTTTTACATTGGTTAATCCAGAAAACGACTGTGAAGTCAGACCAGAGGCAAACATTAAGGTATCTAAAAGTGACATTAATACTGGATTAGGAAGATTAGGGCTAGAAAGATTTCTCAGATTTTCTAAGTGGCAAACTTTAGCTAATGCAATTGTGACTTTGAAAACACTTGCAAACAAAAAAGGTTCTCATAATCTTCCCAAAACATATTTGGAGCTGAGAAGAGAATCCGAGCTGTTGATAATAAAAGAAGTACAAAAGACATATTTTCAAAGAGAAATGGGTGCTTGATAAGTGGAAAACTCTTGCCAAAGGACAGTAAAATCCTGTCTTTAAATCCGTACATGGACAAAGATGCTATTTTGAGAGTAGGAGGGCGGTTGAAATTTGCAAAGATAGATGACTTTCAAAAACACCCTATTATCATTCCGAAGTCAGATCACATTGCCAGGCTTTTGGTTGAATTTTACCATGCAGAAGTAAAGCATCAGGGGAGGTTATTCACTGAAGGTATTTTGAGGAGTAAAGGTTACTGGATTATTGGTGCCAAAAGACTTATATCAAGTGTGTTACACGCATGTGTTATATGTAGAAAACTTCGTGGCAAGATGGAATGTCAAAAAATGGGTGATCTTCCGGAAGATCGTGTAACTCCGTCCCCTCCATTTAGTTGTGTAGGTCTTGATGTTTTTGGACCATGGGAAATAATCACCAGGAAAACCCGTGGAGGAGTGGCTAATAGTAAGAGATGGGCTGTGTTGTTCACTTGCCTGTCAATAAGAGCAGTGCATATCGAACTTATCGAAGAAATGTCTTCCTCTTCGTTCATAAATGCGCTTCGCAGATTTATATCCATCAGAGGTACAATAGTTTTACTGCGATCAGACAGAGGTTCAAATTTTGTATGTGGAGCTAAAGAACTTGGATTGAATACAATAAATGTAGAAGATTCTCAGATTCAAAGGTTTCTCCAAAATAAGGGTATTGTGTGGAGATTTAATTCTCCTCATTCCTCTCATAAAGGGGGAGTATGGGAACGAATAATTGGAATGAGCAAAAAGATTCTAGACTCTATGTTCCTCAACAGTTCACAGAAACTTTTGACACATGAGGTTTTGTCCACTCTGATGTATGAAGTTAGTGCCATCATAAACTCTCGTCCGTTGGCGACTATATCTTATGATGCTGAAGATCCGACTGTTCTAACACCTTCCATTCTTCTCACTCAAAAGTATCCGGACATGGATATTAGTTTTAAGGATTTACCTGTAAGCTTGAAAGATGCCTACAAATCACAGTGGAAATATGTTCTATACCTTGCAGACATTTTTTGGAGCAAATGGAAAAAGGAGTACCTACAAACGCTACAGTTGCGTCAAAAATGGGTTAATTCGCGTCGCAATATTCAAAAAGGTGATGTAGTGTTGTTGAAGGACAGTAGTGTTCATAGAAACCAGTGGCCAATGGGACTTGTCACCGAGACATTCAAAGGAGAAGATGATTTGGTTCGCCAAGTGTGTGTGTTAAAACTGTTCGCAATGGAAAAACATCATTTTACCAACGACCTGTGACTGAACTGATAGTTTTATTAGTGTCAGAGGTTTAATTAGCAGAGTTTGACTTTAACATGCTGATATATGTACAAGATTCAGAGATCAATAACAAACTGTGTTAACCAATATTGGCTTGCTTATAGAAGCAGTCTAATTCTGGTTTACACACCTTGTTAACAAATTTTGTCATTCAAAATATGTAGATGTATGATCACACGATTGACTTTATGTGAAAATTCAAAAAAGGTTTCAAGTTGACCCAACTTTTATTTCATGGGCTTATATGTTTAAAAGGAAGGGGTTGTTAGTACCATATAGCATGTTGTATTGTAACTACTTGTATAGTAAAAAAAGTTGTTTTACTCTACTGTGAGTCGTGCATTCGTATTTGTATGATACGTAATTCACAGGTTAGTGTCAGTAACTGAATTTCGATATTTGAAAACAGTGATTTGGGAAATCAAGCGGGGAGTGTAATGGATCATATTTAGTGTGCGCTTACTCTTTCCAATGGCTTTACATTTTTGTTGTGATCCTTCAGAGTTTTGGAACTGGTATCAAGTGTCAAGGGATGTAACTCTCTTTTGCTGATCAGTTTAACAGCTCTATAGAGTTACTTCTCTTAGATTGTAGATTTCCATTTCAGTATTGCGAGAGTTATTCGCCTTTACTGACGCTCTCCTTTTGCACGTGAATTTCAATAATGGAAGCAGGGAAGAGAAAATTCCTGTTCGTTAGACAAGAATGTGTAGCCTTATAGTGGTGCATAGGGTAATTATTGTTAATTTTGTGTGTTAAACACTTCTATGTTTCATTCAGTTTGTCATGTTTTGCCGTTGATCTTGAATAAGTGCATTTTGGAGTATTTCAGTTTATGATGACGTCATTTCATTCAAACTGCTTGGAGGGAATTCATGTAGAAATCCCATTGTTTTCTGTTGAAGCTTGAGTCTATAAGTTGTAAATAGAGTTCTAACCTTTATCCTGTCAAATAACTTCTGTTTAAAATTTCAAGCAGACAACAGAGACCCAGGTTTCGTAATTTCCAAGACATTTTTGGGAAAAGATAGGTCCTGACCAAAAACTGTGGATCTAGGATCAGAATGCATGTTCTGTGCAGTCTGATCTTGATCTACAGTGTTTGCAAAGGGCAGTGAGTCACGTTTAGCGACTTAGCTTATGAGTTCACATTGTGAAGCAAGTGCTTTTTTGTGCATGAGTCACTTTATTATTACTAGTTCATGTTGCATCAAGTTGTTGTATGCTTCTTGCTGCACATATGGATTAGTGTCAGGATTAGTTTAGTCTTAGGCTTAGCTCTGAAGGTAGGGTTGTTATAGCCTGAGGAGTTTCATCCTTTGTTGCAATATTTTGCTTTTTTTATTTCATTAGAATTTTAGACTGTCACAATTGATTGCACTTTTAACTGGAAGTCTGATGTTGAAAACATTTGACTATATTATTGTAAAAATTAGAAATACATTGTGGCAAATGAGGAGGTTGCTTGTTCAGAGCAATATCTACATTTGCCAAAATGCTTTTCCATAGATGTGGAGAAAACATTATCTTTGGGAAAGAATAAGAAATGAAAACATGTTGTACATTAGATTTATTTTGTTTATTTCAGTTTTTTATGGAATATTTAACCATTGACTTTCTAATAAAGTCATCCAGGAAAAAAGGGTGTTATTTTATGACAAAAGACCTTGAAGAGTCCTGGGGTTAGCTGTGGGTGAAACAGTACATACAGGTAACCAATATATGTTTTCAAAGTCAAATTTGTCAATTATTCGATAGTTATCAAAGAAATATGCATTAAAAATTTGCCGAGTTGAGAAAAGGGGGGATTTCCCAGCAACTGAAGAATGACGAATGCGTCTTCCTTTTTCTCGGCCGATCCGAAGTAAATGATGATAGAATTCGATAGGTATTTAATATCGGGTTTATGAGAGGATTGGAAACATCACTCAAGTAATTAATAGAACTTGTAAATGATCATATTTATAAAGTTTTTTTCCTGAATTAACCTGTACGAAGGATAATTTTCCTTACTTTGGATACCGGTAGTCTAATGTCCGGACAGTACGTATATCCGGATAAAGACTTGATTCCATTGCCTCTTACTTCAGCAGAAGTTAATGTTTTTTTATTTAAGGAGAAATATATTTGACTATTTGTTTTTCTTTGATTTCAAAACCTGTATTGATGGAACCTTTTAGTTAAACAGAAATGCAGTGTGACAAATACTCTGGCCCTTTCAGTAAGGAAATCAACTTAGAGACATCATGCCTTGAAAGTTGTGATATAACAATCTAATACAAAAGTAAACAATGGAGTAGTATTAGAACTTGCTGCTTTTGCGTCAAAGACTAACCTACCCAGTCGAAAAGTTGCAAACTGGATTCAGCAACTAGTACCTACCAGTTGTCAGGGGTACACCCTGAAAACATTGGAGTCAAAGATCTCACACACTGTGGAAACAGACAAAAAATTCAAGAAAAAGAAAAAACATCCTGTTTTTAAATCTAAAGAAGAATTTGAAAATGCCTTGTTCTTTCAAAATCAAAAGGAAAAAAGGAAACCGGATATTGCACTGAACTATCCAAGTATACATTGCGCAGTGGAGACAAACAGCCAAACAAGCTGTGCAAATAGTAAAAAGGATTTCACCATTCTGAATCTAAAAGACAATGATGCATATTTACAGCAAATCGAAAGAGATGATCAAAATAAGAGAGTAAACCTAATTAAATATGAAATAATAAAAGAACAGAAAAAGCTGGCAGTATTAGAAAAACTTGTACAAGCTGAAAAAGACAAACTATCAAATCTCAAAAGTGTAAATGGTCATTTTTCTGTTCGAAATGTCACTAAAAGGGATGAAAATGCTCGTAACACACGTAAAAGACTACACACTTCTCAAAGTTTACAGTCAAAGCAGCAACTGGAAATTATGAAATTAAAGGAAGAAAATGTTGCTCTGTCATCAAAAATTACAGAATTTGAATTGGAAATTAATACCCTGTCAAAGGATATCCAACGGCTGAAAACCACAGATCACAAAAAGATTAAAGCCCAAAAACTAACAAGTCATTACAGCAATTTAATTAAGAAGGTGAAAGACCAAGAGCAATCCAAGTATACAATGCATGAGTTGAAAATGAAGCAAGATGAAGTGGACTAATTACAAGCTGAGATTGAAATATTGAAAGAAAAACTGAAGGAGAAAAAATGTTTAACCAAGAATAAAGATGGTTCATTCAGTAACAATCTCAGACTCTGTGTTATTGAACTCTTTGGTTTAGAAGTAGGAATGGAAAAAATCCCAAGTGCTATAGCAACAGTCTGTAAGCATTTGTTAACTTGAGATCTTCAAAAATCTGATCTTCGAACAGCGCAGACTGTAAGAAATATAGTTGACGAAGGTCATTATTTAGCGAAGAAGTTCATTGCGAAGAAAATAGAAAATGCTGAAAACATTGGAATAAGCAGAGATGGGACTACGCGTAAAAAAGACAAGATTATTGACACAAGCATTACACTTTATACAGGAGAAGTTATGAGTCTTGGTTTTACCAAAGTAGCAAGAGAAACTGCAGAAGTAATTAACAATGTGACCAAAAAACATATGACTGAGTTAGCCAACACAGTGGTTGTAAGTAAAAATAAAGGTGAGCAAGAAAATGATATAAATCATTTCATAGCAGAATCATTATTAAAGCTATCATTCACTATGAGTGACCGTGCCAACAATGAGAAACTTGCAGACAAATTGTTGAATGAATGGAGAGATGGTGTCCTTAAAGACTGTAACGATGAAAATGAGAAGCAAGCAATCTTACACTTTCATTGTATGGCCCATGTTCTCTTAGGCTTTCACAGGTATGCCACTGAAGATCTTAAACATTATGAAAAAAAACTGATTGAAAAAGAGGGACCCATTGGTAGGGATTTGCTGCCCAATTTTAAGTGCTAGAGTAAGAAACAAACTGTGGCTGAGAGAATAGCCTACACAGCATCTGGTATATTTATACCCCCCAAAACTCTGTTTGGGGGGTATATAGGAGTCAGCTTGTCGGTCGGTCGGTCCGTCCGTCTGTCCGTCGGTCTGTAGCTTTTTGTCCGCTCTATTTCTCATAAACTACTGGACGAATTTTATTCAAACTTCACAGGTAGACTCAGTATCAAGCAGAGATGTGCATATGAAATGTTGGTTATGGTTCATTGATTTTTCACTGAGTTATGGCCCTTTCATAAAATTTCTTGTCCGCTCTTTTTCTCATCAACTATTGGACAGATTTGGTTCAAACTACACAAACAGACTCAGTATCAAGCAGAGATGTGCATATCCATTTTGGTTATGGTTTATTTAGGTTTCTTGGAGTTATGGCCCTTTGATGATTCTGGACAAATTTCTTTCAAACTTCATGAATAGACTTTGCACTCAGCAAAGATATGCATATCATAAATTGTTCTTAGTTAATTAAATAAAATTTCCAAGAGCTAAGCCCTTTTTTGTCGTTCTCTTTATGACGGTGCCCTTGCTGAATTGATGAAAATAAATTATACTTTTGATAGAATACTTTTAACACAGCTTCTATGTCATGCTTACTTTCAAAAACTATTACACCAAATAATTTTTTTTCGCAATGATTTGCATACAATATTTTTGCCTTTTCTAAATTCTTAAAATCAATTCAGCAAATGTGACTTACCTCCTATAGGTGGGCACTGGTAACAAAACCACCTTTACTAAGTTTGCTTTAGTGCAGATGTTGCTTTATGTGTTGTATGTGTCTGCATGTGTGTGTTATGTAACCTTGTCTTCTGTTTACTCATGCTTACCATATATTTGCACTCACCCTTGTAGACACCTTTGCATGATTTTATTACACAACAGAGTCATTATGAAAAATGAACTGCATCTTTCATCCATCATTATTATCCTTGGACAGGTATTATTGATCATGAACTTCATTTCCTTTGCACAACATTTGGATAATATTTTTGAAATAGTCAATAACGACTTATTTCAGCATTTTTGCTTTTATTTGTGGTGGTTTTGGCTAAAAGTCACTTTGTTTTTCAGCAGAAAAGCCAACAGATTCATCTCATAGATCTAACTAAACTTTTATCTATTTCAGATGACAACTTTAAACCAATTCTCCAGATAGTAGTCTTCAGTCAAATGTCAAAAACATATTTCCAAAACATTGCTTTCTTTGTGGTATTTCATGTCTGGTCTGTTTTGATTTCAGATTTATTAAGCAAACAATCTGTAGACAAATAAATCATGGCAAAGAATAACAAATTTGATGACTTCAAAAAATACATCTGTGAGTGTGTAGCAGATATAGATACACATTTAAAATCAGCTGGATTTGACATGTTTATGACAGACAAAAATTCTGGTACAGAAACACTAAATAAGATCAGGAGAAAGGTGAAAGCTCTAGAGGGAAAAACAAAATATATGATTCAAGAGCTTCAGAAAGAGAAAGAATCTATGGAAAGTCATTTGCGATCTAAGACAAAACGGGCACGTGAACTGGAGAAAGATAATGAATGTTTGAGGAAAGAGTTAAAGAAAGCTAAGGAGGAACTGGATGATGTCTTTCCAGATACATCAGATGCTAGCTTCAATCTAAGTCAAAATACATCCATATCAGAGTCACAGGAGGAAAAGGATGCTATACCTCTAAGTGTTGCCAAGGAAAAAGTTCTCTCAAGTCAAGATGCTTAAAGAGATTTATACTCTCCAAAGTGATGTGATTTCAAATATTAATGTGACATCAGTAATGAATATGACACAATAATTTTTGTCCAATTCCAATGAACATTTTTTAGTAGTTAAATCACTTTCTTTTGTACGTGTCTTTATTTATGAATTGCACTTAACTTGTGCTTTTTCATCAGTGTTACATTGACATATCAAGAAGAAATGTCAGGAAACTCTCCAAAGTGATGTGATTTCAAATTTTAATGTGACATCAATACTGAACATGACACAATAATTTTTGTCCAATTCAAATGAACATTGTTTAGCAGTTAAATCTCTTTCTTTTGTATGTTTCTTTATCATGAATTGCACTTAACTTGTGTTTTTACACGACATATCAAGAAGAAATGTCAAGAAAACATTATTATGTTCTTTTCAAACGTGGATATGTTACCCGTCATACAAAATGTATCATCAGTTTCTCCTCTTTAATTCCTTACTATACATTCATGCTGAAAACAATTTAAAGCTATTAAAGATGACAATTTAACTATTGGTCAGATTGGTAATCTAACTTTGGTGAAAATGCTGGTTACATGGTTTATTTTTCCATATGCAGTTGTTTTTTATTTAGACCTATCTGAAATCTTATCTACTGGTAAAGAGTTGATATTTAGCAAATGTTGTCAAAACTAATGATATAAGAGCCGTTGCAGGGAAAAGTATTTCATAATTAGGGTCAATGTTTCAGGTTAAATTAAGGACAGGCAGACAGACAGACAGACATGAACCATGGTAAAACAATATGTCCTACACGCTAAAAGTATTTACCAAACTAACCTGTACTTTCTGCATATCTAAGATGGAACTTTTTGTTTGATGGGTCTCATTGATTTTTTTGCCTGCCTGCATCAATAGATTGCTGACATACTGTTTTACCATGGTTCATCTGTCTGTCTGCCTACCCTTTATTTAACATGAAAGATTCATTTCCCTTTAACTTTCATTCTACTAACAGTACAAGGTTCATATTTGGAATGAAGGTACCTTTTTGCTTAGGGTCATTTGTCCAAGGCGTACATCTAATTTCTGATCCTTATCTTTTCCTTGTTACTATTGAAGTAACAAAACTCATATTCGGTTCAAAGGAACACCTCAACTCATCATTGGTACCAAGGTCAAGGTCAAAGTAATGTACAAAGGTCACCTTGCATTGCAACTGTTATTACATGTGTCGCGTTGCATGAAAAAAGGGCTTATTGATACTCTGTTAATTAAAAAGGTCAAAAAGAGATAGCAGAAAGTGCTGGTCGATCAGAGTCTGTATTTTCAAAATGGCTGTTTAGTATGGTAGAATGATCATTTAACCCTTTTCCTTTTTGGCCATTTTCATAATCTCCCAACTTAAAGCCACCTAAGAAGTAAAATAGATCATTCGGACAAATTAAAATATAAAGACAGAGTAGAAAATATTGTGACAAATGAAGAAATTGCTCGTTCTGAGCAATTTCTTCATTTGTCACATTGTTTTCAAAACTCCTCTCATGCAGAAGCGTCAAATGGCATTACCATGAGGTAAAGGGTTAACATACAGAACATCGATACAAAGCGTAAAGTTTCCACCCTGGTCAGACTGCACGGAATGCACAGGATGACCAGGGTGGGTCCTTTTTTTCACTTTTAACAAGCCCTTTTTTTACCTGACGCGACACATACATTGCATTTCTGTACATGTCAATAATTTTTTGAATAAATCTATTTCCAGATGTGAACATCATTCGAGGTAGATTATTCAAGACAATCAGAAACATTATGTAATATTATGAATTTTGACTAGTGTCTCTATACAACTATGGGAAGAAAAAAGCTTGGACATAGGACTAAGAAAGAGAACGACCGTATTCGAAAAAGAGATGCACGGACAGCGAAACAACAGTCAACGGAAAGACAAAGTCCTCATAGTGAAACAGCTGCTGTCATGGATCTACCTGAACAAAATTTAACAGAAGGGTTTGACAGCCTGAAACAAAGTAATCGAAGTGAAACATTAATATTCAACATTTCGAAACAGCTGGCAACTGAAAGGTGGGAAAGCCAAGGACAAAGTGCAGAAAGTACTCAAAGTGAAACAGTATACCATATTTCTGAACAACAGTCAGCAGAACAGTATCAAAATCTAATACAAAGTACACAAAAGAAAACAATTGATATTCCTGAACAGAGTTCAGCAGGAGGATGTGAAACTCAAAGACAAATTTCTCATAGTGAAACATTATACGATATATCCAAACAGCAATCAGTAAAAGAGTGTGAAAGTCTTAGAAAAAGTGCTCATGGTAAAACATTATACCATATATCTGAACAGCAATCAGCAGGAAGGTGTAAAAGCACCCATGGTGAAACATTCAATATACGCGAACAGCACTCAGCAGAAAGGTATGAAAGGACAGATAACTCGTGGCTAAAATCATACAAGATTCCAAAACTGAGTAAGTCTGGTAGGGATGTTCATAGCAATCTTCATCTATCCTTATCCAAGGATGAAAAACGTTTTGATAAAAAACAGCTAAAACGAAAAGTTGATCGTGAGAGAATGGCTTTGAAACGAAGTTTACTTAAAGAAGAAGAAAAAGACAAATACAGGGAAAAGGACAAACTCTCAAAGCAAATAAAACGTAGAATGGCATATGTAAAAGAACTAAGACATGCAAGAGAATCTGTTTCACAAAGAAAGAAAAGAGAAGATCCAGAGGTAAGAGCCAAGCGCAATGAAAGGGAAACTCCAGCACAAAGAAAGAAAAGGGAAGATCCAGAAGTGCGAACCAAGCAAATTGAAAGGGAAACTCCAGCAAAAAGAAAGAAAAGAGAAGATCCAGAAGTAAGAAAGAAGGGCAATGAAAGGGAAACTCCAGCAAAAAGAAAGAAAAGAGAAGATCCAGAAGTAAGAAAGAAGAGCAATGAAAGGGAAACTCCAGCAAAAAGAAAAAGAGAAGATCCAGAAGTAAGAAAGAAGGGCAATGAAAGGGAAACTCCAGCAAAAAGAAAGGAAAGAGAAGATCCAGAAGTAAGAAAGAAGGGCAATGAAAGGGAAACTCCAGCAAAAAGAAAGAAAAGGGAAGATCCAGAAGTAAGAAAGAAGGGCAATGAAAGGGAAACTCCAGCTAAAAGACAGAAAAGGGAAGATCCAGAAGTGAGAACCAAGCGTAATGAAAGGGAAACTCCAGCACAAAGAAAGAAAAGGGAAGATCCAGAAGTGAGAACCAAGCGTAATGAAAGGGAAACTCCAGCACAACAAAAAAGGCGTGAGCTTCCATCAAATGTTGACTTAGCCATAGAGGCATTTCAAACAGAGATTCAGAATGGACCAACGTTCATTTGCACCATCTGTAACAGGCTTCTTTATCGTACATCAGTAAAGATTTTCAAAAGATGTGATCATGAAGATATTCAATATTGCTTTACCAACAAATTATCAAATGATGATATGGAATATGTATGTTTCCCTTGTGAAAAATCCCTGAAAGTGCACAAACTCCCATCTCTAGCTGTCAAGAATGGACTGGAATTGGATGAAATTCCTTATGAAATTGATCAGCTGAATTCACTGGAATCATTTTTTCATATCCAGACGGATTCCATTTATGAAATTACTTGCATTGCCTCGAGGAAAACAAAAAGCAATCCATGGTTGTGTGGTCAATGTACCAATTGAACCAGAGCAGCTTGCCTCTGTGTTACCAAGGCTCCCTTCATCAGATTCTTTCATAACAGTGAAAGTGAAACGAAAATTGAAGTACAGAGGACATTCCTACATGAGCACAGTTAGACCAAGAAAGATCATAAATGCTCTTAACATCTTAAAAAACCAACTACACAATCCACATTATAAAGATGTATTATTAAATGAGAACTGGATTGAAGACAGTGTAGAATCAGATCCTGATCTCTGGGACTCCCTGGTACATTGTGATCAACAAGATGGTCATGTAAATGATGAACAGTTGTCAGGAGAAGAATCAGATGATACAGATGATGAAAGGGAAGATAAAAGAACAAAGCTTAGTGGTATTCCTTTTGACTCTTGTATACAACCAAAAGACATCTTGCATGATGGTATTCTTAGTATGGCTCCTGGAGAAGGGAAAAAACCAATCAGCTTCATGCATGACAAATGTGCAGAAGAACTGTCATTCCCTCAACTGTTTCCAAGTGGAAGGTTCGGGTTTTCACATGAGCGGTCTCCAAAATTAACATTAAAAAAGTACTTCCAATGTCGACTATTAAATTGTGATAGACGATTTGCAAGAAACATAGATTACATATTTTTTGCTCAATACAGAGTAGAAGCAAAGGAAGTTTATGACAGTATTTTTCTGAGTCTTCGTAAAGGTAAACAACAAAACCTGACTGCTGGTGATTTGAAAAGTAAAGTAACAGACTTTGCTAGAACAGACCTTGGAATCCATTTCATGCAGAAAATCCGTGGCTCTCCAGCATTCTACAACAAAATGTTTTATGACCTGCTTGGTATGATAAGACAATTAGGGCCCTGCACATTGTTTGTAACACTGTCTGCAGCAGACTTAAAATGGACAGACACAATCAATATAGTAACTAAGCAAAGAGGGCATCAATTCTCTAAAGAAGACATTGAAGCTCTGTCTTGGGAGGAAAAATGTCATTTTCTACGCTCTGACCCAGTGACTGCAGCTCGACATTTCAACAATCGTGTGAATCTTTTTTTCAAACACATCCTTCTGAACAAACATTTAAATCCTCTCGGTGAAGTCATAGATTACAAATATCGTACAGAATTTCAACAGAGAGGGTCCCCTCACCTACATATGTTGGTTTGGATAAAAGATGCACCCAGTCTTGAAACCCACCAAGAACCTGAAATAGTTGATTTTATCAATAATACAATCTCATGTGAACTTCCAGAAAATGACCCAGACTTATTGGATCTTGTACAGACCGTCCAGAAACATACTCACTCTATTGCTTGTAGAAAACATGGAAAAAAGTGCCACTTTGATTTTCCAAGACCACCATCTAACAAAACATTAGTATTGAAGCCAATGGAAGATAAGCCAACATCTGCCATGCAGAACACCTACTCTGAAGCTTTGACAGCTGTTTATGAACAGCTTACAGAAGTAGATGAGACCACTACACTACATGACATACTACAAAAGGCTCAAGTTACAGAGACACTTAATATGAAAGCTTTACACTGGATAAAGACAAAGAGTGGTCAGCCAGCAGTAGTGTTAAAAAGAAAGCCCTATTCAGTCAACATCAACAATTACAATCCAACTTTAATTAAAGCATGGGAAGCAAATCTAGACGTACAATTTGTTACTAATGTGTATTTTTGTATGAAAAGACATTTGTTGTCTGCAAAACCTTTTCATTTAAACCAGTCTCAATTTGTCCAACTGGTAAAAAAAAATGTATCAAGTAAGTTTTATTCTCTCCAAGTCTTCAGTCTGTAACAAAGAGTAATTCTTTGGCAAGAAACCATTGCAGGATATTCATCACCTTCAGTGATAGCTCTGGTATAATTGACTCTCCGGTCACTTATTTTGCATTCCTGTGACATTAATCTGTTTTGTGACAAGGAGCTGTTGGGGGGTATGATCACGTTTAGTGATAGCTCTAGTTGAACCAGCTTGTGATCATCTTGGCATACGTGACCGATGGGAAGCCTACTGTGCAAGCCATGGAATCAAATCAGTCATAGGAAACTACAGGGATAATTGTTTCAATTCCCTCTTTCAGACTGGTGCAGAAGTTTTTCTGCATCATGAAAACTTTGTTGAAGTGATAAAAACTGTGAACAACCCAAATCAGAAAATAGTATCTGTTGCAGCTGATCTCCAGTCACAGCCTGTTCAAGTCATACTAAGAGCCCTAGCTGCAGTGTTTGTCAAAGTCACAGGGCCATATTGGTGGCTTGTCACATCAGGTGTAACTAGTTATTTACAACTGTACTCTTCTATCCAAAGCCTGGAAAGATATTTAAATCAATGTGGGAAAAAATGCAGAGTACCTTATGGCTGGAGGTACCACTTGGATAGAACACAAGGATCTGGAGGTTCCATACCTTGGGAAATTAAGCATCAGACTGCTTGAGCCACTGCCCTTGCGACAGCACAAAATGTTTCATGAACTCGTAGGTTTAATGTGCAGTTCAATGTTTAAAGTAGTGCAGAAGCAGTTAAAGGACTTCCTTGAGGGCGGGCAGTTCAGCAGCATGCCATCTAAAGCTAGTTTAACAAGAGGGCCATGATGGCCCCAAAGTCACTCACCTGAGTCTTTTGACCAAACATGACCCATTTTCAATCTCTTTTGAGATATCATGACAAACAATTTACTAAGCTTTCATAATTATTGGACTGAAAATTTGGCCTCTAGCATATACACAAGCTTTTTCTATAATTTCTCTCAGTGACCTACTTTTTATCCAACCA
Source organism: Hippopus hippopus (assembly GCA_946811185.2). NCBI lineage: Eukaryota > Metazoa > Mollusca > Bivalvia > Cardiida > Cardiidae > Hippopus > Hippopus hippopus. The sequence continues at coordinate 10,983,863 of OX328110.1, forward strand.
TAGCCAATTTTCCCATTGTAGATATTATCAAAACAAAGATCTTGACCACCTTTCATACCTATTGGACAGGAAATGTGGCCTATAGAGCATACACAGGTTTTTTCTAAGATTTGAACCACTGACCTAGTTTCTGACCCAACATGAGCAATTTTCGAAGTCATGTGAGATGTCATCAAGTAAAACATTCTGACCAACTTTCAAGAAATTTCGACTGAAACTGTGACCTCTAGAGCGTACACAAGGTTTTTTTTAAGATTTGACCCAATGACCTAGTTTTTTGCCTGACATGACCCATTTTCAAACTAGTCCAAGATATCATCAAGACAAACATTCTGACCAAATTTCAAGAGTTTTGGACCAAAAATGTGGCCTCTAGAGTCTACACAAGGTTTTTCTAAGATATGACCTTGTGACCTAGTTTTTGACCAGACATGACCCATTTTAGAACTCGTCCGAGATATCATAAAGACAAACATTCTGACCAACTTTCAAGAGCATTGGACTGAAAATGTGGCCTCTAGAGTGTGCACAAGGTTTTTCTAAGATTTGACCTTGTGACCTAGTTTTGGCCCAGCATGATCAATTTTCGAACTCGTCCGAGATATCATCAAGACAAACATTCTGAACAAGTTTCATGAGTATCGGACTGAAAATGTGGCCTCTAGAGCGTACACAAGGTTTTTCTAAGATTTGACCTAGTGACCTAGTTTTTGACCCGACATGATCCATTTTTAATTCATCCGAGATATCATTGAGGAAAACATTCTGACCAAGTTTCATGAGTATTGGACTGAAAATGTGGCCTCTAGAGCGTACACAAGGTTTTTCTAAGATTTGACCTGGTGACCTAATTTTGACCCAACATGACCCATTTTCGAACTCGTCCGAAATATCATATAGGCAAAAATTCTGACCAACTTTCATGCGTATCAGACTTAAAATGTGGCCTCTAGAGCGTACACAAGGTTTTTCTAAGATTTGACCAAATGACCTAGTTTTTGACCCGACAAGACCCATTTTCAAACTCATCTGAGATATCATCAAGACAAACATTCTGACCAAGTTCTATGAGTATCTGACTGAAAATGTGGCCTCTAGAGCATACACAAGGTTTTTCTAAGATTTGACCTAGTGACCTAGTTTTTGACCTGACATGACCCATTTTCGAACTCGTTCAAGATATCACCGAGACAAACATTCTGACCAAGTTTCATGAGTATCGGACTGAAAATGTGGCCTCTAGAGCGTACACAAGGTTTTTCTAAGATTTGACCAAATGACCTAGTTTTTGACCCGACATGACCCATTTTCAAACTCGTCCGAGATATCATCAAAGCAAACGTTCTGACCAAGTTTCATGACTATCGGAATGAAAATGTGGCCTCTAGAGCGTACACAAGGTTTTTCTAAGATTTGACCTAGTGACCTAGTTTTTGACCCAACATGACCCATTTTCGAACTCGTCTGAGATATCATCAAGACAGACATTCTGACCAACTTTCATGAGTATCGGACTGAAAATGTGGCCTCTAGAGCGTACACAAGGTTTTTCTAAGATTTGACCTAATGACCTAGTTTTTGACCTGACATGACCCATTTTCGAACTCGTCTGAGATATCATCAAGACAAACATTCTGACCAACTTTCATGAGTATCAGACTAAAAATGTGGCCTCTAGAGTGTACACAAGGTAAAAGTTGACGACGAACGACGCACGACGGATGCCGGACACAGCACGATCACAAAAGTTCACGATGAGCACTTTGTGCTCAGGTGAGCTAAAAAGAACATCTTTTGCACAAGTAACAAATCTAGCCTGTGAGCATCATTTTGGTGACCTTGATTCAAGCCAAAGAAAGCGACCAAAGCCTCATTCCATCATCATTCCTCTGTGCAAATGTTAAAACGTAACCGTTGCCAGCTGATTTGTTGGATTAATGAAATGCCGGAGGAAGAGCAGACAGCCCTGCTGAAAACAGCACGAAAGGGAGGGTTAGATTTAAGGAGAAAACATAGAGAGGAGGAGGAATCAGTTTAGGAGGAAATTTTAAATATCATGACAAAAGATAAAAAACAAAAAGTGAAACTTGTTGACAGGGACGGTGACATTGATGGAAATGACTATGAAAGTGATGTGACCGAAGTTCAGGACTTGTTGCCAAAATTGAGTGATGGCTTTAAGGAAAATGAATACTTAGCAGTCGCTTACCAAGATGCCTGGTATCCAGGCTGTGTTATGAAAGTAATTTCAATAAACAAAGCTACAGTGAACTTTATGACACCATGTCGTAAACCAGGGACATTCATGTGGCCAATCAGACAGGATACTCAAGTTGTCGAGAGCCACTTTGTCATCAGAAGAAACATTGTTCCAGAATGTCATAATTCTGGAAGGCAGTGGTTCTTCCCAGACTTTAAACAAATAACTGCAGTATTTGAAAAATACAAACAAATATATTTTGACTGAGTAGTCTTCTGCAGCTCTGATGCATACATTCATGCCATAACATCTGCACATGACTTGACAATATTGTGGGGAAACTGAAAATGTGGCCTCTAGAGCGTACACAAGGTTTTTCTAAGATTTGACCTAGTGACCTAGTTTTTGACCAGACATGACCCATTTTCGAACTCGTCCAAGATATCATCAAGATAAACATTCTGACCAACTTTCAGGAGTGTTGGACAGAAAATGTGGCCTCTAGAGCGTACACAAGGTTTTTCTAAGATTTGACCTACTGACCTATTTTTTGACCCGATATGACCCATTTTCAAATTCGTCCGAGATATCATCAAGGCAAACAATCTGACCAACTTTCAGGAGTATTGGACAGAAAATGTGGCCTCTAGAGCGTACACAAGATTTTTCTAAGATTTGACCTAGTGACCTAGTTTTTGACCCGCCTCTAGAGCGTACACAAGGTGAAAAGTTGACGACGCACACCGCACGACGGACGCCGGACACAGCATGATCACAATAGCTCCCCATGAGCACTTCGTGCTCAGGCAAGCTAAAAAAATGATCCTCTGTACCGCGAAGCTGGAAGGCTTCGACAGCAGCAGCGCCGGCTAAACAGAACTCTCCAACAACAGCAAAGGGACAGGGAGACTGCACGTATTAAGATGAAACGACTGCGAGATAAAAGAAAACATTTAAAGGTAGAGATGGATATTGCAAAAGTTTTGTATTGCAATATATGCCATATATTTTGGTATTCTATGGTGGATCAAAATACATATTGGAATACAAATAAATGTGAAAATAAGTTTGTGATACATTTGCAAACAGTGTAGACCCAGAAGAGAGGGTTCCTCAGTGAGCCCTCTCATCTTGGTCAACACTGTTTACAACACAACAACAAAAATTGAAATGAAATGACCCAGGAAAAGCCACGATCACATTACACAACCAATCAAAGTTATGGAAAGAAGAACAAAAAGCAAAACAAACAACAACACCCTACAAAACACCCAAACAAGCTAACACTTAAAGTGAAACTGCATCAGAAGAATCCCCTTGGAATGGTCAGTATCAAAACTACTGGGGGGGCTTTTTAACACAGTGTTTTACATGACCGCTACCTTGCCCTTTAAATTTGATATTAAACTCCTGATATTGATATGTATCATGCTTTGACTGTATCATTATATATCAATATATCATATCGGTAATATCGCACATCCCTACTTACAGGAAATGACTGAGGGACCCAAATCCAATCCGAGGCAAATCGGCAGAAGTGGAGGGAGGCCAAGAGAAAGTATAGGTTAACATATTCAGGACCATCAAAATACAGTAAACCACTCATAAAATGGCCTATCAATACAAAGGAACCTGTCTTAAGCAACCATAAAATGAAGAAGCACAGAAATCCCTAAAAGATTTTCTAATACCGAAAGCTCCTGCATTACTTTGCACTGTATTAAACAGCCACTGGTCTGAAAGAGCAAGACCACTCATTGTGTATATTTTAGAAGTTGCTTGAAACAGGTTCTACTTTAAAGACACATTTACCTATCTATTAGACAGATGGCTGCTTAACCCTTTCCCAAACGACAAAATTTTAGACTGGTCCAAATTGAAAGCGCTCGCAGACGACAAAATAAACGCAACTTAAAAACTGAAATTTGTTTCCAGCAGGGTAGAAAACATTCTGGTAAAAGGGGAAAATGCTGGTAACCAGCATTTTCTCCTTTTCCCACAATATTTTCAAAAGGCTTCTATCTAAGGGTCGTAAAAACCAGGGATTGTTTGGTAAAAGGTTAATACAGCACAGAAGTATAGCAGAAAGCTAGAATATAGCACAAAAGTATCGCAGGAAGCTTTCTATAATACTTTTATGCAATATTAAGCTGACATCTGTCTTGAGAGATTTTTGTTCTCCTTCATTTAATGGCCCCTGGAGAGAGGATCCACTGTGTTTTAAACAATGTTTAACTCTTTCCATTTCTTCGCAAATATGCCAACAGTGTTTTAAAAACTTAAAATGTATACTTTACACAAGTTAACACTGTATTAATTACATAGTTCTAGTTGAGCTCCCACGTTGAGCAGTTTACTTCCTTTCAGCAAACATACCCAGCCGATCAAATGTTTTCCGATTAGTTATCAAGAACTAATCAACTGTTTAAACACACACTCCCCCCCCCCCACACACACACACTACCATATTGGCTAATGAAGAGTTATAATGCAAACTGACTTAACAGATCTTTGTCTCACCATTAAACAGGGTTATTAGAGATTGCCATTAAAAAATTTGCCCATGTAATAAAATTGTGCAAGGGCATATATTGCCCCGCTTGCGGTGCTCTTGTTCATGTATGATAGGGAGGTTGGACGTGATGAGTAGAAGACCCCTATTGAATATGAGGTCAGTAGGTCAATGGTCAAGCTCTGTGTATATTGTCAGATTACATACATTATTAGTTACTTTTATAGGGAGGAGGCATACATGTTCTGCAGATATCTCTTATCATTTTTTTCAGGAAGGGCCTGTCAGCCCAGAAGAAACGGAGAATTAGAGAGGCAGACAGAGCTAGGAAGCAGTCTTAAGTGTTCCAGAGAAGCTCTGCACCTGGAACATCTGCTAACCATACTGCTTCATATACACCTGAGGCAGCTAGAAAAGCCATATACAGAGCTAAGTGCAAACTTCCCCAGGATCTGGAGAAATATGCACATGTGGTTAAAGGGTTAATTACATCTGTGACACCTAAGAAGCGTAAAGCTATTGAGCTTGCGATACCGCAGGCTGTTGAAACCCCAAGAAAAAAAAAAATAGAATTCCTTCAGAGGGCCATGGGGGCTTTTAAAGAACAATATGATAATCTTAAAAAGTCAAGAAAATCTTTGACAAAAATCTTCTACAGCAACTGACTTCATTCCAGCCAGACTGCGTGATCATGAACATAGGAGGAAATGACATTCGAAGTGACTCTGTGCCTAAATTAATAGTTTATGACATTGTTAAGTTGATTTCAGAACTGGAGAAAGTTGACATTAAGGTTATATTTTGTGACATTTGCGAATGTGGTAAATTTCCAAAAGACTCCCTTCTAACCAAGAAATCATTCAATGCTCAGAGAAGGAAAATTAATGCACTAATGAAAAAAAAGGTCCAAACGATGCACGTCAACATGAGATTTCCCAAAGACTACAACCAAGACGAAGTTCACTTAAGCATTCCTAAGAGAATGAAAAAATTCTTTTACTTTCTCCAAAGATATATTTTGTCTCTGAAGACAGTGAATTAAACAATATAAAATAAAATGCTGGTAATGTTTTCAAAAGTATTTTACTGGGTATTTGAAAATCAGAAACAATTCAATTGAATGATTTGATAATTTTCCATTTCATTGATACGTTTCTTTTTTTTTTTTTTTTCATTTAATAATGAAATAATTGCAATGTTTCAAAGCTTTGATGTATTTCTGAAGCAACCGATGCCTTTGTAACTGATTAATGTATACTATATGTCGTAAATGTGTGAAATGTGTGTAAAAGGAGATTGCTAATTGATTGCCTGACTTACTTGAATTGCTTTTAAATGATTGATTATGTTTGTTATTTGATTTAGAAAAACAAAATGTCTGTTTGTAAAACAGTCATGCCCCCCTACTGCCACATTGATACAGGAAGTGGCACAGTTCATAAACTGATATCAAAAGAATTGATTGGGAAATATCGATATCATCTTTTTGATTTACAGCCCACTTCAATTGTTAAATGTGATAATCTGTCAACAGTTCGCATAATTATACACACCGCCGTGTGTATACATACAAGATTGTAAACAGTCGCCGATACGCAGACTGGGTTATCGATTTTCTCTTTGGCACGCGCATTCGACTTCCGCTTTTTCCCAGTCGACTTCGATGCTTACTACGTCCCCGATAATACGCGAATAAAATGTTGGAGCCACAAGTTGAGCCACGTATGATGATTTTTGAGACACTTTAATTTTTTTTGAGCAAATGGCTCAAGTGGCGAATGACAGTGCTGGCCCTGAATCATCTGGTGGTCACTGTGACCTTGACCTTTCACAGATTAACCTTAAAAGCAATAGGGATGATTTACACTCCAAGATGAATATCTGTACAGAATTTGAAGGACCTAGGTCAATTCTGTGTCTAGTTATCATCTGGACAAGGTTAGGTCTAAATATCATCTGCACTCTGAGACGAATGTCTGTGCCTAATTTGACAGACCTAGGTCAATTCTGCGTCTAGTTATCATCCGGACAAGGTTTGGTCTATATATCAGCATGTTGACGGTCACTGTGACCTTGACCTTTGACTGATTGACCTCAAAATCAATGGGGATCATCTACACTCCGAGACAAATGTCTGTGCCAAATTTGATGAACCTAGGTCAATTCTGTGTCTAGTTATCATCCAGACAAGCTTTGGTCTATATATCAACATGTTAACGGTCACTGTGACCTTGACCTTTGACCGATTGACCTCAAAATCAATAGGGATCATCTGCACTCCGAGACAAATGTCTGTGCCAAATTTGACGAACCTAGGTCAATTCTGTGTCTAGTTATCATCCAGACAAGCTTTGGTCTATATATCAACATGTTAACGGTCACTGTGACCTTGACCTTTGACCGATTGACCTCAAAATCAATAGGGATCATCTGCACTCCGAGACAAATGTCTGTGCCAAATTTGATGAACCTAGGTCAATTCTGTGTCTAGTTATCATCCGGACAAGGTTTGGTCTATATATCAACATGTTGACGGTCACTGTGACCTTGACCTTAGACTGATTGGCCTCAAAATCAATAGGGATCATCTGCACTCCGAGACAAATGTCTGTGCCAAATTTGACAAATCTAGGTCAATTCTGTGTCTAGTTATCATCTGGACAAGGTTTAGTCTATATATCAACATGTTTACGGTCACTGTGACCTTGACCTTTGACCAATTGACCTCAAAATCTAAAGGGATCATCTACACTCCGAGGCGCATGTCTGTGCCAAATTTGACAAACCTAGGTCAATTCTGTGTCTAGTTATCATCCGGACAAGGTTTGGTCTATATATCAATATGTTGATGGTCACTGTGACCTTGACCTTTGACCGATTGACCTCAAAATCAATAGGGATCATCTACTCTCCGAGACACATGTCTGTGCCAAATTTGATAAACCTAGGTCAATTCTGTGTCTAGTTATCATCCGGACAAGGTAAGGTCTACCGACCGACGGACCAACCAACCGACCAACCGACCGACCGACCGACCGACCGACCGACCGACATTAGCAAAGCAATATACCCCCACTTCGTTGAAGGGGGGCATAATTATAGATGTAGATTAAAGCAGACATTTTTAATTGTTTTTAATCATTTGTGTATATATAAGGCACATCCCAATGGTCCCTGGGAGTCACACCGAATCGTTATGGCAGAAAGACCGTCACGATTGAGTGCTTAAACTGTTAAGGAACATTCCCTGGACTGTCTTCACATGCAAATTTGCATACTGCATCAGAATACGTCCAAGTCCCAGATTATGTCATGGTCGAGGCATGTGATCTTTCAAATCGGATGAAGCCACTACGAGCATATGAGACACTTAAAAAAAAAATACAATGAAACAACTAGACTGTCAACTACCAACCAAATTCGAAATCTCAAGAAATAAGTTATGAAAAAAGACAGACCTGACAAAGACCTACCCAGGAAAAATGTAGCGGATCAGATTGTTTTGTTAGAGAACATGGTTTCTACTAATGACTCTTTCGTCAGATCGGTCATTTGGACTAACGGAATGACACCGACAATTATTCTGTACACGGACGAACAAATGACAGACTTAAAGAATCTCTGTTGTTCTGGTCAGTCAGTACTGGGTGTGGACAAGACATTTAACTTGTGCGACATGCACGTTACGGTGACATGTTTCAAGCAACTTGCTGTCAATCGACCACGGACAAGAAAGCCGCCAATATTCATCAGACCCCTTTTCATCCATGACAACAGTGACTGTGAAACATATAGCCATTTCTTTCATCATGTTAAAATGAAATTGGTCACTAGTGACACACAGACAAACTGACTGGTTATTGGTTCGGACGATGAGAAAGCTTTGGTCAAAGCCGTCAGGACAGTCTTCCATGACAGCATGCACATGCTTTGAATACATCTTTGTCAAAATACGAAGCAACAACTGACGGATGACGCAATTAATATTCACACCAGAAATGATATATTAAATAAAATTTTTGAACCGGATGGAGTTGTAGAGTCCTACAACGAAATCTGCTTTGACGACAGGTGTAAATGACTTAAAGGGCAGTTGTCTCTGGTTTCCATAAAATTTCATGACTACTTTACTAACCGACTGAAACCACTTTTGAGAGAAAGGGTCAATAGACCAGTAAGACATGAATTGGTCGACGACAACTGGACGAACAACAATTGTGAGTCTATAAACCATGTTCTGAAAGAATCAGTAGACTGGAAATCAAAGTCTCTGACAGACATTGTTGACACAATCCATTCATTGGTGGACAGACAGTATTCCGACCTTAAAAGTGCTTTGTTAGGTTCAGGGGAGAACAGACTGTCGGACAATTTACAAAAATTCAAGGTGACTAAGACTGAATGGATCTCCATGACTGACAACCAAAGACAGAGATTGTACAAAAGGTTTCGGTCGCACAAGCCAGAGGTTTCGGGACTGATGACATCGACTGACGGTCAGACGTCGATACTTCCACCTAAGACGCATGGCAAAAAGCCTGGTCAACGTAAACGCAAAGTTAATGCAAAGACAACGACCTTCAAACGACAAAAGACTGACTGATTATAGTGCCTGTAATTTCAAACCAGTTCATACGCCGTGAATCTCTTGTTGAGTGCCTCGTTTCATGCGAGGTGGTAATGAACTGGTGATAGCATTCGGAATTTTTCGCAGTGCCAGTATCTTGAACTCGGTTCATACGCCGTGAATCTCTTGTTGAGTGCCTCATTTCATATGAGGTGGTAATGGACTGGGCATAGCATACGGGAAATTAATTGGTAATTGATGGTTAGAAAATTCATTTAATGATAACCATTTATACATAACTCTTTAACAAAAGACAAAAATTTAGACTGGTCCAAATTGAAAGCATTTGCAGACGACAAAATAAATGTGAATGTGTTCATTGCCTATTAATTTGATATAAATATTATGTATACAATAGTTGAATACCCTATTTTTACATTGAAATTTACATGATTACAACTTCAGGCAAATATATGATATTTCTATTCATTTTCTATATTAATCACTTTATATTTACACATTTACATTTCATATTTTTATACAATGATTTTTCAACGGTGATTTTACTTGCCATCAAATACTTATTCAAACTGTGATATTATGTAAATATTTTTAATTGTGATTTAATTGTATTTCATTTATGATTATGTATTTTACTATGTATTGTGTTTATTTCAATAAAATTCTTTCTTTGTCATGTTATTGTTATACCTTTCCATCAAGTATTCTCCGACGCTGCACTCTTGACCTGGGAAAAAAAAAAGATACACGAAATTAAATAGTAACTGTAAATAGACTAACTTCTTATGGAGAATGGCTGGAAGGTGTAATTCAGTTTTCATACCTTCGTTCGTAAGGTCGGAAACTCGATTATTTGGAAAAAGGGTTTATATTGTATACCTTAATTTCACTGTCTACTCAACAAGGTATTTCCCTTCACTTAACATCAGATGTAATTCGGTTTTCACAGCTTATCTGACGCGTGCCAAGTCACGTGTATGGTTTTCGTACAAAGATTCAGTCACGTCTTGTGTTAATGAGAAAAAGTGTAATTCGGTTCGGTTACAATTCATTTGCAGGAACAAACAAAACTGGGGAAAATAAATTTAGATTCGGTAAATCTGTTACCTGCATTACTCCTTAAAACTATGCTTTATTATGATTGTATGTTGTTTAACGTCGTTTTCAACATTAAACCAGTTATATCATGGCAGCCAGTGCACCTGTCTATGCTTTTACCCCGCACAATGGCTGCTTTCTAACATAAACATGATCGAAACAAGAAAGGAATGAATCCTGCTGCAATGATTATCATTAATCCTCGGTGATGATCAGTATAATTCGGTTGCCATTATTCTCCTTTTCTTACAACGATTCCGAAATCCCCCGTACTCACAACTCTAATTTCGAGGAAAGATGTATGTAAAATATTGACAATTATAGGATTTTAGTTCGGTTTGATTTTCGTCACTACACATGCAACATGAATGGTAAAATCAGTGTAATTCGGTTGTCAGTGTTCTCTCCTGAGTACTTCATTCTGAACTTCGTCCATAGTCAGTGTGATTCAGTTACCTAGTTTCGCTTCTTTTCTTGAAGAAAGATGTATGCAAACATACTGTTACTTAATATATTAGAGTGTAATTCAGTTTGAATCACCAATATTAAGAGTATGACTTGTGTAATTCGGTTGGCAACTTTTTCTTAATTTCTTTGAATATGATAAAAAGCAATCCTTAAACCAAATCCACGGATATATACAGAAACAACAATGGTATCAAACTTGCAAAATCAAGGCAGAATTATATGTTTTTATAAGCTTTACTCACCTTACGAAGGTGTAATTCAGTTTAATTTGACGTAATTAAAGTATTCATGACTTGTGTAATTTAGTTGGCGACTTTTTCTCAATTTCTTTGAAAATGATAAGAATGATAAAAAGCAAGCCTTAAACCAAATCCTCGAATATATAGAGAAACAACAATGACATTAAACTTGCAAAATCAAAGCAGAATTATATGCTTTACTCACCTTACAAAGGTGTAATTCGGTTTAATTCAACGTAATTCGGTTTAATTAATAATTATGTGTAATTCGGTTTTCAGGCGTAATTCGTTTTTTCTATGGACCGCAAAATATGGCGCACGACTTTCCAAGGTAATGGGTCCTTTGGGCGCATCCTTTCTGGTTGTAAAAAAATCCTCACTTCAATAAATAGACATTTCTTCGCACTTTCCAAAAGTGAAAGTAGGTTGTCGGCATGTTGTTTTCGTTTAAATCTGCAATCGCTGGGCTCTAATAGCTATGACGATAAAGTCCGATTGACCGGAATAACTAAAAGCCCGGATGTTTATTTGTCAATCAGTATGGACAGTCTAAAAGTCATGAGTGGAAGTGTCAGGGTAATGAGCCAGGGAAGACAAACATCAAAACTGTAGAGCCATTCATAAATCCAGACAATACAAGAGCCGAGTGGGACTGCTGCAAAAGAACCGTCATTACAGAAATGTTTCCAAGGGACAGTATGGTAACACTATGGAAGCTAATTTGTCAGTATCATGGGGATAAATTTCCCAATCTGATAAGATTAGCTGCCCTAGCATTAACTTGCCCAACAAACACTGCAGACTGTGAAAGATCATTCAGTGTACAAAATTATATTACCTGTCAAAGAAGGGCAAGCATTTCTGCAAAAACTTGTGATCATTTAATGAGGGTATGCATCTGTGGGCCAAGTTTGTCACTGATGAATTTTGAAAATGCAGTCATGATATGGAGGCAGAAAAGAAATAGGTTTATCTTTGCCAAAAAGCAGACTGTCAACATTTACATTCATGCAAATATCTGTAACAATTTAAATTGTATACATATAGGTAAAGTACAGTTCACTCATTAACTTTGTTTAGTTCTAATCTATATGATTGGGCCCATCATTACAGAAAATGACCCACCATATTTTGCTCCATGGGTCACCCTGGCCCACCAATCTTGAAAAAAAATCTGAAGCTCTGAACAGGTTAAACCAAAGAAGGATTTCCCTGGGTCATGACCTTAGTCGGAACCCCTTGGTGATGACTGTTGTAGCTTGAAGAAATAGAGTGACAAAGAACTTTGATGAAAATAATGTCATCTGCAAAGCATAAGCAAAGGCACACAAAGTCTGATAATTATGGTAATAACATAATAATATTGTTAAGTGTTGAAAGTTGAAGCATGTTAAGAAATTAATAATAGAAATAATTATAACAGTTCTATAAGTCAATCATATTTTCATTTTAATGCAAATTAATAACCAATAGCAATTTGACTTAGAACTACTTTTTACAATACCATTTGTAAACTGCACCCCTATTTCTTGATGGAGCTTCCATAATTGTGCAGCCATGAAATTGTGGACTCAGGGGTGCAAAAAAGCAGTGGGAGTTATCAATACTGAATTGACATATTATGAAACATGATTGTTGTACATGTATTGACTTTTTATTAAACATTATTGTTATTCAACAAGCCGTTCAACTGTACTTCTGTCACATCAAGAAGATAGAAAAAATACTGAAAGGCTCTATGCATGAAACACTGCAGACGGTTGAGAAGATTTCCATCTCCTGCAGTATTCGAACCCAGGTCTATACGGAACTATAATCTGCTGTAACTGAGCCATGGATGCTCCTAGTGCAGAACCTGTTCACAGCACATACACCACAGGGTAGTACACCACAAGCTCATTTGCATATTTAAAGTGTATATGCTGTGTACAAGCTGTTAATAGACTCTCTGACGTACATCTACTGAACATGCTGCGTATATCTAATATACTAATTTTCCAGTGTATTTCTCGTGTACTGGTTAGTTCACAGGATATACACAGGAGGAAGTACACCACAGAACTCATTTGAATGTGAAGATGTATCACTGGTGAACAGGCTGTGTACATCCCGCATACTATTGTAAGTCTATGAATTTAGTACACTTCAACTAAACAGCAAGTATGCCACATATAAGCCGCAAGGGTACACAGCAGAGACATTTTTTTTGTAAGGGGAGCCACATTTAATTTTTCATCTGCATGTGCTTTCAATTTGGACCAGTCTAAAATTTGGTTGTGTGGTAAAGAGTCAAGATTTAGGGTTTCTGTGGTCAATATACCTGAAACAAAATCTTGGTGTCAAAAAAATCAAAGTGCATGCTCTGTGCAGTCTGATCTTGACCTGTACTGTTGGTCACTATAGTTGTTTTTGACATTCTGTGTGTCAAATGACCAACTGACCTAATCATCCCACTACTAAATCAAAGTGCTGTCAGCACTGTAATCGGTCGACACTGAATAACTACAGTGGTTTGAAATCACAAATCAAATGGTAGTTGTTTGAACTATGCATGGGATAGACATTTTATAACTTAGTCATGTAGTAACTCCCTGTCCTTTACAAATTAGTAGTTTAACTGAATGCTAAAGACATATGTCTGCCAGTCGACAGCAATAAAATGTAGAATGCAAGTGACTATTCTGACCAGTAATACCAATTTTCAAGCTTTACATATTACTCATCTTGAATAACAGTACCTTTTATAAAAGAAGAACAAAATACAAATAAATGTATTCTTTTCTGTAACTTTTGCAACTTTTGAAACTATGCTGTAACATTTTGTTAGATATTATCAATAATACCCATACTTTAAAATGGCATGAGTAAGTCATATAGAATATGCCTGTATTATGACCATCAAATTGTTTACTTTTGGCTACTCGTGTTTATCAGGACAAATTGTCCTAGCTAATGTCCCTCCAAAACATCAGCTGGCCAGTATCTCCCACATTACTTTCAAAGCATGTACTATCTACCTAACCCTCAACCATATGATGTAATTTCAGACTTGTCCAAATCGAAAGCATTTGCACATGACGAATGAAATGTAGACCAAATCAATGATGATTTGAATTGTTAAAATGGTAAAAAAAAAAAAACATTGTGGGAAAAGGAGAAAACGATGGTTATCTGCATTTTTCCATTTTCCACAATGTTTTTAACAGCCGTTTTCCTTGGGGTCATCAAAAACGGGACAGTTTGGTTAAAACACTCAGCTATGGCCTTTTACAGTCAGAAAAACAATATCCAGAAATTACAATTTCGTGGTTGAGTTTTTTTTTTTTTTTTAACATAAATTATACATAAACAGACAATTAAGATCTTCAATATGTACGAGGGTTGTTCGATATGTAATGTGTATTGTACGATATCTCAAAAGCATTCAACTCAAATAGTGAAACGAACATTACATCCCTTCAAAGTATTCTCTGCGGTTTGAAATACACAATTTCAATCTCTGAATCCATTTCTGAAATGCGTCACGGTACACTGATTTAGGTAGACCTCTGAGGCACTGACTGATGGCTGAGCCAAGGGCTTGTCGGGACTTGTAACGACGACCAGATGAGAACTTTTTAAGTTTTGGAAAAAGGAAAAAGTCGCATGGGGCTAGATCTGGACAGTATGGTGGGTGTGGCAAGACGGTAACCTTCCCCGACTTCAAAAATTGCTTCACAAGCTCAGATGTATGTGATGGAGCATTATCATGAACTAGACGAACATGCCTAAATCCTGACACAGGGCATCATTTAAGATAATATTTCTTGAGCTTTTTTAGTATAACATCTCGGTAATACCGACCTGTAACACTTTTGCCCTTCGACACCAGAATTTGTACAGCTATACCATCACATGAGAAGAATATGCAATAAAGAACCTTCTTTGTGCTTATGATTCTTTTGGCAACTACAGGCCTTCTACTGTATTTAGTTAGCCATATTTTGTTTCCAATTTTTCTTACTGGTTGGAAATAATGAAACCATTTTTCGTCACCAGTAACAATGTTTGCAAATTGTCTTTGACTGAATTTGGGAAACATTTTGAGCAATTGCTTAGCGGTTTGTACTCGTACCCGTTTTTGGTCATCTGTCAATATATGTGGTATCCATCTGGCAGCAATCTTTCGTACTTTCAAAATATGCTTTAAAATGAAATGCACCCGCGATAGCGATATGCCAACAGCGTTGGCATTATCACGAATCGTGTATCTGCCATCACTTTCAATTATTTCCCTGACTTTTGAGACATTTGCCTTGCCTGTTAAAGTCACAGGTCGGCCAGATTTTGCTGCATCTTTGACGGACTCTGTGCCAGTCAGAAATTTCTTTCTCCAACTACGAACTGTCTCATAAGATACCTTATCAGACCCATAAACTTCCCCCAATTCAGTAAAATTCTGCATTACCGAATGACCGAGTTTTGTGCAAACTTTTACATAAGCTCTAATTTCTTCAATGTTCTTAATCCGTTTCCCAACCATTTTTACAACAGTGGTCAACAACTAGCTCTATTGAAATGACTATAAATTTAAAACTATGTGGAGCTAAAGGCTCGTGTTTATACTGTTGGAAAGGTATTGAACAGAGCTATTCAAGCATATCATCATCCACGAAATCGTTGAAAGCGTTATCACGCCTTGGTACAATACACAATACGTATCGAACAGCCCTCGTATGTCTGTTATACTGATCTGCATTGCGTTCAAATGACAGTCTGATCTTCATCTTTTATTGTCTTCAAAAGCGACTTTACTTGTCATTGGAGAACATGGGCCATTGTATTGAATCATTCTTATGAGCAGGAGCATCACTACAGTAAACCTTGTGCTTTTAATTTGGAATATGGAAAAGATAAGAGTCAACCAATATGGAGTAGCTGATGAGACAAACATGTTACTCAGGGTTTTACACTTAAAGCACTGAATTAATGAAATAGATATGTTAAGCGTGGAAAAGCAGCCTAAATATTGCAGGGTCATTACTGTCTTGACTACAATATCTCAGGAAATAGGAATAACAGATCCAAAATCTAACTGCATGTTCTGTGCAGTCTGGTCTGAATCTGGTCTGAATCTGCGCTCTCCGAAGAGGCTTTTTCCCAAGTCAGTTGATTCAGACATGGAGAACATGACGTTAAGAGAGCTTATTTGTGTTGCAGTTTAAGGTTTTTTTCCCCTCTACGAAAATGCTCTATTTAACTCTACCAAATGACAAAATGTTGAAAATCTTTCAAATGATGGAAAACGCTATGAAGAAAAAGAGAACATGCTGAATACATGTATGCTGTTTTTCCCACTACATTTTTATAGCCCGACAAGACTGTTTGTCCAACGGTTAATAGATTGATTCCAGTCTTAAAAATTTCATCAAAAAGAAACATGTTAGTGAGCATGTAAAATGGTAGAGCCGTGGCTGGAGGGAGAGGAAGAGGGGTTATGAAAACAATTTAACCCTTAACCTGCTAAATAAGTGAAATGAAAATTTCAAGCCGACAGTAAAAACCCAATTTTTTACTATTTCAAAGGTATTTTTGGGAAAAAATACCTCCTTATCAGACAGTAAAAATCCAAAATCGGCTGCATGTAGTATGCAGTCTGATCTTGATCTACACTGTCCAGAAAAGGTCATTAATTCACTCTTAGTAGCCCAAGGGTTAATACATCCTAACCTGCAAGATGCATAATCAAATCTATGCTGATCAGTATAGTGAATGGACAGTCTCATTTCTAAGGTTGCAAGCATGGGATAACCAGTCCATTCTGAAAATGTTTATGTTATGGCTTCTCCACTACGGTCATAACCCTTAAACAACTTTACATCCTTTGTCCCACACTGCTTCACAAGCTTCACATCGCTAACAATTAACTACCAACAGCAGATTACTTTTTTAAACGGCTGTTACCAGTAGCATGTACATCAGTTTGCTCTTTTTCAAATTCTTTTATAGCAATGTTTCCTTATAGAAATGTTCCATTGCAAGTTTATCCTTGCTCAAGGCAAAATGACCTATCATCTCTTCAATGCCTGCTACTTATACGGACAGCTGTCGTCACAACCCGGTCCATCCCGTAACTACGTATACCTTGATCAACCGATCACTCAAAGTTTGCCGAATAACATGGACAGCAGACGACTACAAGATGTGCTTACATAATCCAATACTCCTTGATTCGCTCTTGTTTCATTCATAAGTTGTTGCTTTATCACCGACACCATTTCTTATTGCTGCGTTGTAAGTAAACTGCTAAAAATTTCTGGTTTTGCAGGCCCGAGATTTTGATAATATTTGTATTATGGCATAATTCAACGATAAACAAACTGTAACCACCATTTATTACATAATTGAAAAGTTAAGTAAGGGATTTCTTGAGGGCCTGTTTACTACTAGTTCGTATTCTTGCGCTTATCTGGGTTAAAAGCAGTATTTATAATAAGGTCACAACAGCTAGTATTAGTGTTATAAGACTGTAAGTAAAAGCTGTCAGGAGTTGCAGTTACATCAGTTTGCCCTCAGCAGACTGGTTTCCAAAATTTGTGGTCTCTCTAATTGTCCAGCTCATGCCGACCGATTAAAAATGACAAGTTTTGATAACCTTGAGGAGGAAGGCTATAGAAAACTGTGAGAAATCCAATAAAAGCTGGGTAACCAACAATTTCATCCTTTTCACACATTATTTGAAACCCATTTAATTTGTGCCTGCAAATACTTTCCATTTGGACCAGCCTAAAGTTTTGTCATCTGAAAATTAGTTATCCTCAAAAGAGCTGTTTCGACTGTAACAAGAAAAAAAGAAGTCAACTCACATCTTTCAGCTCTTTGATCTTTTTTTTTTCTCTGCAACGTGTGAGTTCATCTACATCTAGCAGCTGTTTTAGTTTGTATTGGAAGTATGATGTCCCCGTTTGTTTCTCTAAAACAGCTGTTTCAACTGTAGCAAAAAAAGTTAACACATGTATCTTTCATCTTCTTGATCTTGTTTCAGCGTTTGCTTTTTTTTCTCTGCAATGTGCAAGTTCATCTAGCAGCTGTTTTAGTTTGTATTGGAAGTCTGATGTCAACTTTTGTTTCTCTAATCACAGACTTGCCATTTTCTGATACCAGGATCTTCCTTTGTTACTCCAGAGCTTCTTGTCCCTTCAAAATACAATCATTAAGTGTCTCCTAAATACATGTAAATCCAACTGCCCCTTTTCATATTGTTTTCCACAGCTTTCAACTCCAAGGTACTGTTTTGCTAGCAATTTGTACATTTTTGTGCATGAATTATCTTAATTTTTCACAAACATTCAAACTTCAAATTCATTTTTAATAAATCTAACTAATGAACTTTGTCAATTTGGTTAAACATATTTATTTTACATCGATTGAGAAACAAGTTCTTACAACTTAAACTTATCTCTCTTGATTCTGCTTCCTGGGGACTACACCAGTACTTGCGCCGAATGTGTGGGCCAATGAAAATTCCCAAAATTGACATCCGCTCCTGGATATCGAACTTGGGACCCTATGGTTACAAGGCCAACGCTCTACTTCACAACCACGAACACCACTGTTTGAAAGGCACACACCATTTACTTACATGTAGGTACAATTTGAGCAAAACAGTATTTATCTTTTATCAAATAACTAAAATATGTATTTAACCCTATAACACACATTCCCATGTTTCAACAACCCTGAATAAATAAGCTTTTGATAACATCGTGGGAAAAGGAAAAAATGCTGGTAACCAGCATTTTCTCCTTTTCCCATAATGTTTTCTTCCTATTCAAAGACACATACTATCATTTGTAAAGTTTTTGAATAGTTGGTCAATTCCTTAAAATGGATGCCTCTAAAATTTTGCTGTGTGGTGGGGGGTTAAAGCCCATTATTCTGCCATATGCACATGAGCCAGAGTACTTCATATGGAGCTTTAGCCGATAATATTATACGCCAGATTGACTCTAAGAAAGATAATATTACAGCGTCAAAAACGTTCATTTCAACTTTCCAAGCATCTAAACCCAGAGTCACTGGTCATATGAAAACGCTGCTCTATCGCTACTCTATTGTAGCTGTTGACAGCAGGAGACAAGTTTTAGTCCGAGGGAAGAGACGCTTGAAACCATACAGAGTGATACAATCTTATCGGCTTTTATACCCGTTAATTGGCCTAACTTTGAGATATCAGATAAAGACCCATGCCTAGTTTTTTTTTTTATTTCTTAATTTTTCAATTTTTGTAAATCAGCTACCTCACCGGGTACAACGAGAACCATCTCAGTTTTTTTTTTTTTTTTTTTGATGCTAAACTGGCAGCCTGTTCAGTCACTGCTAAATATGGATTTGTAGACTGACCTGTTTTGAAGCAGTACCTGTTTTCGAGTTGAGTTAGAACTGGTTATTTATGCTGTTCAGAACAGTTTCTTCTCATGATAGTTAATATTTTAGTTGAGTTTTGTCCACACGATGTTTTTCAGTTCTTTAATACATGTTCATGAACTGTTCTATGGATAGTGAAGGCCACGAAATCAGAGCACGTTTTCCATTGCGCCATTTTCAGCTTCCGGCACAAGATTGAAGGGTGAAATATGTCGTTATCATTGAATATGCATGATTCACACAGAGATTATGTTTAAAGGCGCATTAAAAATCTATCTTTTAGGCTATCGTGACAGGATGAACACCCTATAACACAGAATCAATGGATGACATTATGGGCGGCAACTAAATCTCGTGCGTGATTCCCAATTTAGTGGTTTGCAATAGAGTTGGCAGATGGGGCGTGGCAAAGTTGACATATGAGTGATTGGCATTTTATGGTATGTATGCATATTTGGTATGTAACTTGACAAAACCTAGTTTGGGCCTAAAAAAACAATAGCTGCGTTTCGGGTTTCAGTCCGAGATGCTGTAGGTAGGGTAGGTTGGGAAATTTTTTTTTTTCTTTTCAGAAATATACATGTATTCTTTTTTTTCATGGACCATATAGATTTCATTAAATAGAGATTTTAGCTTCCACTTATTGTTTTTTACAGACATTTATGTAAATTCACAGTTTAAATTAATTATCAAAGATGAAAAGACCGTTTTAAGTGTCTCTGATCAGACGATGCAAAAATGACCTTTGTTGTGTCATTGGTTTTCGCGTTTTTTCCCAGCGATCTTTTATGAATGCCAATTAATTTTGGAGGAGTATTGCCGCATGATTTGTCTTGAATTTGTCAATTATGGTAGCAGGTAACATTCAAACCTGTCATTTTACACTAGATAAGTGGACCAACATCTATATCACGTTTTCATGATTGATTCGCCGGCTTCACTAGCTATGATCAACAGAGCCGCGTGCGTCCTTCACATTTCTTACAGATTGTGTTTACTAAAGCCCATAATTCTGCCATATGCACGTGAGCCAGATTACCTTATATGGAGCTTTAGCCGATAATCTCATGCGCCAGATTAACTCTAAGAAAGGTAGTTTTAGAGTGTCAAAAACGTTCATTTCAACTTTCTAAGCGTCCAAAAGCCGGAGTCTCTGGTCATATGAGAACCCTTCTCTATTGCTACTATCTTGTAGCTGTTGACAGCAGGAGGCAAGTTTTAGACCAAGGGAAGAGACGCTTGAAACCGTACAGAGTGATACAATCTTACCAGCTTTTTAACCCATTAACTGGTCTTCCGTTGAAATATAAGATAAAGACCCGTGCCTAGTCCATTTTTTTTTTAATTCTTAATTTTTCAATTATTTTAGATTGTCTACCTCACCCCGTTGCTATCCCCTACCATATTGTTTATACCATAAGAACCATTTCAGTTTTTTTTTTTCAATGCTAAACTGGCAGCCTGTTCGGTCGTCGCTACATGTAAATACATATGGATTTGTAGACCGACCTGTTTTGGAGCGGTACCCGTTTTCGAACCCGAAATATCCCACTTTCCTTGCAAACTATGAAGTGAATGACGTCACCATTTTGTTTCATGTATGTAAATACCGGAGTCACCACTGTTAATTTATGAAACGCAACAAAAGCAGACAGTATGCCTGTTTTAAAAGGAAAGATCAGCTTTAGTGACAAATCTCTTGTTAGTCTACTTTTTAAACCAGATACGTGCCAATTTAAATTCTCCATTTAAAAATCAAGTTTAATCCTGAAAAGTTCCTGACTAGTGACATAGTCAGTGTAGATGCCACACTACTGGAATAATGTGACAAGATTCTGATCTAAATTTAGATCAGAGAATTCCGTGACCTATTTCGTTCTGTCACTTATGACTCAACAATTTATCCGGAAAATTCACTGCTACAGGGAGTACATGTTTCCAACCCTTTTATAAAGACACTCAATATTTTCAGATGCTTTACGAGAAGTTTTTGAAAAATTCCTAATCTGTCCTCAGAGGTGCATAGAAATTGATAAAAAGCACCACAAGGTCTTAATTTTAGCTATTCAGGTATTCTAGTGCTAATGTCAAGAGAGGGCCAATGGCTGCCATGACACTTATCTGTCCCCTTCATTGCCCTTCAAAAACTGAAGACAGTTGAGTTAGAACTGGTCATTTATGCTGTTCAGAACAGTTCCTTCTCATGATAGTTAACGTTTTAGTTGAGTTTTGGAACACATGATGTTTTTCAGTTCTTTAATACATGTTCATGAACTGTTCTATGGATAGTGAAGGCCACGAAATGAGGTCAGCTTGATTTAGTGGTTTGCAATAAAGTTTGCAGATGGGGCGTGGCAAAATTGACATTTGATTGATTGGCATTTTCTGGTGTGTATGCATGTTTGGTGTGTAACTAGACAAATCCTAGCCTGTTATTGATCTTCATATCCACTCTTTAGATGGCTACGCAAGATAAAACGGGTACCACTATATGCAGACGAGTGAGAGGGAACGAAAATTGCAACAGCCAAAAAGTACCGAGATGTACCAAAATCGCACCCAACGGATTTTTTTTCCCAATCATAGTGGAAAAAAAATTTTAGGGTCGGCAGCATTTTTCTAGATAGGGTCAGGAAACCCGAAACACAGCTATTTCTTTTTTAGGCCTTGATATCGATCTTCGTATCAACTATTTTGGACGGCTACGCGACAAACAATGGGTACAAGTATATTTCAATGCAGACGAGTGATAGGGAACAAAATTGCAACAGCCAAAAAGTACCATGATGTACCAAAAAAATCGCACCCAATGGATTTTTTTTTCGATTGTAGCGAAAAAAAAGTTTAGGGTCTGCAGCATATTTCTAGGTAGGGTTGGGAAACCCGAAACACAACTATTTTTTTTTTAGGCCTAATGCTAATTGTTTAATTATTGAACATCGGTGTCTGATCCAGAGCGTGCAATTGCAAGAATCGCGTGACTTTTTCATCATTCACGCACACTTTCAAAACCAGTGCGCGACAATCGTGCGCAAAAAATAATTAGGCAATTTGTGTTTGATCACTGATAAACGCTCGAATGCCGATGTGAAAATGGCTTTCACGGGCAGCACAACTGTACAGGGATCATATATAATACGTAATTTACGATCCCTGAACTGTATTAGATCATTCCTATGAATCAAGAGTGACTTCCCTTTTTGACCTCTTGGAGTTTTATCACTCGTCACAACTCGTCCAATTCCGTACCTACATCACCCAAGGATGCCGAATGGGATTTTTATTTTACGCAAAAAGGTCTGCCATTTTTTTCTTCTGGATTTAAATATAGATCAATAACAGGTCTCCAACTCTTATTTATCAAAATAAATATGAGCAAAGTACTGCCTTTCCATCCAAATACAAGGCTGTCAAGATGAATTTATTTTGATATTATTTTATTAGTTTCGTATTAATACCGATTCCCGAAAGTTGATAATTTTTTGCATGTAACCCCAAACAAATTGCAGACGATACTGACAATTCTGTTTTCTAAGATAGACAAAAACGTCGAGTTACTGATTTAATTACGCATAGACCTGGTGGCAATAAAGGTGAACAATTAGTCTTGGAAAACCTGTTGTTCAACATACACGTCACAGCCAGTTTGATGAAGAACTGATGAAAACGTAGGGACTGGCTTTGTAACTTATATTTACAGTTATGACTTTCAAGTTTCAAAAGTAAGATTTCGTGTTAGGTATGAACAAGGCTGAGGCAAAGTAGTGGCACTACAGAATTGAAAGGGTTAGGAATGATCCAAAAGAAATTAGTTCTGTTTCTTGCTTTTTGAAGTTGATTTTGATTCCACCATATTTTTCAGAAATCCCCCATAATTTTTTAGAAATCCCCCATACTTTCCAGAGTGATGGGGGACAGTCCTCCACTTTTTTCAAATCCTGGATCAGACACTGGAACATTGTTCTTCCATTGAAGCTACAAGAGTAAATGCAAACTGAAATGATATGGTTTATTTTGGGGTAATCTCTTTACAATGATTGAAAAAAGTATGGACCTGCCTAAGTATATTTCGGCCCCTCCTGTTATAAGGGCCAAAAGGTCCCAGACTAGCAACAACCACTGATTTTGAAAAATGTTAAAAAGCATGTAAATTCTTATATTTTCTGGTAGATATGACCTAAACATTCACAAAAATGTATACATTTAATATGTTATGTCAGTAACTTAAAAATCAAACAGCTCAAAAACACTGAAAAATGCAGTCGCAAAAAAGTCCTTTTTTTAATTTTTAAAAAAAAAAAGTGACCTCACTTTATTACACCATGTTTATAAAATTTTTTTAGCATATTAGCTACTTCAGACTAGTTCTATAGACATCGCTGACCTGTTATAAGCCTTCAACTTGAACTTCCAATCAGTCATTCCACCACTATGATGACTCAAAATAAGCCACCCCACAACAAAATTACATTAAAATAGACCAGAAAAGCATATTTTAGGTTTGCTTCAGTACTTGGATGTCAATTAAAAGATGTTTTGTGTCAGTTATGTATAGAAGTGCTAAAAGCATTTAAATTTCTAGTAAGGTTACTTAACATTAACTTAAATTTTCAAAATTGTTAGTTTGTGTGGTATCAAATTACCCCACCCACTCACTTTTACAATGTTACCAACGTAGTACCAAATACATGTAAAAAAAAAGCTTTTTAACCATGATAACTCTCTACCAGATGATTCAGTTTTGGTCTGATCTAAGCTGAAAGCATTTGTAGATAACAAATTAACTCGAATCAGCGCTCCAGATAAAGGGCGAGATTTTTATTTCACAATTGAAAATATTAATTATTCTCCACTAAACCCTATAATGTAAATTATGGGTACTCGTTAGAATCGTCTCATCAAGACGATTCTAATGAGTACCCACGACATAGGGTTTGGAAGAGAAATAATGTAGAATACCATCACTCCCTTTTATCTGGAGCTCTGAACTCAAATGATGCAATTTGTGTCTGGAAGGGTAGAAAACATTGTGAGGAAAGAAGAAAATGCTTGTCATGACAATTTTCTCATTTTCCCACAATATTTTCAGAAGCTTTCTGTCATAGGGAAATTAAAAACAGGGCTTCTCTGGTAAAGGGTTAAATCATAGAGTAAAACAATATAAGTGGCTTTAACAGTTTTGTTAATTTTTAAAAAGCATGCTTTCAACAAAATTAGTTTAGTTCAGTCAAACCTGGGCTTGCTTGCAGACCACCTGCAGATAAAGACAACCAATACAAAATCTGTCTGCAAATACCAGTAATTTTAACTTGGATCATTCATTATAAATGATACTTAAAGACTACAATTTTCTGTTCACATGGGTGGTCTGTATACACAGGTTTGACTGTATAATTAACATGCAGTTAAAACAACTTCAACAGGTTAGTTGGCAAATACTAAAGTGTGCAATTTTCCTTCAGTTTCTGCTCTTCAAACTATGCAAGAGATTACACTGCTATGATGGTTTAGATAATATTCTAACAACAAACAAATTTAGTATGCCTTAAAAAGGTTTGGGTGAAGGAGGGCATAAACAGCAACTAAAAAGGACCAAAAAAAATGTTAGATAAGCTTATAATATTGACAAATGCTTTTTTGTCTTAATTAGCAGAAAACAAAATATAAATGTTATAGAATACTTGACAGACAAGTTTGCAGTGCAAGTCCTGAAAAACATTGACTATGCAATATAATCTAGGTTGGCGTTACCAATCGCCAAAATCGCCATTGGCGATTGAATTTTACTGCTGGTGAATACAAACACCAAAACAACTGATATCGGCGATTGTTAAAAATGTGATGAGATAAATTGCCGACCGTGAATATCTGATCAGTTTTGTATATTGAACACTTCCTAAACTGTGAAATCGGCGCACGACAACTTGATTATCATATATACCGGGTATCCTAAGCTGATAACCCTTGTATCTCCCTTAACTATCCGACAGACAAAGATCCGATTGCCCACTGCCAGTTATCGGGTAGACTTGTTCTATAAATAGATTACATGAACAATCGCAACTTTTTGGACGCAATAGGTTCTGAACGAATTAATAGAGTCGTTTGTCAAGTAAATTTGACAACATCGTCGTCGATCATAGTTTTTTTTTTCCTGAAATACTTGACCTTTTAAGCTTAATGTGACTTTATTAGATTGTTTCCAGTGAAACTTTTTTTTTTTTCATAAAAACTAATGGATGCTAGATCCGTATTTCGCCAAATGAGAAATATTGTCGCCAGATATTTTTTGGCGATCGGCAGTTTCAAGAAAGTCTAAGTGTGGAACGATATTTCTTGAATCATTTGAAAGACAAAACAGATACTGTCAGTACATGTATTTTGCGATGAATTTTAAAAATTGGATCATACATATCTCTTGCAGTGCATGAAATTAATGGTTGGTCTGAAGAAAATCAAATACATGTAGCTGTTTAGCAGACGGCATATATTTAGACTCGTCCAGATTGAAAGAATCTGCAAACGACAATTAAATGTAGCTCATGAGGTGTTTGAATTATGCATTTGCTATGGTAGAAAACATTGTGGGAAAAGGAGAAAATGCTAGTTACCACCATTTTCACTTTTCCTAGCATTTGCACTAGCCTTCTTTCTCAAGGTCGTTCAAACCAGGATCCCTGTTCAAACTGGGGATTAAGTGGTGAAGGGTTAGGCCTCATTCAAATACAAATAGATATATTGTTGAATTTGTGAAACTTTTAATCATTCAACAGCCTACAATCACGGGAATTTGTGGCCGACTTTTGACGTTTCAATACTGGGCTCTCTATTGTATATAATGGTAGTCTACCATCAGAAGTATTTAAAAGAACTGAAAGATTTTTAGATCTACAAATTATATCAGTGATGCAAAGCTGTAGATCTGGCTTTAGATTAATCATACATGACTTAATGTTATGAAATACTATACTAAGAAAATGACACAAAGACTGAGTCAAAGTGATAAGGTACATTGACTGAACCCGGGTTTTGACCAACAAAAATTTTGGCTACTAAAAATTTTTGGCTGGCGCCAACCTAGTATAATGGCCAAAACTTTTTGACAGGTTTGTTAACTAACTTATTAGGTATTCAACCCTCTACCAGATAAACCCAGGTTTTCATGACTCTGATGAAACAAGTCTTTATCACTCATAATCACAATCAGAAAGAACCATTCTGGCAGAGATAAAAAAAAAAAAAGGCTTAATTATGATTATGCAGAGAATTTTCTTCTGCTCAGTAATTTGTATTACTTCTTAGAGTTATTTTACACAAACTACACACTGAAATTTATTCAGGAATTTTACTTGTCAAATCGGAAATATCAAACTCATTACAAAAAATACTATTTATTATCACTGAAATCGAAAACATGCCTTTAGCAGAAAAGTAACTTGCAAGACATTAACCATTTCCCTCATTAAAACTCATTTTTACACATTGGAAGAAGATGGCTTTGGAAATCATTGTTGAAAATGGATAAACTATTTGAAATGTGCAATTTCCGCTCTTTCACCTTAACTGACAATTTCCCTATGTGTTTGAATCCTTGAAATTCCTGTCTAAAACCACATTCTTTCCTTTAACAAGAGCTTATATTTATGTACAACCAAAATCATCTTACAATACATGGGTATACACTAGGGGCAATAGTAAGTAGGTATTTACTATAATTTACTACGAAGAAGATGGGGTACGAAGAGTATAAATTGTTTTTTGTATAATATTCCTTGACGTCGAATGCATTTTACACTTGCATGCATCAAATCATTTAGAAAAACTATTTTCTACATTTAAATACCAATATCAATTGCAATGGAACAGTAAAGTTTGCAATATGCTTCAGGCTTGCCCTATTTTCGGTTTCATCATTAGCCGACGACAAAATCAAAATGGCTGACCCCGGCCAATTATCTCCCCTCGTGGACAAGCACCTGATGAGAACAGGAGCTAAATTTTGGTATGTGACGTGAAAAAACAGACGCAAAGTGACTAAACTTTGGTAAAACAAAGATGAAACTTTCATAAAATCACAAAATTTTCAGTGTATATTGTCATTTTTGACAAAAACGCGAAATTTTTTTTTTGGTTTTGCAATTTTACCCACGACAAATAACAAACGACAGCTGCAAAAGGTCAGATACGCAAAGTTCAGCATTAGTTCTGCCCATTTATGCGATTTTTTAATTTAAAAAGACTACGTAGTCTTCGTATACACGCGTAAGAAATAGGCTATATTTTCGGGTCAGGTTTTTCGAGCAACTCCGATTGCGCAATAATTTAGTCCGCACATGCGCGGTTGTTGCTACCCAGACCCAGCTACTTTTATCACTACTGTGTTTTCCAGCCCTGGAGTATTTTAAAGGTTTGAAGGAAAACGATTATATCCAGTTGTGATGTCAATTACGATATTTCTGGGAGAAGCCGATTTCGCACGTTGTCCGATACAAGGCGAACTTGCTCCATGACTGGGACGTTTTGACTGGGGAACCGTCGTTATGACTGGGACTTTTGACTGTAAACCTGGTTAAAGCTCGGAATTGGAAATACGGGAAGAAAAGCAAAGAAATAATCAGTGATAAATAGCAATTTACCAAGTGACTTAGATTATCCAGCTTACAAAAGAACTATGAGATTTAGTGTCACCTTTCACCAAGTCAACATGGCTTCCCTATCTTCGTAATTACCCGCTAAACTGGTACCCGATGTATCTCCAGTAGCAGTCCGATAGAAGTTTGTCAATACATTCGGCACACCTCGGGTGATGGGAGCCATCAAATCCCTCGGCTGTATCTGGTGGATTGGGGTAACACGACGTTTCGTCCCCAAGACGTTTCGGCCCCAAGTCGTTCCCCCCCCCCCCCCAGTCGTTTCGCCTCTATTTTTCACCCCTAGTCGTTTCACCTCTGAACCCTAGTCGTTTCGCCCCCAAACCATTTCCTCCCCTAGTCGTTTCGCCCCCAAACAATTTAAAGAGAGATAGACAGAGAGAGAATGAGCATCTTTAGAGAATAATAGTTAAAAGAATCTTGAACGACAGTGTAAATTAAGATTTATGACAATAATTTTAATCATCCGGAGAAGGAAAAAAGAAAGGAAAAAGAAGAATAAAGAAAATATATATCTGTTTACGGATGTCAGTGCCCTTTGTAGTCTTTTGATATAATAAACTTTGAACAGAACATTTTTTCATTAACTCTAGTATAACATGTATACAATAAGGGTACATAACATAGTAAAGAATAAGGCATATAGATATAAAGAACAACCGGTATGTGGCCATGTATAGGGACGAATGTTTTAATATGCATGTGAATTAGAGCGGGCCATGTTATATCAGACTACAGCAGTACAATCTGAACATGATCCGCACTAACTCACCAGAAATCACTTGATAATATTCCAATGAAATTGTATTGGGGAAGGAATCTTTTATGTGGTAAATTAACTTTGAAAGCAGAAAAATAAAAATCACTACGTGATGCACGCCCCACTCCGTGCCTGACCAGGCCAAAAAACGAGGTCATGTGCGGTCAAAGCGTGCAACTACCCGAGTATGTTTAAATAGACAATATCAGTCGACTGTCGAATGCGTAGTATAACGGTCATGAATGGAAGTTGTCGGCAGGGACCTGTGGGATCATCTTTCTACTGGTAAGTACTTAAAATTCTGTTTGTATTAAAGTAAATCAGTGAGGGAACCTGATAATTAACCTCTTCCCTGGGTTGTACTCTTTTTCTGAACATCGCAATGAGACTGCTAGAGTTGGAAAACATTGTGGGAAAAAAAGGGGGGGATTGCTTAAATAGCCGTTTCTCCCTTTCTCCACTCTGTTTTCCACTTTATCAGAGTTTCAACAGTTTCGGATTGTGTTCTTTTTTGATACTTAGGTTTGAGACTTTCTCAAAAAAGGTGGTCAGGGAAGGAACTGATCAGCTTGATTGAATTTGTTCAAAATAATGTTCACAAAACGGCTCATACTTTTCAACTTTGGAACATTTGATATCGTCATAACTGACCCAACATTCATTTCGTTTTGATGTACGATGTCCGATAGATATATACGTCTTTCATTTTCAAAGTAGCTACATTCCAACAAATAATGACTTTCAGAACCCACCCGATCTGATGTGCACAAAGTACATTTCCTGTCATCAAAAGGAGTTGCATCGTATCGACCTGTTTCAACTGGGAAGGAATGGTTAGCAGTACGAAACTTGAAAAGAGGTAAGTAGTCCTTTTTAGTCATTTTTGTTAGGTAATTTTCAAAACAATGGCTTTGTTTAAAACTTAAGTAATCTATGCCCTTGTTAGTATTTTGCAACTGTTCGTGCCAACTTTGTTCATACTGATCGACTAATGTTTTCTTTACCAATATATGGATATCTTTATGGTTTACATAAAGCCGGTTTTCCCAGAGATCAGGTCTTCCAACGGAGACTAGAATCTCCTTAACTGTATTCGGCCATTTCAAATCATTTTCATAGGTATTCATTATGTAGTTATAAGTTTTGAAAGAAAGTTTTTTCTCTGTTACCTGTCATAAGGCGATTCCAAAATGAAATCATGCGGCTTTTAATGGTTATTGAAATTGGATATATGCCAAGTTCGCCATACAGGAATGTCATTGGTGTTGATTTTCTTGCCTTGGTTATTTTTCTTCAAAAATTATTGTTGACCCTTTCCATAATTTCAATGTTTTCAAAACCTAGAACCTCGGAACTGTAAGTGAGTATGGGCAAGACAGCGTGGTCGAAAAGTTTAGGATTAGATCAACAGGCAAGTCTGAGTTATTAATTTTTGTAAACAACAGGTGCATAGCTTTATTTGCCTGTTCCGTCATGTGCTTTTAGGAATGATCCATTGCTTGAAAAGGTAACATCTAAGTAATGGTAGGAGTCCGCAATATCTAGTACATGTATGTGGTTGTCTAAATTAAAACTAAAATTATTTGTGGATCTAGATTCGAATATTACTACTTTTGTTTTGTTTGCATTGACTGTCAAATGCCAATCATTACAATATTGACTGAAAATATTTAAGCTGTTTTGAAAGTCAATGGGATCGTCAGACAGGATAACGGTATCATCGGCGTAGAGTAATAATAATCCTAAAACTTTTCGACCACACTGTCCTGCTCATACTCACCTACTGTTCCGAGGATTTTGGTTTTGAAAACATCGAAATTTTGGAAAGGGTCAACAATAACTTTTTAAGAAAAATAACCAAGGCAAGAAAATCAACACCAATGACTTTCCTGTATGGCGAACTTGGCACATATCCAATTTCAATAACCATTAAAAGCCGCATTATTTCATTTTGGAATCGCCTTATAACAGGTAACAGAGAATAACTTTCTTTCAAAATCTATAACTACATAATGAATATCTTTGAAAATGATTTCAAATGGCCGAATACAATAAAAGAGATTCTAGTCTCCGTTGGAAGGCCTGATCTCTGGGAAAACCAGTTTTATCTAACCCATAAAGGTATCCATAAAGTTGTCAAGCAAACATTAATCGATCAGTATAAACAAAGTTGGCACGAACAATTGCAAAATACTAACAAGGGCACAATTTAAGTTCTAAACAAAGCCATTGTTTTGAAAATTACCTAAAACTAAAGTCTAAAAAGGACTACTTACCTCTTTTCAAGTTTCGTACTGCTAACCATTCCTTCCCGGTTGAGACAGGTCGATACGATGAAACTCCTTTTGATGACAGGAAATGCCTGTACATCAGATCGGGTGGGTTCTGAAAGTCATTATTTGTTGGAATGTAGCTACTTTGAAAACGAAAGACGTATTTATCTATCTGACATCGTATATCAAAACGATATGAATATTGGATCAGTTATGACGATATCAAATGCTACAAAGTTGAAAAGAATCAGCCGTTTTGTGAACATTATTTTGAACAAATTCAATCAATCTGATCAATTCCTTGAGACAGTCTCAAACCTAAGTATCAAAAAAGAACGCGAGCCCAAACTGTTGAAACTCTGATAAAGTGGGAAACATAGTAGAGAAAGGGAGAAACGGCTAGTTAAGCTATCCCATCCTCTTTCCACGATGTTTTCCAACTCGAGCGGTCTCATTGCTATGTGAGAAAAAGTGCACAACCAAGGGAAGAGGTTAATTATCAGGTTCCCTCACTGATTTACTTTAACACAAGCAGAATTTTAAGTTCTTACCAGCAGAAAGATAATCGCAAAGCCACACGTCCCTGCCGACAACTTCCATTCATGACCGTTATCCACGCATTCCACAGTCGACTGAAATTGTCTATTTAAATATACTCGGGTAGTTGCACGCTTTGACCGAACATGACCTGGTTTATTGGCCTGGTCAGGTACGGTGTGGGGCGCGCATCTCGTAGTGATTTTTAATTTTTCTGCTTCAAAGGTTATTTTACCACATAAAAGATTCCTTCCCCAAACAAAATTTCATTGGATTATTACCAAGCGATTTCTGGTTAATTGTGCGGATCATGTTCAGATTTCACTGCTGTAGTCTGATATATCATGGCCCGCTCTAATTCATATGTACATGTATATCAAAATATTCGTTCCTATACATGGCCACATACCGGTTGTTCTCTTTATCTATATATCTTATTCTTTACTTTGTTATGTTCCCTTATTGTATACATGTTATACTTGGTTAATAAAGTAATGTTCTGTTCTATTCTGTTCTGGTTAATTCTCGTAATCTAATCAAGACAAACTTATGTGAAGTCGCGTGCTGGATAAACATATCCCTAAGTCAGTGTGTTTTTTGGGTTTGCTTTCATTCTAATCTTCTTACTCTATTTTACTCTTTATTATTCCGATGTACAAATAACAGAAAAAGGGGAGATGTTTTAGAAAAATACGATAACCAATAATGGTCTGGTACTTGATGAATGAAAGCAATTTAAAACAATGTGGAAAAAGAGTAAATGCTAGTTACCGGTATTTCCTCCTCTTTCATAGTGTTTGACCATTCAGACACCAACATCATATTTTGAGCAACTCTTTCTTTTTTATTTATTTATTTATTTATTTTTTTCTGTTAACCGAAAAACTGATCGTTGTTAAGCTAGGTTGATAAGTTTCTTTCATTAATAGAATCTGTTTGCTTTCTTTTAAATGTAATAAATTTTAACCTTTTACCACGCAAACACAAATTTGATTTTTCATAAAGGTCTCATTGTCTTAACTATGCAAATGCCAAAAAAGAAATTGCGAACTATGTTTATTTACCTGTTTAAAGTTTGAAAAAATATACATGACCATAACCTGATTTTTTTCCCACATAATCACCATTGTCCTGTTAAAAATTTATAAAAGTTCTAAGGTGCAATTCAGTTTTACCTTGTATAGGAGGCGAAACGACTAGGGGGAAACAACTAGGGGGAGCGAAACGACCAGTGAGGGTGAATGGACCGGGGGGGGGGGGGGGGGGGGACGACCAGGGGGAAACGTCTTGGGGGCGAAACGACTAGGGGAGGAAATGGTTTTTGGATGAAACGTCCCGGAACCGATTGGTACATGCCCGGAAATACGCTGGTTAACCGTTCTGAAAATTGTAAGGTTCCTTTTAAAAAAGAAAACTTGAGTTTCAATTTTCTATTGAAATCTTTCTAACTACATTTCAGTTGACTTGGCAAACAGTTCGTACATTCATTATTCAACGTGGTTTATCAATTCCGATTAAAGTTTTCACCGACAGATAAACAGATGTGAATAACTTTATCGAGGTTGTTTATGTCGTTGCTAAACGACTGACAAGGCGCGCCATGTATAAGATCAAGTGATTTGCAGTTCAAATGGAAACGACCGTTATACGGACGAGGTTGACCAGCCTGCATAGCTCAGTTGGTAGAGCGTAGGACTCATGAGGGTGTGGGTTCGATTCCCACGGCTGGCTATCTAAAATTACTAATAGTCTTTCGGATGAGACGTTAAACCGAGGTCCCGTGTGACGTGACGGTGCTATACACCAGGGATCCTATATATACATGTGTATATACGATCCCTGTATACACCGAGCACGTTAAAGAACCAGGCGAAACTTAGGATGGGTTTCATCCTGTATCTGCACTATCGCCCGTAACAATACTAACAGCCTTCAGGGGGCGTCGCCCATATGGAAAACCGGTGGCGACGATAAATGAACGCAAATTCAATCAATCAATCACAGACGAGGTTAGATGTAGGACGGAATCGACCGAGTTGTGACGAGTGTTGTCAATACTGATGTGAAGATCGATAACAGGCTACCAGTATATTCCCCGCCCCTACTCGAAAAATAAGCCATAAATGTACAAGTACGAAAGTTGCTGCTAAGATGCAGCAAAGAGGGGAATAACACGGCGAATAACTATGAAAGAGAAGGCTTTTGAAAACATTGTTGGACAGTGAAAAAATACTGGTAGCCAGCCTTTGCTCCCTTTTCCCACATTGTTCCTACCATATCAAAGACAAAAAAAGTCATCATTTGAGCAAATGTAGTTGGTCATGTATGTACGCCTAGAAATGCTTTCAGTTTGGTTTAGTCCAAAATTTGGTCGTTTTGTAAAGAGATCAATCTAATGATCAAATGCCATACCGCGTGGGAAAAAAAGAAAATACGAAAGACAAGTACAAAAGTTGCTGCAAAGATGCAGCCAAAAGGAGAATAGTACGGCAAATAAATAATTTTGCAGTTGCCATCTGTTCAGAAATCTTGGCTGAACCAAGGAAGAGATTAAAGGGAAATTAAAGGATAACACGATAGATTGAAAAAATCTAAACGTTTATTAAAACTCATAAAAACAAAAATTGCGTAAACTAAAAACAAGAGGGCCATGATGGCCCTGAAGTCGCTCACCTGAGCCTTTTGACCAAACATGATCCATTTTAAATCTCTTTCAAAAGTGTACACAAGGTTTTTCTAACATTTGACCTTGTGACCTAGTTTTCGACCAGACATGACCAATTTTCAAACTCATCCAAGATATCATCAAGACAAACATTCTGACCAATTTACAAGAGTATTGGACTAAAAATGTGGCCTCTAGAGCAAACACAAGGTTTTTCAAAGATTTGGCCTAGTGACCTAGTTTTTGACCCAACATGATCCATTTTCGAACTCGTCTGAGATATCATCAAGGCAAACATTCTGACCAATTTCCAAGACTATTGAACTAAAAATGTGACTGCTAGAGCGTACACAAGGTTTTTTCTAAGATTTGACCTTGTGACCTAGTTTTTGACCCGACATAACCCATTTTCAAACTCATCTGAGATATTATCAAGACAAACATTCTGACCAACTTTCAAGAGTTTTGGACTGAAAATATGGCCTCTAGAGCATACACAAGGTTTTTCTAAGATTTGACCTAATGACCTAGTTTTTGACCCGACATGACCCGTTTTTTTTAACTCGTCCGAGATGTCATCAAGACAAACATTCTGACCAATTTTCATGAGTATCTGACTGACAATATGGCCTCTAGAGCGTACACAAGGTTTTTCTAAGATTTGCCCTAGTGACCTAGTTTTTGACCCGACATGACCCGTTTTTTAACTCGTCCGAGATGTCATCAAGACAAACATTCTGACCAATTTTCATGAGTATCTAACTGAAAATATGGCCTCTAGAGCGTACACAAGGTTTTTCTAAGATTTGCCCAAGTGACCTAGTTTTTGTCCCGACATGACCCATTTTGGAATTTATCCAAGATATCATCAAGACAAACATTCTGACCAATTTTCATGAGTATCTGACTGAAAATGTGGCCTCTAGAGCGTACACAAGGTTTTTCTAAGATTTGACCTAGTGACCTAGTTTTTGACCCGACATGACCCATTTTTGAACTCGTCCGAGATATCTTTAAGGCAAACATTCTGACCAATTTTCAAGAGTTTTGGAATGAAAATATGGCCTCTAGAGCATACACAAGGTTTTTTTTAAGATTGGACCTAGTGACCTAGTTTTTGACCCTGCATGACCCATTTTCGAACTCGTCCGAGATACATTGTATCATCGAGTTAAACATTTTGAGCAAGTTTTATGAGTATCGGACTGAAAATGTGGCCTCTAGAGCGTACACAAGGTTAAAAGTTGACGACGGACGACGGACGACGGACGCCGGACACAGCACGATCACATTGGCTCACCATGAGCACTTCGTGCTCAGGTGAGCTAAAAAAGTTATGTACATTTCAAAGTAACAGGAACCACGATCTCCAGTATTAATAAATGAAAGAGAAGGCATTTGAAAACATCGTTGGACAATGAGAAAATACTGGTAACCTGCCTTTGCTTCTTTTTCCCACATTGTTCCTACCATAGCAAAGACAATTCAAGTTTTTAGTTGTAGTGACTATCATGTACGTTTTCCCTGCAATCATTAGTTTTGCTGCAGTATTGATCGAACGGTCAATTAATTTTATCAGAAGTAACTCTTTCGAATTAGCCATATTACTATTGAGTGTGACAAATTTGGTTTTTACAACTAACCCTTTACACAGCCTGGGTTTCATTTCGATCATTTTTTCCCCTTTTTTTTATATGCGGACATTTTTTCTTTATCAAAAATGACGCCCATTTTTGACAAAGTAAATGTCAGAATATAAAAAAGGAGAAAATGATCGGATTGAACCCAGGCTTCCCTTTAAACGATCCCATGTTTTAACGACACTGAAGAAAAGGTTTTGTAACGTTTGTAGCCTGCCTAGTCCGATCTTTCTCTGCTGAATGATCGGCATGCTTACAAAGCTTATCGCTCTTGTAATCATTGCCGATCTTTATTTGGAAACATTGAGCGAAGTGAGGTCATACTGGATGGATACCTTAATTACTGTCTTTTGTTCTGAAGGTATGCTTTGTCCAAGTATACCTTCGATCTTGTTCTTCAACATTCCACTCTGTTTTTTATCAAGTTTTCATGCATTGTGTGTAAATACTTTATTATAATTACTATGCCAAACTGTATCCAAGAAGTTGCGTATTTAAACCACGTCGGGCACCAATATATTGCTGTTATTTGTCTGAGACGTACAGTTTTGTCTTTCCGACGTGTGAAACCAGCTACTAGTCCATTCTTATCCGAAAGTTGCGATTTGCGTAAATGACGTCATGGATGACGTCATTTTCTCAGTATAAATACGCTGCTTCTTGAGCGCTTCTCTCAGAGTCTTTCTAGCTCTCATACACTGTGTTGGATGGGGTTTTCAACATAACAATAGATTTATAGATCTACTAATTATGCCCCCCTTCAACGAAGTGGGGGTACGAGGGGTGATCATAAAGATCGTGGACCACCTTGTTATTTTGAAAACTACTTCACGTAGGATTACGAAAAATTGCACATATGAGCATTAAATATCTGGTAACCGACTTAAGCTTTCAAATGTCGTCTTATTCAAGTAAGTAAAGTGTGACGTCATTTTAATGGCGTCATATACTGCATTAGTGGTAAAAAATGTCGGACGACGTTTCATTTGAGCCGAGAGTAATCATAAAGTTTCACTTCAAACCCGGAAAGTATTAATCAGAAATCAAAACCGATTTAGAAAAAGATTAAAGAGGCCCTGATACTCATTTTCAGCCAGTTTTAACTCATTTTGTCTTTATTTTATCAAACTATAGTCATTCTCATATCTTCATGCCAAATATTGCGCCTCACGGTTGCAAGGTTGCTTAGATATACGGTCGATAGAAAATGCATTTCGCTGAGTTGCGGCCTTCCATGTAAACAGACTCGTCGTTTCCGGTTTTTGAATGGAAGATTTCGATATGTCCGTTATACACTCGGGTAGATTCGTATGATGATCATGCATTCTGTCACGTGACTACATTTGACCTTCGTCCTGTGTCTAATGAGGTAAACGAAGGAAAATGGAGACTTCTCTGATGCAGCCTCGATTTTCAGACGGAGGTCGCGGCCTATATATGCAAATTACACCGTATCCGACTCTAGGCGGAAACCAACGATAAATTTCCGTGATGCACCGCCATTGTTTACAGCTCCGATCGTCAGCCAGTTTTCTTCTGACCAATGTTCGGTTTCTAATACAAATCTCTGTGTTTCTTTTTTTCAAGTACACCATATATGTCAGTAATTTATCCATGTTTACACAAAGGACTGATTTCTGTACCATTCTAAATTGTTTGAAATTTAACAGCGTTTTTGCTCACCGGCTGTAGACGGGCATCTTTAAGTGGACTCTGCACTCAAGAATCTGTTATTCGTAAATGGATCGGACCGGTTTAGACATGAGTGCGATCCTGTTAAAAATGACCCTAATTCTGGCCGTCCATCAACATCAGTCATAGACAAAATCATCACGGATGTAGAGCAGCATGTAGAACAAGATCGCTGGGATAATGTGAGGAAAATAGCTAACACATTTAGCATTTCATATAAAAGTGACAAGGAAAATTTGACTTACAATTTTGGAATGTCGCGTGTTTGCACAAGGTGGGTACCTCAGCTACTGACGCCCGCCCCAATGGGGGTTAGGGCATTTTGTCTATTTTCATTAGTATTTTCGGACTCATTCTCCAAGTACTGATTATCAGAAGAATTTTGAAACCTATCTGGATTGAACGTTACCGTCCCCGAATCCTCCATGGTTAAAAGTTTTTATAAGATCACAAGATCTATTAAACTTTTGAAACTAACCACCGATTCCAAGAGACGATCCCACCTCTGCCACCAAATTTTTGTAACGGACTCCGGGTTTTTCCAAATGCTTCCAATGTTATTTACCTGGCGCCAATACCCGTGTTCAAATTCTGTTCAATGGGTTCGTCCCAGACCCGGCTTTTGGCAGTTATTGGAGGAAACTGGGAGGGGTTGGAGGAAATTGGAAAATATTGGAAAATATTGGAAAATGGAATTAAACCGTAGGATTGGATCACAGTTAACAATCTTTAATCATTTCAAGTTAATTCCAAATTTCTTATGTAGATCTAATTGACCATATGAATAGTAGACTAGTTAAAATTTGGACTACAAATGGAAAATGAACTGATATCAAAAGAATTTGATTGGGAAATACACACAACTTTGGCACTAATTCCTTACCTCCTGATTCATTTTCAAATGTTACCAATAAATTTGATCTATTTGATTTGGAGGAAAACTTGTTGGAAACAAGATGTCTGTTTGTAAACTGTCATGCCCCCCCCCCCCCCCTACTGCCACATTGATACAGGAAGTGGCACAGTTCATAAACTGATATCAAAAGAATTGATAGGGAAATATCGATGTCATCTTTTTGATTTATAGCCCACTTCAATTGTTAAACGTGATAATCTGTCAACAGTTCGCATAATTATACACACCGCCGTGTGTATACATACAAGATTGTAAACAGTCGCCGATACACAGACTGGGTTATCGATTTTCTTTTCGGCACGCGCGTTCGACTTCCGGTTTTTCCCCAGTCGACTTCGATGCTTACTACGTCCCCGATAATACGCGAATAAAATGTTGGAGCCACAAGTTGAGCCACATATGATGATTTTTGAGACACTTTAATTTTTTTTTAGCAAATGGCTCAAGTGGCGAACGGCAGCGCGGGCCCTGAATCATCTGGTGGTCACTGTGACCCTGACCTTTCACGGATTAACCCTAGGGATCATTTACACTCCAAGATGAATATCTGTACAGAATTTGAAGGACCTAGGTCAATTTTGTGTCTAGTTATCATCTGGACAAGGTTTGGTCTATATATCATTAAGCTGAAGGCCACTGTGACCTTGACCTTTGATGGATTAATCTCAAAATCGATAGGATCATCTGCACTCCAAGACGCATGTCTGTGCCAAATTTGATGAACCTAGGTCAATTCTGTGTCTAGTTATCATCCGGACAAGGTTTGGTCTATATATCAACATGTTGACGGTCACTGTGACCTTGACCTTTGACTGATTGACCTCAAAATCAATAGGGATCATCTACACTCCGAGACGCATGTCTGTGCCAAATTTGACGAACCTAGGTTAATTCTATGTCTAGTTATCATCCGGACAAAGTTTGGTCTATATATCAACATGTTGACGGTCACTGCGACCTTGACCTTTGACCGATTGACCTCAAAATCAATAGGGATCATCTACACTCCAAGACGCATGTCTGTGCCAAATTTGACGAACCTAGGTCAATTCTGTGTCTAGTCATTATCCGGACAAGGTAAGGTCTACCGACGGACCTACCGACCGACTGACCGACCGACATTAGCAAAGCAATATACGAGGGGTGATCAGAAAGAACGTGGACCAGTGCCTGTATAGGAATATTGTTATAATAAACAACTCGGAATGTCTACTTTTTTTGAAAACAACCCTACTTCGAATTCTATGCACTAATTTATTCTTGATTCCCATGCGCGAAACACGTGCGCGAGCACGTCACGTGACATTACTCT
The DNA here is from genome assembly GCA_946811185.2 of Hippopus hippopus. Classification (NCBI taxonomy): domain Eukaryota; kingdom Metazoa; phylum Mollusca; class Bivalvia; order Cardiida; family Cardiidae; genus Hippopus; species Hippopus hippopus. The sequence continues at coordinate 11,023,823 of OX328110.1, forward strand.
CAAGGACCCGGTCATGGTGAGGGTTGGTTCTTCTCTGCTCTCGTTGTTCGTGCCACGTGGAGAATCTTTCAAAACCTGAACTAGCCAAAGGTCACAATGGGTCAGGACTGAATTATAGGGAGGGTTGGCTAGTGTGTCTGTGTTTAGTTTTTGCAGAGTTTTCTGTACAAGTGTGGCTTTGTGAGCTAGGGCGTTGTCTTGGTGTAAAATGACGTCACAGCGCAGGACTTCTGGCTGTTTTTTTCGTATGGTGTCTGTGAAATTTCTTTGAATAATGTGGGCATAAAACTCAGCATTGACTGTAGTATGTATAGATACAACATGATTTAGAAGAAAAACGGAGAATACAAAAATACGATGCACATAACTTTACCGACTGACTTAGAAAGTTTGGCTTTCCAATGTAGTGGAGGGTGGAGAAAATTCTCAACACAACCCCATGTATTTAATTCTTCAATGTATTAAAGACATTAGGTCGGAATTGCAGGAAAACATGCAGACACTTAAAGCAGAAGTGAGTGGATGTTTAGAGGAGTTTGGTATTCGGCTGAAAAACTTGCAGCATGAAGTTACTAAACATGCCCCATCCAATAGGCATGTTAATTTTCAATCTTCTGATGGCAGGGGCTCTTCTTCTCCAAATCTTACCTTGAGTGGGGAGGGAATCGGACCTACTCATCGTGGCAATAGCACCCCAGAGAATATTTCTTTCGGGCATAGTAGACCAAATTGCTCATCTCCAATCTATTCCGGTAATAATAGACCGTCTGATCTGGATCTACATCCCGTTATAGATAAAATTCGTCCTCAGATATTTGACGGGTCGGATGATCTGGACGAATATCTTACCCAGTTTAGCATTATGGCGGACTTGAATTCATGGGATTATAAAACCAAGTCGTTATATCTAGCAAGTTGCTTAGGTGGAGCAGCAAGTGCGTTGCTGGGTGAATTAGACCCATATCAGTGCAGGGACTATAACAAATTAATCGGTGCTCTAAGAAACAGATTCGGGTCGATAAATCGTGCCGAAGTGTTTCGATCCAAATTGCAGTCTCATAGGCTAGGCAAAAATGAGACAATTTCAGACCTTGCACAATCTATAAAATCCTTGACGTGTAAAGCATATCCGTGTGCGTCTTTAGACGTTATAGAGGTTTAAGCTCTAGATCATTTCATTGACGCAATTCCCAACTCAGAAATAAGACTCCGGTTACGTGTAGAGTGGCTGATCGAAGTCGAGACTCTCACCATGTACGCAGTCTCAAAGCAGAGGAAAAGTCTAAATCAGAGTCGGGAAAAAAGCTGAATGATCTACGTGATAAGGTATCCAAGTTAGTGGAGGAAATGTCAAAATTTAAACCTTCCGCCAAAACGCAAATGGATAATCATCGTGCACAATCAGAAAAGTCTGATTCTAGAAATAGGAAAAAGCAAAAGTGGAATAAGAAACAGGGAAACGGACAGGGGTCGAATTTTCAGGGGACCGAATTTCGATCAAACCCTAAAGGTCCTGCGAACAACCGACAATAAACCCCTGCAACATGAACGGAGGAGATGGCTTGTTTATAAACGCAATTGTTAATCAAAACTGTTTCATTATTACTTGATACCGGTTCTAACATAAACATTTTGAATCAAAAACTGTTTTATTCATGGCCAAACAGTCGACATTTAGAGGTCGAACCTGTAACCCAATCTATGGTTACTGTGACTGGTGAAGTTGCTCCGTTTCATGGCAAAGTGTGCACTACAATTTCTCTAGGTTCTCAGAATTTCAGTCATACAGTGTATTTAGCCGACATAAAAAATGACGGAATTCTCGGCGTAGATTTCCTTAAAAAAGTTAACTGCAATGTTATGTTAAGTAAAAGTTGTATTGAGGTAAATGGTGAAAAACTACCATGTTACGCGGTACAGCGTTCCGGGGATATTACCTGTTCTCGTATTACTATTACAGAAAATGGTGTCATTCCCCCCGAATGCGAAATGATTGTTCCGGGTAAGTTGTCTGAACCCGTCAACAATACAGTAGGTGTCATTGAACCCTTCAGTAAGTTTGTTACCAAAAGTGGTCTCATGGTCGCCAAGACTTTAGTTGACGTTAAAGATGGTAAAATATCTATCAGGGTTGCCAGCCTGGGATTCCAACCTCGCACTGTATATAGAGGGACAATTGCTGCACTGTACGAATCGATAAATGAACCAGATATTAACTGTCTAGATAAAGTCATGGTAAACAATGCATCCGTGGCGAAGTCCCTGCCTGACCACCTTACTTCAGTGTTCGCAAGAGCACAGGAGAAATTGTCCGATGAACAAAAGTGTCGACTTGAACAATTTTAACAAAGTATCAAACTATGTTTTCAAAGGATGATGACGATATAGGGCGTACACATTTAGTGAAGCACACAAATGATACGGGAAATTCAAAACATATAAAATTACCACCGTACCGTATACCTCTCTCTAAGCGGCAAGTCGCTGAGAACGAAATTAGAAAAATGGCGGAAAGGGGTTTTATAGAACCGTCGTATAGTCCGTGGAATAGTCCGGTTGTAATGGTAACTAGGCCGTCAGGTTCGGTACGCTTTTGTTGCGACTATAGGAGACTGAATGAGATAACTAAAAGATAGTCAACCCCTGCCTAGAATTGACGATACTTTAGACGCGTTGTCAGGTTCAGTGTGGTTTTCTACGTTAGACTTTAAATTAGGATTTTGGCAGCTTGCCATGGATGAAAAGGACAAGCCCAAAACAAGTTTTTCTATACATGGTGGCGGATTATGGCAATTTACGGTCATGCCATAAGGACTTTGTTGCGCACCAGCTACCTTTGAAAGGCTAATGGAAAGAGTTTTGTCGGGTTTAACGTGGAAAATTTGCCTCTTTTATCTGGAGGACGTAAATGTCTTTTCTAGGACTTTCGATGAACATTTAGAAAATTTAGGAACGGTATTTTCAAGATTAAGAGAAACTAACCTTAAGCTTAGTCCTGAAAAATGCTATCTATTCCAGAAAGAAGTGTCTTTCTTAGGACACGTGATAAGTGAATCGGGTATCGCAACAGTTCCGAGTAAAATTAAAACAGTCGAAGACTGGCCTACACCTAAGAGTGTAAAAGCTATAAGAAGTTTCCTAGGCTTACGCTCTTATTACCGCCGTTACGTTTCCCAGTTTTCAACAATAGTAAAACCGTTGCATGAACTAACGGAAAAGGGTGAAAAGTTTTCGTGGTCTGAAGACTGCGAACTTGCTTTTAACAAGCTGAAATCTATTCTAGTAAATTCTCCAATTTCAGCCTACCCAGTGTCAGGCGGAGAATTTATTTTAGATACTGACGCCAGTGGAGTCCGTTTATCTGGCATTATGTCCCAAATTCAGAACAATGAGGAAAAAGTGATAGCTTATTCCAGTAAGTGTTTTTCTAAAGCAGAAAGACGCTATTGAATAACAAGGCGCGAACTATTGGCGGTAGTGCTTTCTATTAAGCAATTTCATCATTATTTTTATGGTCGACATTTCGTGGTACGTACAGACCATGCCTCTTTAAGATGGCTAACTAACTTTAAAAACCCCGAGGGTCAGTTAGCCCGTTGGGTAGAATTCCTTTCCACATGTACGATTTTAGTATTGTACACAGGGCTGGGCGTTTCATACTAACGCCGACGCTCTATCGCGACGTCCTTGCGAGTCTGACGACTGTAGCTATTGTAAACGAGCCGTTGTGAAATTTGAAAGTGGGGTGGTGAAAGAAAGTTGTGCACAAGTTACATACAAAATAGCCCCAGTACCTGTATGTAAGCATAACAAGAGTGATAATTCTGGGTCGAATACCTTATGTACAAGTACAAAAGAGACACCTAAAATAATTGGTGTAGTATCTTGTGAGAAAAGGGGTAATGACTGTCAGAGTAGAGTAAGTCAGAATGCGACAGAGATTGTTAACAAAGAGACTTTGTATTCAAAAGTGGTTATTAATAAGCATTCTAATAGAGAGAGCAATTTTCCTCAATTTGGTAAACAAAGAGAGGCAAACTTTTCGAAAGATTGCCTGTTTCCGAATTACGACGGGGAGGTGAGAGAAAGAAAGATCGGGAAAAATGTACAGGAAATGTCGTCAAGTAGTGTATGTTGTGAAGATAAAGGAAAGATAGGGAAAAGTGTAAATCAGGAAATGTCCTCAAGTAGTGTATGTTGTGGAGAGAAAAAAATAGTAGGAAATGTAATTAATACGTTTTCAAACAGTCATACCACGACCAATGAATCGTCTACTACCGTAAAAATTAATTGTGCATATGCAGACGGAAATCTGACTAATATTAGAATGGAACAAGAAAATGACCCTACAATAACCATTTTAAGAGAGTGGAAATCCCGAGATTTGCAACCGCTTTGGTCAGATGTTTTAAAATACTCGTCAGAGATAAAATACTATTGGAATAGGCTTGACTCCCTAGTGATACATGATGACTTTTTATGTAGGAGATGGGAAAGTGACTTAGGTAATTCTGAGCATTTGCAAATAGTCGTCCCGAAATCTCTTGTAAATGTCGTTTTAGCGGAATTGCACGACAGTCCGACTGGCGGACATTTAGGTATTACCAAGACCTTAAGTAAACTGCGTGCGAGATTCTTCTGGTATGGTATGCGGAGAGATGTAACACAGTGGTGTAAAAAGTGCGATACGTGTGCGATGCGGAATACCCCAAAACGAAAACCTAAATCTGCTTTGAAGCAGTACAATGTTGGGTTACCAATGGAACGGATAGGAATAGATATAATAGGTCCCATAACTCCAAGTACGTGTGGTAATAAGTACATACCTACGATATGTGACTATTTTACCCAATTTTTGGTAGCGGTGCCGATGAAAAATCAAGAACCGAAAACAGTAGCAAAATGTTTTGTGGACAGACTTGTTTCAGTGTTTGGAATTCCGTTACAATTGCATTCTGATCAGGGTAGAAATTTCGAGTCAGCTCTTTTCAACGAAATGTGCGCATTGCTCTGAATTGACAAAACGAGGACATCTGGTTTTAGACCACAGTCCGACGGTCTGGTAGAACGATCTAATCGCACACTACAAGACATGTTAGCAAAATTTGTGTCGCATAACCCCAAAGAATGGGATCAGTACCTACCACTAGTTTCATTGGCATACAATACTTCTGTGCACGAAAGTACCAAATTTACGCCGTGCACTGTAATGTTCGGTAGAGAGTTGAACCTTCCTGTTGATCTTATAATGGGAAGACCCACATCTGAACAATCAAAAATGACAAGTGATTATGTGTTATCCCTAGAAGAGAAAATGCTAGAAATTCATAAATTTACGCGTAAATATATAACTTTTGCTAGTCGTACGCAGAAGAAGAATTACGACCATAGAATATCTCAAAATCTGTATAATCCTGGTGAAATGGTCTGGTTATTCAACCCAAAACCAAAAAAGGGCAAAAGCTCAAAACTTATAAGCCCTTGGGATGGGCTCTGGGTTGTCACAAAACATCTAAATGACGTAATTTACAGAATTCAGAAAACGCCGCGTTCGAAACCCCGTGTTGTATATTATGATCGATTAAAGCGGTATGAAGGATCAAAGTCCTCATGGTGCCGTGACTAGAGTCTGATTGAAGGCTCGGTTATACGACTATACATTTACATGCATTTCCATTTCATTTCAGTACATTTCATTTCAGTACAAGTGCACCATCTGTTCCAACAAGTTTCTGAAGTACCATCGGGCACAACGGCATGTACAAGAAAAACACTCTGGCTTTCAACTCCAATGCCTGAAATGCAGAAAACTTTTCAGCAGACAAAATTATAAACATGGTAGTGGTGTGTTGAAGAAACAAGACATGGACTTGTTATCGCCCAGGGGTGTTAGGGGAGAGGAGGCGTATGTGTTGTTTAGGGAATGGAAATTGAAGGTCCAACCTACCCTGATCTCCACCACACACTCTTGTGTTGACAAAAGTGTAGATCTTGCTCCAAAGAAGAGAAAAGTAGACCTCTCTGAGTTTTGTATCGCTACAAAAGTTCTGTCGCCTCTCCCATCTACCCCAAAACAAAAGGTTAATATTCCTACTGACCAATATTCGGATATATCAGACGCAGAAATGGACAATGAAAACGTGAAATCGACCAAATTTGACAGGATCAGACAAAGCGAGACCGAGAGCGACACAGACGACGATACCGTCGTGGAAGATGGAAACGATGAAGAGCAGGACACAGAAAATTGTGAAAATGATGTAAATCATGGAGAAGACGTAATATTCAATGGACCTGAAGTGGAGATCCTGGAGAATGTTAATGTGGAAGACGAGTTCCCGGGGGTAGTGTTTAGCCCACCGACTAAAGTATTACCTCCCCCGCGCCCTCCTGTCACAGATGAGGTGGGGACGAAGCCAAACAGTATTATTTCAAAGTTGGAAAATTTTCGCAAAGCGCAAAGACAGAAAGTTGTGTTGAATGTAGGAGGTGTGAGATTTGAGGCAAGTATAGGATCCTTGTTGTCCGATCAGAAGAGCTTGTTTGCTGAGATTTACAAAGAGGGGTTGGACGTAAAACCATCAGTTGGGGGACATTATTTTTTTGATCGTAATCCTGCTCATTTTAGATTCATTCTGAACTATCTCAGAAACGGATGTAAAATTGATATCAGAACCCTTCCAAAAGACGTGCGGTACTTAAATACGAACTGTTCTACGAGGCTCAATATTATAACCTTAATAAACTGATGGAGGCTATCGTTGCCAAAATCGAGCAAGTAAATGTTTTGAGTGTGAATCTGACTGCCGGATCCAACGTATTTCAGTAAACCCTGATTCTTGGAAGACATAACATACTAGCGTAAATTTACCGTAGTCCTTTGTCGTTCCCTTACTGCAAGTGTATGACTGGTGAGTTAGTTCACTCGTAGTACGGAAAAGTTACAAAAGTCGGAATAGGAATTTAGAAGTTGCCTTTCCTACCCCTTGGATGGTTAGTCAAAGTCGTCTGGGTAATGCAAATTCTTCCGAAGCAATGTAGATAGTTTCGTATTCTTGGTAACTTTGAAGTTCTGTTTAAAAAATGTTTGATTTTAGACTTTTAAGAATGTTTTCTTCGCTTTTGTGCTTTGATTGAATAGTCAAAGTACTGAACGCGACGCTAACTCCTTGTCTCGTGGTTTGGTTTCGTGATGGATTTGTTTTGCTACATCACGATGGACTCATTTGATATTGTCATGTATAAGTTGTCAGACCTTACGATGATACTTCTGGTTGCCTTTGTACTACCGATTAAATAATCAAAGTACTGAAGGTACAGATTTCTCACCAATTCGATTATCTGTTGTTCATTGACAGACATTGTACAGCTAATTGAAAATAGGTTAATTTTATTCATTGTGGTGAGAAGAATTAAGCTGTAATGTGTTCATCCAATTAGCACTCCTTTAGAGGCATATTAGATCTATATCCGTTTTGTACATAGTTTGCAGTCTAATTGCAATTGTTTTTTTGTTAAAACCGAATTGCTTGGACTGTGTTCTTATTGGATGAACTTGGTATGATTGAATACTTGTTCAGTAGATTCCGTATGTAAACTTAAATCATATATGTAAATTGCAGTTATGGTAATGTCGTGTACATAGTAATTGCTTTCCCTTTGAGATAGACGGCTATTGCCTTTTCTTGTTCCAGCATGTCTGATTCTGTGATTGGGATGCTTGAAACTTGATTGTGAATCATTACGTTCAATAGTATGTCATCTATTAGTTATTAATACCTTGAGATGCTGTTGATTAGTTTTCACGCAATGTTTCCTATTTATCATGCAGCATTCCAATTTGAGGACAAATTCCATATTTGGAAGGGGGCAATGTAACTTTTGTAGCATGCCTAGTCCTATCTTTCTCTGCTGAATGATCGGCATGCTTACAAAGCTTATCGCTCTTGTAATCAATGCCGATCTTTATTTGGAAACATTGAGCGAAGTGAGGTCATACTGGATGGATACCTTAATTACTGTCTTTTGTTCTAAAGGAATGCTTTGTCCAAGTATACCTTCGATCTTGTTCTTAAACATTCCACTCTGTTTTTTATCAAGTTTTCATGCATTGTGTGTAAATACTTTATTATAATTACTATGCCAAACTGTATCCAAGAAATTGCGTATTTAAACCATGTCGGGCACCAATATATTGCTGTTCTTTGTCCGAGACGTACAGTTTTGTCTTTCCGACGTCTGAAACCAGCTGATAATCCATTCTTATCCGAAAGTTGCGATTTGCTTAAATGACGTCATGGATGACGTCATTTTCTCAGTATAAATACGCTGCTTCTTGAGCGCTTCTCTCAGAGTCTTTCTAGCTCTCATACACTGTGTGGGATGGGGTTTTCAACATAACAATAGATTTATAGATCTACTAATTTCCAACAAGTTTTCCTCCAAATCAAATAGACCAAATTTATTGGTAACATTTGAAAATGAATCAGGAGATAAGGAATTAGTGCCAAAGTTGTGTGTATTTTGGAAGACGTCGTGGGAACCGTGATGGAGCAACCGACGTCCTCCAAGTCCCCCAATAAACTCCATTTGATCTCATTCTCCATTTGTAGTCCAAATTTTAACTAGTCTACTATTCATATGGTCAATTAGATCTACATAAGAAATTTGGAATAACTTGAAATGATTAAAGATTGTTAACTGTGATCCAATCCTACGTTTTAATTCCATTTTCCAATATTTTCCAATTTCCTCCAACCCCTCCCAGTTTCCTCCAATAACTGCCAAAAGCCGGGTCTGGGACGAACCCGTTGTAACAGAACTTGCACACGGGTATTGGCGCCAGGTAAATAACATTGGAAGCATTTGGAAAAACCTGGAGTCCGTTACAGTTTCTTGAGACTAATGTGTAAGAAATAGGGAAAGCCGGTAAAAAACGATCTCGCCTTCCTGTAGTGCTTTCGTAGACCACATATTCCAATAGAGCAAAGCCGTAGTAAATTTGTCGTTTGCAGCTGCTTTGTATTTATGTCCGATTAATCCATTTAGGTATATGTACATGGTCAACTAATGCTCCTTTTAATGGGCACAAGGATGTTATATATACGATCCCTGATGGGCAGTCTCTCTGGAAAAGGGGCTGTTGCTTGTGATAAGTAAATTTTGCTGCCTTCTCCTGTATGTTTTTAAAATAGTATATTTCTTTCATAACAACAAGTCCCATTCTCTTGCACTACGGATCATTCCCATTCACCTCTGTAGTTGGCTCAGAAAGTAGTCCGTCATCACGTGATATTTTCGTCACATGACCATAACTCAAAATGGCGACACAAACACCGGTGAAAGAAAGACCAATCGATTGTTTTGTGTGCTGTTCAAACAGCATACGGCCAATTAGACTTAGTGGTAGGAAATGTGAAAAAGAGGGATTTTCTGAACAGCTTAAATGTCTTTTAAAGGACGATAACTTGTTTTTTAATCTTACAAACTTAGATCCATCGGTGTGTCGAAACTGTCATCATTCATGGGCGCAGCCATTCTTTTTTTACAATTGGCGTAAGATTCTGATCAGTAAAGAAGCTTGAAAAAATAGTTCCACTGTATACAGGTAAATTCATCAGTTTGAATGCACCTATAATGTATCCAGAATCATATTTCCTTTGTCTACTTTATTATGTTACACATGAAACAGTTAAACAGTAACAAAACATGTTCTCGGTTTGACAAGATTCTTGTCATTTAGCCCGTTGCAGAGATGTATGGTGAGAGTAACGAACGACAACTCTGCTCGGAGATTGAAGAAGTCCTTGTATTATTAATTTTCATTAAACTCATATCTGAACAAACGCTAGTTTACGATTCACATTTGTACGACCGATTTTTTTTCTCTGTGTATGTGTTTGGGTGAGGCATCTTTTTACCAGGATAAAAAATGTAAGACTAGTCCATTTTGGAAACATTTGTGGACGAAAAATCAAATTTCCGTAAATTGATGGCTTTTTGTCTCAGACACTGCAAGAAAACGGGAAAAAAATTCTTGTTACCGAAACTTTTACCAGTATACACGATACTTTCATGGGTAGGTGCACCGGCTGCCGCGACATAATTGAAATAATGATGAACTTGGAGTGAAACACCATACTCTTTCAATTAAATTTCAAAGGCGGATAGTGTGGGTTAAGATCGGCATGCTATGTTGTGGAGTCGAAGTTCAATGAACACTTTTGGCAAGACTTTTCGTATGGTTTATCTCACATGCTATAGGTTATCGACATGTTGGTGAGAAATGTTTCTGATAGTCGTGACAATCAATGTAAAAGATTTATGATAGAGAAAGAGAGAGAGAGTGTGAGTGTGTTCCCTTGGCTTTGTATCATCTCCTTTTTCCCCGAATTGTGTTCTATCCTTTCTTAGTCGGATCCTATTATCAGAAACACATTGAATTTGTCATCTGCATGTTTTTTACCCGCTACCTACCCTACTTTTAGAAAAGGAGATATCCCGGTTACCGGGGTGTTCTCCTTATGACACAATGTTTTTACACTTTACTAATCTCAATTTAACAAAACCTGAGATAGCGGTTTAAAACATATGGCACCAAAGATATCGCCAGATACCTCCACTTTCTCCATTTCCCAGAATGTTTTTTTTTTTTATCTTTTCAAAAGCGAATTTGACTTACAGAACAGAGCTCTGTTTTAAACTGCCTTTACAATTCCACTTGGTGGACGGACGTTTTGGCCATGGACGTTTTGGCGAGCTGAATGTGTAAAGTAGGGCGTTTTGGCCAAATGCTTTATAACACAGAAAAATGCAATAAGTGAACTTTCTATGCCTTTAAGTATACATGTAAATTTTAGAAGCAGAAAAGCATATCTATTTCATTTCATGCATTTTCTTTTCTTTAAAATCATGTTTGGTCCATAAAAAAAAAAAAAAAAAAATGACTTTGCAATCTCCTATAACAAACTGCTTAGATTGTTTATACATGTACTTGCAAACTATTGTTGAAAATATGAAGTTATTGTTCAATCATTATTAATTGACAGAGTTGATAATTGGCAGTTAAAAAAAAAAAAAAAACTCCAACTACAGTTTCGTCCCTAGTTGAGTATACAAGTAAAATAACACTTGAACGTAAGGAATTCTATTCAGTAACACGAAAATAATTAAAAAAATAAAAACATTTTTAAAATGAAGTTAACTATTTGTAACTTCAAAAATAAATCTAAAAAAAAAAACTCAGTACTCCACATATGTCAAATAATAGCAATTTCTCATTTTCCTTCAATGTTTTGTGCAAAACTTGTTTTATGGGGCACACATTCACAAAATAAACATTTGGCCAAAACGTCCTACTTTGTATTTTCAGCTGGCCAAAACGTCCGTGGTCAAAACGTCCTGGCCGAAACGTCCGTGGCCAAAACGTCCTACATTCGTCCCACTTACATACGTGTTTTAACGGCAAACAAATGGGTAGAGATAGAGACATTTTTGTTAAACACACTATTGATTCGTAAACAGTGATTGCGCTTCCCCTTATTTGCTCCCAACAGAAAAACATACTCTCTCGGGAAACACCGTTGAAAAAATTAAAATGGTGATTACTCGCATTTGTCCTTTTCTTACGGTGTTTCACTCTCTTGGTCGTTAAGACTTCAGATTTTTTGGATCGTTAAGACTTCAGATTGTTTGGATAAGGGTTAAATGGAAACTTTACACACTAACGTCAGTTAGAACACTGTAGACAGGCAGGCGTTTTAGCCAGTCTAGGAGGCATTTGAGCGTGTCGAATAAACATTCATGTAGAGAGACAATATGGGCCTTAACCCTTAGCCTACATTATATGAAATCTATAAAAACAATCTTGATTCGATTTGCTAAAATCGTAAAAAAAGGGGTCCGTACGTACATGAGGATAGTCTGGTATTGAAGTACACAGTTACGATATCAATATAATGATTTAAGTCATTAATTAAGCTGAGTGTCATAAAATTGGTCGAAAATTAATGTTGTGCCTCTTAAAACTGTAAGTTCGGCAGGATATGGGTTAAAATTCAATGACCTGTAACAAAAAATGACAACATCATAATGTTTAACATCAAATGTGAACGTTTTCTGAAAGAATCACACACGATAAAACAGATAACTGTTATAAATGTATGGGGACATTTAAAGGAGACATATTAGGGGGACCTTTTAACCCGTTTGGAATGGAAATGGGAAATGGTTTTAACCAAAAGTGGGACGTTTTGACTGTGGGACGTTTTAACTGGATAACGTATGCGGATGTGCAGGACCCGCTTTTTCATTATCCCCCCTAGATTGCATTCTATAAATACACATCTATCTTATTTGGGCATTCTGGGTACAGAACCGGACTACTTTTCAAAACGACAACCATTACTTTGAATTTCAAAATCAAATAAACGTTTACTCAATAAAACGCTACCTGGTACGATTCATTCAGCTATGATCAGCTAGCATGTAACCAATGCATCGGTAATTTATTAAAACAGCCCCTATAGGCTTGGGTAATAGTTTCGGTATAAGCCCTACTTTCCCTTAGTATATGGGGTCGGTGATGCGTCATAGCAGACAGGTCGAATTTTCGAAGAATATGACATGCGCAGACAACGAAACTTTTGACTAAAGGGATTCGCTTATTTCCGTAAAAACATTCTTTATTTACTAAATACGACAATGAGGGCCATTCTTCAGTACTATATTGGTCCTGATAAAGGGGTTACTTGGTTTTTATCATAGATTTTCTTGCACTGAACAGCTATGTTCTTGAGATAATATTTCAGGTAAACAAGTTAGATTATTTTTCAAACCGAGATATAGATAGTTTCTGGTGAATAAGAACAGAATTTGATTTGGATGATACGGGGACCTTACACATATATACATGTATGTAGCCACGTCGCGATTTGTTAGATCAAATCCTTTATTTCCTTTTTGCCATTTAAAATTGCATTAATGTACATAGTCTCTGAACCAGTCAATTTGCAAACCAGTCTGTGCCACGTAACTGAACAGCGCTTTATTCAGTTTAGAGCGAGACGTCAAACAGAACACATCTCTTTTTTTTATTACCTTTTGTTGGAATTCTTTGTTCCTTCGGTAACTTTTCGCACCATTAGAAATTCTTTTGTCATGTGCTGGAATAGAGAAATATTGCAGTTTACTATGCTTTCTTCGGCATTTTAATTGGTTTTCGCGAGTACTGAAATGGCAGCGCCAAGCTTTCGTTTTCGCTAATATGTTTTATCTTGCAAATTTGGTTCACGTGTTTTAACTTTGTGCATGGTTCTAATTGCAGCATTTAAACAGCACCATGGTATGCGAGTGTCAAGCTGGTGACAGTCATGCAGTCAATTTTGTAAATTGGTAAGTTTACGTGTAGAAGCGCCATGTGCCTTACTGTGTTGTACTGTATTGTATTTTGGTGCCTGTTATGTTGACGTGCAATTTCACGGTTCTCTTGTCATATCATATTGTGAAATGATGACAACTCATTGTTCTTACTTAGATATAAGTGAGGAAAAATGGACTGTTTATTTTAACATTGAACTAGTCATATTGAATGTTCCTTTTTTTAAAGTCATCTGCATAAAAGTGTCAAATTTCTAAGTACATGTATTTATGTTTTTGTACAATTCACTGTTTTCCAGATGTTCTGATGCTCTGATACTCTTTTTCCAATACCCTTCTATTCAGCTGATTAGTAGGCTATGTTTTGACGTCTCGTCCCAGATTTTTAACAACATGTAGACAGAACTGATTATTAAAAGTGAACCAGTTACCTTGTTAGTGACTCTTTTATCCTCTCGCAATACTTTGAAGAACTCGAACCCAAGAATCCCATTAAACTACTGTAAATCGTCAAGTTAGAAGAGACACAAAAGTTACATATATATATATATCATAAATCATTGTTATATTTATCGCAACATCCCCAAGGAAACCAAGGGTAAAAACAAAGAAATACAGGTGAAAGGACCAATCTGTTATTTGGTTAGCCTTAGTCTTTATCTAGGAAGGGAGACAGTTTAATTTACAGGAATAGCCCCCATTATTACGAGGCATTAATAAAGTATTATGACATATGCAAACAATAAATTTAAAAACTCAAATATTCTAGTAACAACCCATTTCAACATTAAAGGCTATGAAAAAGGCTATCGAATTCGTAATATTTTCCCACTTAAATTGTAAAATAATAGACTGGTTTATCATCCCAAAACAGAATACCATGCATTCAAAGCAGATAACAATTTCACCTTTGGCCTACAAGGATTTCTGTGGCGTCGAGTCGCTAAACATAAAACCTGTTTATCTAACGCATCTGGCGTGGGAATTTACATTTTTTTTTGTATTTGTAGAAAATTAGGTATACAAAGAATCGGCAAATTCTATGTTTTTGTCAAATACCACCTGGATAATGAAAATATTTCAAAAGATAACGCTGCAAAAAATCGAAGGGAGATTTCTGTTCGGATTTAATCCATGGACAGAGAGAAAACCCATCAATATATGCACTGCGACTGATGTCGCCATGCAATAATCCGTAACCCCAACGGTTTTCCTAGCTAAATCTTTTATTTGTGTACAGAATATGATGAAGTTTATGTCAAATTAGAGCTATATTAATATGAAAATAGGCGAAAGAGACTTTTTTCTCAGACATATTAAAACAAACGACCCAACCAACCCAAAACAATGCGACAGGCACTCTTTCTGTCTCTTTGTCCCAAATCTCCTAAAATGTCTTTATCAAATTCTCTACATGTATGTAGTACCCAACTATCTATCCCTAGTCCTCTTGTCATCTTTCTGAAAATCAACAATATTTACAATACTCTTTTCTTCATTAAATAACAATTGGATAATTAATTTTTTTCATTAGCCTTGTGAACAAAGTGTTAAAAAACACAAGACGTAGGTAAGGGTGTTGAAGAAACCAAAGCGAACACGAAATAACTAAGGCGAACTGCAAGAGGACGAACGGGATCAAGGCCGAGATCAGAAAATGACGTCAAAGCAAGATTCTAACATGGCACGTGAATTCGGCTCTATAAACACAGTGCAACGAAATCGTGGTAAAATCTACGTCATACTATACAGAGTGACGTCATTCTGTATATAGCAAGTCACCTGTGGCTGTTCCATGTCCGCGCCCTCCGATATTTTATCACTGAATGTCACTTGACGTAAACAAATCGTCATTTTCCTCGACCAAGGACAAAGGAAAAACTCAAGGATTTACCGAAATTAATTGTTTTTGATAAAAACTGACAACAATGAAACTATTTGAAATGTTACCGTTAAACATAAATCAGGTGTCTTTCATGGTGAACGTTAGTTCAAAACTGGCCGCTGTTGCATCGTAAATTGGAGTGGGAGTGGGTGGAGTAATATTCAGAGCATTCGAAGCGACTGCGACTCTAATACTTGACGATACATTCATTCTTCTCTGTTATTTGAAAAGGAGAAAATACAGCAGTAAAACGGTAAGGATTTTGTTATGTTATGTTCGATGCCTAAGGTTTTATTGAACTTTTTATACTTTTTACATTTACTGACCGGGCACTGGGGCTTTGTTTTGATTAGTAACTGGAACAGCCATGGTTTATTCAAGGGAATATTATCTGCTTCCGCTCTTGTACACTAAGTATGAATCTTGTTTTCCTTTAATAAAGAGCTGGTTATGTTAGAATCGAAATGATCTTCTTTCCAGATATCGTGGTTTATCGTACAATAAACCACGTTGTGAGTTATGAGGCGCAATGAATAAACTACTTGGGCTATCGCCCTCGTGGATTATTTATTGTGCCTCATAACTCACAACCGTGGTTTATTGAACGATAAACCACGATAGAAAGAAGATTATTTCTTAAATGTCGCACTGCGTAGTTCATACGTCATTGAAACTAACAATGTTGATATTTTTTTCCAATATTTTTGTTATGATACGCGAACAAAAGGAAATGTTGTATATGGATTACATTTTAAGAAATTTTAGCAAAAATTAATTAAATCTAATCTTGTGGATTTGGTCTGACTGTGTTGAATTCTTCTTGTATTATGCTTAATTCTCTTTTTCCGTGGTGTCCGTGGTTGTGAGGTAGGGCGTCGGCCTCATTACCACAAGGTCGCGAGTTCGATTCCCAGGAGCAGAAGTCAACGTTAGGATTGATCATTTGCCCACACATTCGGCGAGAGTGCTGGTGTAGTTCCCTGGAAGCAGAACTGGGAGAGATTAGTATAAGTTGAATGAACTTGTTTCTCAATCGATGTAAAATAAAACGTTTTAACTAAAACTAATTCTCATTTTCTTCTCCGGTCGCTGAAGGTCTTTTATGTTAAAAAACTGCATAATCCCGCTATAATTTTTTGTTTGCACTTTCCAGAAAACGATGTACATATCTGATTGGTGCATTAAATGTTGTGTTGCCGTAATTACTTCAAACAAACAATATTATTATCCCAATTTAAAAGCACTCATCCATTTATCTAAGATTCTGCAACCCATCTTTTGTCAGTTTGTCCAAATGGCTCACAAAGTCCACACTGGGGTTTGCTCGTATAGAAAAACTCGCTCTGCAACAGTGCTATCAAAAGTTACCCCTAACACGACGAGAAAGTCGGGGTTTTGTTGAATTTACGAAAGTTTTAGTAAATGAAAGGTTCGGTTAAATGGTGGTTTATAGATACCTTTTTATCATGAATGTGTCAAGGATATTCATTTTCTTTTTTTTTTCCTGGGTAGTTTTGATGTTTGTAAGGTTGTCATTAAATTGTGATTTATTATGATGGAGGAAAACAGCTGTTGGGCACAGTTAAAGACAGGTAAAGGTATGATAAACATTACACGACAAAATCTCTTTTTTTTTGAATGGAGAAATATAGATAGCTACGGAAGATTGTAAGGATATACTCGTACCCAGAGTATCTGCCTTTGATTAAAGCTATTTAAAATACATATTTTGATCACACACGTAAACGAAATTATAATAGTATGAAAAAGTAAATATTTAATGCAATTTAATTCCAGGAACTCGAGCCTAAAATGTGCTCGAAAAATATCGGATGTCGAAATGACCAAATTTTGCAAACAATTTTTCACCGGGGGTCGAAATGACCAAAAAGTGTCTAAATGACTTGGTGTCGAAATGACCGCGTGTCGAAATGACTGTCATTCAGCGATGGTTGATTTGGTTTTTTGATGTTTTTCACTACTTCCGACATTATTTAAGTCATTTCACTGTGTGTGGTGCCAGCTTACTTATTTGTGTGTTTTCTGGGTTTCACGTGTACTCGGGCTGGGGCTCTTTAGTGCATTGGCCAAGGACACTGCCATGAAAAGCCCAGTGTTGTAGAGAGCTAAATAAACCCAACTGGCATTTTAATTCTAGAATTAGAAATAAGACCCTCACAAGAATTATTTCAAGGTTGCCCTTGCTCAAAATATTTGAACAAAGCAGACAGGGCAGAGCAGATATCAGACTGCACATTTTGTGCAGTTTTTATCTTAATCAACATTAGCTGCAAAGGCAACTTAAGTAATAAAAGGTGCTTAAAGGGTTAAATGCAGCCAAGTGTTTGCCCTCATATGCTGTCTTCTTGTTTTATTTATTTTTAGTTTTGATTTTTTTCCACTGACATTCCTTACCCAGTAAGCTGCTGTATGATAATCATGTATATGTTTTATACCCATCCTTGTTGAAACAGTAGTTGGCTGAGTTGGTACTGTCTTACCATAGTTGAAAGGTGGTGAGTTCAAGTCCTAGTGCAAGAAACTTTTTAGCATGGTTATGTTTCATTATTTATTCACTCACTAATGAACAAAATTTGAATTTAAACAGCTTTAAAAAACTATTTTTAATCTCCTGTTGCTCAATTATTGTGAAGGAGGATTTTTAGTTACATGTTTGAATTGAATGAGGGTAATTAGATAGATAACAATAAATACTGAGGGAAAAAAGTTTAGCAACACGCGATATTCTTAGGAATTCAGCAACTATAGCGGGTTTACGGAGGAAAAAAACTGCCGCCAGTCAATCATTTACTCTTTAAGTGACTAGGGGATGTGAAATCCAATCAAGTCAATTTGAAAATGAGGTTACTCGAAGACGTAAATTGACGTCAGTAGCAGAAGGAAATGTCAGTCAGTATCGTGTGTGACCTCCACTGTGGGTAATGACAGCAGTGCACCTACGCCTCATGCTAGCGATGAGGGTTCTTACTATGTGCAAAGGGATTCTTTCCCACTCTCTGCGTAAAATCCGTTCGAGGTCTTGGACGTTATTGACGTCATGACGTTTTCGTACTTGTCGTCCCAGGTGATCCCACAGATGCTCAATAGGCGAGAGATCGGGGGAGTTGGGAGGCCATGCAAGTGTACGAACACCGTGTCGCTGTAAACACAACCGAGTTTGGCGTGCGGTATGAGGGCGGGCATTGTCCAGTTGCAGCATACGTGCATGACCACTGCGTAAAAACGGGATAAGCACAGGATGAAGAATTTCGTTGCAGTATCGGTCAGCTGTTAGGTTTCCTGCAACGATGATAATGTCTGTCTTTGCTCTGTGACTTATCCCGCCCCATATCATGACGCTATCTCTGCCATAATGATCGTGTTCAATGACGTTTTCAGCAAGGAATCTTTCATCCCGTCGCCGCCACACTCTGGCTCGTCCATCGCCAAAGTCAACATTAAAGCGAGACTCATCGGTGAAAACAACTTCATTCCATTGGTTTCTAGTCCATCTCCGATGAGCTCTAGCCCATTGAAACCTTGCTTGACGATGACGTAACGTAAGTGGAACGCCAACGTACGGTCGATAGGCTCTCAAACCTACAGACCTCAGACGATTACGTACTGTTCGAGATGAAATTCTTGTACCAGTCGCATTTCGAACATGACTAACGATTTTGCTACTGGACCAAAAGCGGTTACGTCTTGATAAAGTGATAATGTAATTGTCTGCACGTGGCGAAATCTTCCTTGGCCTCACCGAACGTGGCCTGTCTGCAACATGTCCGGTTTGCTGGTGTCTTGCCTGAAGACGGCTTATTGTGCTTCTGTGAACAACGTTACTTGCACTTATACCACCTATCAACATACCGATTGCCATTTGAAGTTGATCTAACGTCATACCAGGTCGGCGCCCCATAACAATTTTCAAAGATTTTTTAAGCGTTTTCTTTTAATTCGATAAACGATCAGTCTATCCACATGTAGCAGTTTGAAACACGTACAGACATTAGGCTTGTGCACGCGCAGAGCGTGATTTTCGTAAATCGACCCAATATCACGGATAGACAGACAATAGCACATAAAAATGCTATGGGGCTAACCTCAGTCGACATGCATACTATGCGTATAAGGTTTGGATTTTAACAATTGCTTTTTTGTAAAGTAGTGTTAGTTTGAAATTTGTTGCTAAACTTTTTTCCTCAGTATAGATACAATGTATACAATAGTCTTTTGAAGTGAAAGATTTTTTTTCATGATCACATAGCAGTTTCTCAAACATAATATGCCTTTGTGAGAAAACAGTGGACATGCAAGTAACAGGCACAGATCAGCATGCATGTCAATCTGCTCTGTATTGTTTATATCCTCTGTGTCCGCTGCTTTAACTCTTTAACAAACAATCCTGTGTTTTCATGACCCCGATGAAGAGGCCTTTTAAAAAACATTGTAGAAGGAAATGCTGATAACCAGCATTTTCTCCTTTTTCCACAATATTTTCTATCCTTTAAATGACAAATTTCATCATTTCACCCACATTAAATTTGTCGTCTGCAAAGTCTTTGAATTTGGACATATCAAAAGTTTTGTTGTTGGTAAAGAGTTAAAGAAACAATCCACTGAGCCAGTATCACATAAAGTGTCTGACCTTTGAACTGAATCAGGATTGCATGAACCACATTTTGTTGTGATCAAGAGCTGCATGAAACTCATGTCAAACCAGCCAGTACTGTGAAAGTAAATGTGGATCTAGCCAAACACTGCATCAAGCAGGTGTCATTTGAGCATTTGCTGTGTAAATCTGTGTAAATCACCGCCAAACTGAGCCAATACTGCTTAACTCTATACCAAACAACAAAATTTTAGACCAGTCCAAATTGAAAGCATTTGAGGAAAAGCGTACGACAAATAAATGCGACTCAAAAAAAGAAATTTGTTCTGGGTAAAGTACAAAAAAAAAAAATTTGGAAACGGAGAAAATGCTGGTTACTAGCATTTTCTCCTGTTCTACAGTGTTTTCAATAGCTGTCTTTTGCAGGGTTGTTAAATCTTGGGATTGTTTCGGAAAGGATTAACCTGTTACCAAATAAAAAGATGTTTTTACAACCCTGAGGTGGAAGATTTAAAAACACTGAGGTGGAAGATTTAAAAACACTGAGGTGGAAGATTTAAAAACACTGAGGTGGAAAATTTAAAAACACCTATCTCTTTTCCACAAGGTTTCGAATCTTTTGAAGACAAATCACATCATTTAGCCATAATTACTAAAGGTTGGCAAATTCTTTTCATGTACCAGCCCAAAATTTTGTCGTCTTGTGAAGAGTTGAATCACATATTGATTAAGCCTGTACTGTGTACTGTGTTACCACAGGGCCAGATTTTAGACTCATCCATTTTTGAGGAATTTCAGGCAAAAATAAATGTTTTTCTAATTAAAGTATATGATCTTGAATGGGTAGAAAACATTGTGGGAAAAGGACAAACTGCTGGTTACCAGCTTTTTTTCTTTTGTACAGACTATTTCAAAAGCCTTCTTTTTTAGGTTCGTTAAAACTGGATTGTGTGATAAACAGTTAAGTCTCAATTGACTAAGGTATTTCTTGGAAAGTAGTTTTTGACTGAGCCTTTGTAATGTACTTTTCTGCAAGGTCACATTCTTGTCACTTGCTAAGTTGCTTTTGAGACTAGATTATACAACTATCGGTAACTTGTTGTGACTTGTCCTGTCTTTTTATATATCTCTGAAAATTTTATAATCACAGCAAGTGATTAACACATGGTTAAGCAATTAATTGTTTAGCAAATTGTATTACGTTAGAGGTGCCACAATACAAAGTTATGATTTTAAAAAATGAGGGCTTTCTATATTAAATATAAATGATGTCATACTACAATACATTTTTCTCATTAGCTTTGCATGGTTTTCAAACTCTTTTTCTGTTGGCCATTTTTTTCTTAAGGCCATGTTGTTTAAGTGGATCTTGGAGAATTATGTATGTTGTACTGGCTACCATGTGGCTAAGATGGAAAAAGATGATAAACAACCAACAGACAACAGATGCACAAATAAGATAGTGTTGAACAAGTATGGCATAAATATATAATGTGGAACTATGGCTTGAAGGGAAAAAATTGGCAGACATAGAGAAAAAAGCAGATCTCTGCTCTAAGAAAAACAAATAATAAATTTTTTAGAAGTCTATAGTCTAATACCCAACTTCCATATGAAAAAAGAGATTTTCTTAAATAATCCCAACTTTTAACTAAAGATGAAATATGTCTGAAAATTCTGAAAAATGCAGATTGAACTTTGTCCAAATCTTTAAGAAAAAAATCATTCAAGCAGTTTCTCAAGGCAGGTTTTAAGCTGCTCTGGCCGAAACCAGCGGGCTTATGTCATGGCCCGATGTCCATCGTGCGTCCGTGCTTGCGTGCGGCCATGCTCGCGTGTGTCCATCCGTGCATGTGTTAACTTTTATTTCAAACATCTTCTTCACTGAAAATTCACAGAAATGATCCTGCCATGGCCCTCTTCAGATTTTTTTTTTTTTTTTTGAAAGAATCTGATTTCGTCAAAAACTCTGGTTACCATGGCAACAAAGCTGAAAAATATTGAAAATCTTTGAAAATCTTCTTGTCTGAAACCAAAAAGCCTAGGGCTACCAAATTTGGTATGTAGCCTTATCTAGTAGACCTCTACCAAGTGTCTTCAAATTATAGCCCTATGGTCAAAATTGGCCCCACCCCGGGGGTCACAAGTTTTACATGGGCTTATATAGTAAAAATTGTAGAAAACTTCCTGTACCAAGCCATAAGGTCTAGTGCTACCAAATTTTCCGTGTAGCTTTATCTAGTGGGCCTCTACCAAGAGTGCCCAACTTGTAGCCTTGGGGTCAAATTTGGCCCCGCCTCGGGGGTCACAAGTTTTACATGGGCTTATATAGGGAAAATTTTAGAAATCTTTACATACCTATCTTACGAACAAAGTCTGTAACAAAGAAACAAATGAACAAATGCATAGCAGAAATACAGGAACCGGGCAGGATTCGAACCTAGAATGTCCGGACCATAACCACTGAGCTGAAGAGAATTCTTCCTAACGCAGTTGTTAGGTATTGTATTTAAATCGGGTTGAAGCCATGCATGAAGGAGTGGTCTCCCGTAACACACCCCCTCTTAAAGGCATCATTTATTGATGACTCAAAGCCTTATTAGACAGAAAGTCCGTTTTTGGACAACAAATGGGATTAATGGCTCAATGGCCAATTCCGGACGAGCCCCCATCTTGTCCGTAACAAAGAAACAAATGAACAAATTCATAGCAGAAATACAGGGACCGGGCAGGATTCGAATCTAGAACGCCCGGACGAAAGGCCAACACCATAACCACTTAGCTCAAGACAATTCTCCCTAACGCAGTTGTTAGGTATTGTATTTAAATCGGGTTGAAGCCATGCATGAACGAGTGGTCTCCCGTAACACCTAGCCATAGGGCCTAGGGCTACTAAATTTACATGTAGCTTTATCTTGTGGGCCTGTACCAAGAGAGCCCAAATTATAGCCCCGGGATAAAATTTGGCCTCACCCCAGGGGTCACAGTTTTACATGGGCTTATATAGTGAAATCCTTAGAAATCTTGTTACTAACCATAAGACCTAGGGCTACCAAATGTAGGGCTACCAAATGTAGCCCTGTCTTAGGTGTCTCATCTTTTACAGGGCTTTTTATTGAGAGAAGTTTGAAAATCCTCTTGTTTGTAACCACTCATTGTAGACCTGTATTATTTGGTATGGGGCTTTATCTTGTGGACCTCTACTAAGACTCAAGTAATTAAAGCTCTGTGGTCAAAATGGCTTTGCACTGGGGTTATAATTTCTGTATGTCTTCTAGTTCGAAAGCAATTGGCCAATTATTGTAATGTTTTGCATGTAGGGTTTTTACTTATTAGCCAGTGGAGTGATACAAGGCGATCACTGCTCTCATGTTAACTTTTCACGCCCTTGCAGTGCCATCTGGGCTCACATGTCATACCCTATTGCAATCCTTCCCTTTCCCCCCTTCCCAGATTTCCTTGAAGAAAACAAAATGGCACCCAAAATAATGATGAAAACAGTTTACAGAAAACAGCCAAAAAGTGGATTTCAGGTCTTCTTAGAAGGCTGCTATGAAGTCCTTGGCAAACTGGCCTTCATGCACCATCCACACATGCCAGAATTCAGTGACAATGGGCGAGAATTTAAAACCCAAGAAAATAGTGCCTCTTTCAGTATTAACTGGTTCCTGTTGCATAAATCAACCCTGGCTCGGCCAATTTCTTTCCGAGGATTAATGATAGTCACTGCGACAGGATTCATTCCTCTCCCACCGCTGACCATTGTTTCGACGATGATTATGTGGGAAAGCAGCCAGTGGCTTGGAAAGAAAATTGTGCGGAGTACTGGTATAAGAGACTCCAGGAAAGCATGGATAGGTGCACTGGCCGCCGCGATATAACTGAAATAATGTTGAAAACGGCGTTAAACACCATACAATCAATCAGTCATTGCATAAATCAAACAAAGGAAACTAAGTTGCTGTATTTTTTTCTTTTCATACTGCGACAAGAAAACATGAAAAATAAGATAAGAAAGCATTGTGGGAAAATAAGAAAATACTGGTTACCGGCATTTTCTCCATTTTCCGCAATGTTTCAAAAGCTTTCTTTCTCAGAGTTGGTTGTTGAAACTCAGAATTGTGTGGTAAAGGGTTAATACACAAACAAGAACTGTAAATTAGTTTTGATAACTAGCCACTCGTACGTGGTAGTTTTACGCGCCGTGCAGCATTTTCTCCTTTTTCCACAGTGGTTTGAAAGCTTTCTTTCTTGGGGTTGGTTGTTGAAACTCAAGATTGTGTGGTAAAGGGTATTTCACAGACAAGCCCCGTAAATTGGTTTTCATAACTTCCCACTCGTTTTTGGCAGTTTTACCCGCTGTGCAGCATTTTCTCCTTTTTTTCCACAATTTTTCTAAAGGTTTGTTTCTCAGGGTCCATTGTTGAAACTCCGGATTTTGTGGTAAAGGGTTTATACACAGACAAGAACCGTAAATTGGTTTTGATGACTTCACACTCATACGTGGCAGTTTTATGTGCTGTGCAGCTTTTTCTCTTTTTTCCACAATGTTTCGAAAGCTTATTTTCTTCGGGTTGGTTGTTGAAACTCAAGATTGTGAGGTAAAGGGTGTTTCACAGACAAGAACCATAAATTGGTTTGGATAACTACCAACTCGTTCGTGGCAGTTAAGACGCTGTACAGAAACAGTCATTGGCGCCATCGGCACATGCAAAAACATGAAAGATGTAACATGAAACAAAAATTTTCCTATAAAATATCTTATACAAGTTTGAAGTATTTAGATATTGGCCAGTACAATGCAATAAAAAGTAAGAATAACTAATGATAAAAATGATAAAATAAAATAAAAAAAAAAAATAAATAAATAAATAAATAAATAAATAAATAAAATAGCAAGGCTGAGGCTCAAACCTCTGACGACCAGGATCCAAAATGCTCTCTGAGCAGTGGTCTTACCCACTGCGCTAAGGAAGCATCTAAAAAGTGATTTGAAAAAAATATATATAATATGATATCATAGAAAAAGGGAGCTTCATGTGTATTTCCATTATGGATCAATATCTCTTTAACGACGTCTATGACAAATGTTTGCGCGCATCCTACTGCGCATGTATTTTTGTCGTAGATATTCAATCAAAAGTGTACCTATGTATTTTTTGCACATAATGGTAATACTATTGGTGCACTGAAACAAGCAGCACTTTCT
This sequence comes from Hippopus hippopus, assembly GCA_946811185.2. NCBI lineage: Eukaryota > Metazoa > Mollusca > Bivalvia > Cardiida > Cardiidae > Hippopus > Hippopus hippopus. The sequence continues at coordinate 11,048,906 of OX328110.1, forward strand.
TTGGGTAGTGTTGGTGAAGAGAAGTATTGGATCTTTGAACTGTCACAGTAAAATAATTAAAATGCTGCTGACACGGCATTACTCACCAAACAAAGAAACAAAGGCAATGAATTTAAAGCTGTGGAAGAATAGCTGTTTCCACTTTGAAAATTATTGTTAAAAAAGGAGAAATCGCTCCTGTTTCTCTTATTCTCACCATGTCTGCTGAGCTTTTATCCTATTTTTTTCCTTGAAAAAATAACCTCCACAGTGACCTTCATCCGTGTTTTCTGACGAAATAAGCACTAGTAGGTGCCATTTTTTTTTTCTTATTGTTTACAATTATAAATACTATAAGTGTGGAAAGTTTAAGAAAAATCTGTCCGTTAGAATAAGATTAACCCTTAATTCGATCAAATTATCTCCCTTTTTAACTCAATGGTCTATATATATAACATGCATATTTATATCTCGGCTTCTTCTGTTTTCGCCGATGCAACAAAATTCCCCTCCATTCGTTGTCTAGGGAAAACATATCAAATAGTACCACAGCCCATAATATAGTAACAGATATTGATCACAAAAAAATACCAAAATTTTATTCCTTACCGATGCAACGAACTGTCAAATTCTTTTTGACAATGGAGGTCACTCAACTTTGTAATGGGCGGATGACGTCATCAGTTTTCGCCGATTATACTGTTCAATAAAGTTTAGGCACTAGAAGCAATACATATGCACTGAAACAAGTCTTAAATTTTGCGAACTGGAAAAAGCAAGTCAAACGTAACATATTTACAGTCTGGTAAGTTTTTGTTTAATTTTAATTGTATTTCTTGTTCTCGCTTCTCTGTACACTCAGGACAGATGAAGCTGTCACCCAACCTAAGAACCTTAATGGGGGAGCAGTATTGAAGATGAACCCATCTTTGGCAGGAATCACAACATCCCCATTTTGTAAATACAAGTGAAACAGCATTACGAATTTCAGATGGAGTAAATTTTTTACAAACACAGCACTTTTCACTTTCTGGGACCGATTCATCACTGCTGGAATAATCTTCATTCTCTGTGTTAACCTTAATGTGTACAGTAGAATGTCGTGTTCCTGAAGGGCCTTGAGTAGGCTTCTGTGACTTACCTTTCTCCTTTGAAACAGAAGTAGCTGATTTATTATGAGATACGGTAGTTTTGACAGTTTTTTTCTTATTTACATGCTTTAAATTGGCCAGAAGCTGGGTTTTCATGAGTAGACAAGGCAGTTTTGACATTCTTTTTCGTACTTAAAGGCTTTAATTTTGATGAATTCATGTGAGATTTTATTTGATCAGTTATATCTTCTTCAGTAATAGCTTTTCCACTGACAACTTTACTTAATGTCTTCCTAACTTTTGCATCCTTGATATTTTTCGGTAATTCTCCACCTCTCTTTTCCAGAAAAGATTTTGCTAGTTGGTCACTTTCGTTTTCATCTGACTGGGGTACTACAATAATAGAAGTTCCTGAAGAAAATTGAGCAACTTTGGGTTCCTGTGATGGGAAAGCTAATGATGGAGCAATGACAGTATCATTGATGACAGATGGATTATAGGGATAGACCCCACAACGCTTGAAGGCACTTTGAATATTTGTTGGTGACAGCAGCAGCATACACTTTACAAGCAAGTTTACAAACTTCATATCTTGTTACTACATTTCCACCAGATTCCCTTAAGTAATTATGACAGGCTGAGTTCCATGCTATTTCAAAGGGACCATAGCAGCTGGCATCAAGTGGCTGGAGCAAGTGGCTACAGTGAGGAGGAAGTACGAAAAGAATTATATGGTTCTGTCTAGCCCATTCAATTAGCGAAAGAGAAACATGGCTTCTATGCCCATCATAAAGTACCAACACGTGTGAGACTTAATTGCGTGCAGGCAAATACTTAATCAGATGCTCCTGCATGTACTGGCTTAAAATTTCAGTGTTGGACCAGCCTGATTCAGACATGGTTCCGGAGGCACCAGCAGAGGCTCCTTCAAGCAGACTGTCTTGCATCCTTTTGCCAGGAAAAACAAAAAAGGGTGGCACCTGTTGACCAACTGCATTTCCTCCACCAATCACAGTAGTTGTCTGTGATTTACCTCCTGTTACTGCTTGAGCCTTATATTGAGATCCAGTTACAATTTGGGGGGGGGGGGCTTATGGTTAGTAGAAAGTCCTTTTTCATCAATATTATAAATGCAGTGAGGCTTTTCCATGAGATTGTACTCATTAAGAATCTTTCCTAGTTCCAAAAAATAAGCATCAATAACAGGTCTTGTAGCACTTTTAGCACGGGCAATGTCAAAGCTTCTTGGTTTTTTTACTTTTAATTCAGGCCAACGGTTAAGGAAATTATATAGCCACTGAAGGCTTAAACTGTGAGATTTGTCACATAATCCAAGATGGTGTGAAAAGTCAGGTGCTACATTTATAGTCTCTTGTCTGGAATAGCCATAACCAATTTCAGCCATCGTGCTTAAATGCCTACACAAAAGGGCCTCTTGTTCTTGTGAAAATAAAGGAAGATGGACCAGATTTGACAGTATCAACATGTACTCTTCCCCTGACTCTGTCTTTTAAAGTGTTAATTGGCACTCCAAAACGCTTAGCGGCTCTTTCAACTGGAATTTTTTCTTCAAATACAGCATTGTATGCATCTGACAAATCTTCTTGTGTGTATGAACTTCTATAGCTGCCCCTCTGAGATGCACTGACCTGAAACAAAAATGGGATGAAACTAACACTTGTAGCAGGTTAAACTAAATGTGTTGGTGGGGTGTATGGGTAATAGGTTGTGACTCTATGTGTATGTTGATAGTCAAGATGCAAGGGATGATTCATAATATCAATGTCATGTAATAAAAGCTTTGTAAAAGAAATTGAAATAAAATATCAATTAAAAGCTTTTTTTTCAGTTTATATTTTATTTGTAAAATAAATTGATGTATGATATGTGAAATAAAATATCAAATAAAGGCTATTTTTTCGGTTTATATTTTTGTTAACCTGATCCACAGTATTATCAATCTAAAGTAGGCAAGCATTTGACGGCGGGATACATTTACCATGCTCAAAACCAGGCTTTTATATATTTTTTGCGCAAAAATATATGATTTGTCATTAAAATGATGTATATTTGTATATTTGTCCTGTAATTTTCCTGGGTAACTGACTATTAAACAAAGGCGCTTTAAATCTAATACAAGCCGAATTTTGGAACTGTATATACCTTTTTCAAAGGCAAATTTCTCAGAAACGAACACGGTGACCCACATCTTTTTTTTACTGTAATCTCCTTGAGACATGATGAGCTTTGTATGTGCAAAATTTAAAAAAATCTGTCCGTTAGAAAAATTTGTCATATACGTCGTTAACTCAAAATCCTGGACGAAAATTTCTGAAACTATACCAGTGTTCCTTATGATAGTCTGCAAATATGTTTATTTTAGCTTTTTTTGATTAAATGTCGTGTCATGGAAAAAGGGGAATTGATGTATTTTTTTCACTTATGGACAAAATCTTTAATTTACTAGACAAATTGTTATGAAACTTCATATTTATATGGTTTATCACAAGCCACAGACAATAGTTATTTGTTTTTATTTCATGAAATACCATGTCATGAAAAAGGGGGCTAAATTTATAATTTCATTATGAATCTATAACACTGTTTGCCCGTCCGTCCGCCCGGACAGATATCTTCTAAAGTCTTTGACGAAAATTGATAAAACTTTATGCATGTCTTCCTTTGGATAGTCCATCGATACAATTTTTTTTCCACATATTATGATGTGTCATGGAAAAAGGGGGTTGGTGTATATTTTCATTATTTGTTTTCATTTAATGAGATGCCATGTTATGGAAAAAAGGGACTTAATGTATAATCTCATCTTGGACTAGTAGCAATAAGACCATGTGTAGATGCAAAACATATACCTCTTACATATTTTTTAATTAATGAAGTGCTGTGCCATGGAAAAAGGGAGCTTAATGTATAATTTTATCATCGTTGCCTGTAAAAGATCTCAGACATAAACAATAGACTTTAGACTGTCTTTTCAGCTTTAATTATGACTTAAAGCAGTAAATTTACACAGATACCTGTATAAAGAAATAATTGGGTGCTAAAATCTGTGTCTAATAATGAGGAGAGTCTTGGGTCATTGTATGAAACGAAAATATTGAACAACCCACAAATGAGACGAGAGGGGGTGGAGATAAGGCCACCTTGTTTCAAGGCCTAAGCTTGCTTATCACCTTTTAGCTCACCTGAGCACGAGCTATTGTGATCACTCACAGTCCGTCGTCCGTCCGTCTGTCCGTCCGACCGTCGGTCCCCATTTTTTTGTTTACACTCTAGCATCTACAGATATAAACCAATCAGCACTAAACTTGGTCAAAATGTATATGACAAATAAGATCTCGGATGAGTTTGATTATGGGTCTAATCGGACCAGAACAACTGGAGTTATTTGCCCGTGAATTAAGAAAATTGCTATATTTAACTTTGCTTACACTCTAGCAACTACAAATATAAACCAATCAGTACCAAACTTTGTCAAAATGTATATGACAATAAGATCTCGGAGGAGTTCGATTATGGGTCTAATCGGACCAGAACAACCGGAATTATCTGCCCTTGAATTAGAAAAATTGCTATATTTGACTTTGTTTACAGTCTAGCACCTACAAATATTAACTAATCAGCACCAAACTTGGTCAAAATATATATGACCATAAGATTTCGGATAAGTTCGATTATGGGTCTAATCAGACCAGAACGACTGGAGTTATCTTCCCTTGAATAAGAAAAATTGCTATTTTTTATCCTTTAAAAGATTAATCCCTATATTTTTGCAAATTTAAGTTGTGATTTTCAAATACTCTCAATTTTATTAGCTCACCTGAGCCCGAAGTGCTCAAGGTGAGCTTTTGTGATCGTGCTGTGTCCGTCGTCCGTCGGTTGCTTTGTCGGTCATGCGTCGTCAACTTTTACCTTGTGTACACTCTAGAGGCCACATTTTCAGTTTGACACTCATGAAACTTGGTCAGCATAATTGTATGGATGATATCTCGGACAAGTTCGAAAATGGGTCATGTCGGGTCAAAAACTAGGTCACTAGGTCAAATCTTAGAAAAACCTTGTATTCACTCTAGAGGCCAGATTTTCAGTCCAAGACTCGTAAAAGTTAATCAGAATGTTTGTCTTGATGATATCTGGGTTGAGTTCGAAAATGGGTCATGTCGGGTCAAAAAACTAGGTCACTAGGTCAATATCTCAGACGATTCATGTCAGGTCAAAAACTAGGCCACTAGGTCAAATCTTAGAAAAAGCTTGTGTACGCTCTAGAGGCCAGATTTTCAGTTCAAAACTCTTGAAAGTTGGTCAGAATATTTGTCTTGATGATAGCTTGAGCGAGCTGGGAAATGGGTTATGTCAGACAAAAACTAGGCCACTAGGTCATATCTTAAAAAAACCTTGTCTACGCTCTAGAGGCCACATTTTCAGTCCAATACTCTTGAAAGTTGGTCAGAATGTTTGTCTCGATGATATCTTAGATTAGTTTGAAAATAGGTCATCTCGGGTCAAAAACTAGGCCACTATGTCAAATCTTAGAAAAAACTTCGTGAACGCTCTAGAGGCCATATTTTCAGTCCAACACTCTTTAAAATTGGTTAGAATGTATGTCTTGATGATTTCTTGGACGAGTTTGCAAAAGGGTCATGTCGGGTCAAAAACTAGGACCCTGAGTGAAATGTTACAAAAATCTTGTGTACCCCCTAGTGGCCACATTTTCAGTCAAATACTCATGAAAGTTGGTCAGAATGTTTGTCATAATGATATCTTGAATGAGTTTGAAAATGGGTCACGTAGGATCAAAAACTAGGTCAAAAGGTCAAATCTTTATAATAGCTTGTGTAGCTTTAGAGTCATCATTTTCTGTCCAGTACTTATGAAAATTAGTCAGAATGTTTGTCTTGATGATCAACATGATGAATTTGAAAATGGGTCACATTGGGTAAAAAAAAAACTAGATCGCCATGTCAAATCTTGGAAAAACCTTGTGTACACTCTAGAGGCTACATTTTCTGTCCAATACTTATGAAAGGTGGTCAGAATCCTTGTTTTGATAACATCTACAATGGGAAAATGGGCTATGTTTGACTAATAAGTAGATCACTGAGAGAAATTCTAGAAAAAAGCTTATGTACAAGCTAGAGGCCGAATTTTCAGTCCAATATTTATGAGAGTTTGATAGAATTTTTGTCATAATATCTCGAAAGAGATTGAAAATGGGTCATATCTGGTCAAAAGACTCAGGTGAGCGACTTCAGGGCCATCATGGCCCTCTTGTTTTATATCCCTTTCCCTGATTCAACAAATGATCAACTTTTCTTTTAACTGCAAATGTAATTAATAGCCTGTATAAAGTGGGAAACATTATGACAAGATAAGGGTAAGTTGCTCAATATGAGAAATTTCTCCTTTTATCACAGTTTTTTTCCTTCAGAATTTCCCATTGTAACTTTTAGGATTCGTATGTTCCTTGCAGGTGGGTAGGTGTTATACGTCAGGTGATAGCTGCTTTTCTCACTAGTTATATGCATAGTTCATGCTACTCAGTGCACCTCTCTTTGAAGAATTTTAACATCTGCTCAGCGATAAAGAAATAACATTTTACAACTTTTGTTTTTTATTGATTTTTTGATAATGATAATTTTATTTCAAAGCAAATAATAGAAAATTATACTGGGATGCGAAAAAATCGGATGGGATGGCGTTGAAAGTTTCTTCTCTTTGAGGGTCAAGGGAAGCACTGCACTAAATTTGTAAGTGAAACACTGCCATAGCTACATTCATAAGCCGTAAACATAAACATTGTAAGTCGTTTTAAATAGCATTTACCTTTTTTCCCGTACGAGTTCAACAGAACTTGTCTATGGCCGATTCCATTTTTTTGTTAGAAACTTGTGTCCCATTTGAAAAACAGTCATATGTATCGTATTTCTGTTTAAAATCGATATATTAATTAACAGACGTCGCTTCTCCTACTATAAAATCATTGTTGAACAACCATTCTAACATGACACGTGAATTCGGCACTATAAACACAGTGCAACGAAAGCGTGGTAAAATATACGTTATTCTATATAGGGTGACGTCATTCTGTATAAAGTAAGTAAGTAAGTTATTTAATGAGTATAATCTGCATCCGCGTTTTTACTCAAAGTATGAACCCGTTTTCCTTTCATTAAGAGTTGGTCATGTTAGAATCGAAAAAATCTTTCTATCGTGGTTTAACGTTCAATAAACCACGTTGTGAGTTATGAGGCGCAATGAATAAACCACTCGGGCAATCGCCCTCGTGGATTATTTATTGTGCCTCATAACTCACAACTGTGGTTTTATTGAACGATAAACCCGATAGAAAGAAGATTACTTCTTAAATAAATAATTAAACATGCATGATACGAAGAGATGAAAAGCTGAATAGACGAGGGACATACGAAGGGGTTCTTGTCCCGATGCCGAGTGAAGTAGATCGTATATCATCGTCATTTCATTAGTTAAAATGTGGAGAAGAAAAACGAGCGAATTTTTTACTTCCCTTGATAAAATGGCGGGAGTGACGTCATAAAACACTTTGAACACGGGAACTTTGGAAGCGATGGCAATGGTTTGATGTTCTGACACGATGTCGCGTGGAGAATTCACATATAAGTGTACTTGTAATTTCAAAGCCTACACTTTTTCTGGATCATTACCGTTGGCCTATGTTTAACATTGAGTTCATGGAGCAATGGAAATGGTATTTTTCCCTATTTATGACCAGATAGAAGTACAGCTTGGCATGTGAAAAGAAATTAACTCGAAAGATTATTCCCCGGATGCTACGGGGGGGGGGGGAATAAAAAAATTGTCATTCCCGTAATGACCATTACCGATACGTCAAGTAGCGTAACGGAGATGATCGCGTGATATTAAGATGCGATTTAGCATGGATAATTCACACGTAAGTGTAAAGTTTAAAAGCATATTATGAATAAATAGACCTACAGTTTGGCATTTGAAAAGAAATCAACTCGAAAGTTTATTGTTGGAGGCTACAGAGGGGGTAATCAAATACTGTCATTCCCGTAATGATCATTACCGAAACGTCAAGTAGCGTAAAGAAGATGAACGCTCCAGTACGGAGTTGACTTAAAATGGAAAGACTTAATAAAATGCTTGTCATAAATACGTATATAGTACTTATAAATAACTGCTAATGATAATAAAGTAATCACCAATACTAAATCTTCGATTCCCGTTCATTTCTTACCGGGTGTAACTGAACTGTATCTATGGCTTGGTTACGAAAATGATGTTAGCGGACGGGACTGATCATTTTGATCCAGACTTATGAAAATCACTTTCTAGTTCTCACTGTCGATGTGAGCATGTGCTACCTAAAGGTTTTTAGTATCCATTTCATGAATATTTCTCAGAAAAACGGTACTTATCTTTCAAAAATAATTGCAAACTTGTTAAAAAAAATTAGAATGTGCCCTATCTAAAATTGGACCTTGATACAGAGACCCTTCGAAATTTTGAACAGAGAATCAGACGGAAGATATCAGTTAAAAGAAAAATCAGCCAAAACCCAAAAGAAAAAAAGCAGAGCAATTTGAAACTCGAGCATGTGCTGTCCTAAACTTATACTCGTTGTATCTCCCGTGACGAAGATCGATAAAGCCGTGGTCACACCTTACATAGTTGACCGTAGTGGAGAATGACCGTAGATGACCGTAGTTGAACGTAATAAACGCAGCTGTTCGTAGTTACACGTAGATAGCCGTAGTTCAACGTAGTTTAAACTTATGATTTGCCCGTGGTAAGCGCATAATTTTTTAACATGTTCAAAAATTTGTCACTGGTAACTACGATGTTGTGACCCTATTGTGATCGTAGTTTGAACATAGTTGACCGTAGTTAACTGTAATTGACCCTACTTAACCGTAGTGTGTTTAATACGTTCGACTACAGCCAACTAGGGTCATTCCCCACTACGGTCAACTACATGTTCGTAAGATGGTGACCGCGGTTAAAGTAGAATGACTGCAGCTTACCCGTTCTGAGCAGGAGCAATCTCAACGTTTTACCGTTGCTTAACGCAGTTGACCTTAATTTACCGTAGTTTTGCGTACACAGAACGTCGTTTCTACGTAGTGTAACATAGTAAACCGTAACCTAGACGTAGTGACATCCTAGTTAACCCTAGCCACTTTGCTCGCAGTTGAATGTAGTTAACCGTACTTACACGTAGTAAATAACCTACTTAGACTTTCTGTTTATCCTTTTTTGCCAGCTTTGAACCTACTTCGAACGTACTTCAACCTAGTTGACCGTAACACTATGCCAGACTACGTTTGAAATGAACTACGGTCAACTACGTGCACGACAGTATATATGTGACCATCGCTTAATACTGATAAACTGCTGTCCTGCGCAACTCTCAGTACTTAACATGTGAGATAACTGCAGCGGAACTGTTGATAGGTAAACTGACTCGCCTGCCTTTGTATTTACACAATATCTTTGGGCTTTGTGGTTGTCTAATAGAGTCTCTTGAAAAAAAAAAAACGGTATAACTTGGGTCGAATAACAACATCAATCAATTTTTCAGTGTGTCTGTTTGTTAGTTATATTTATGTCTCCCCTCGTCAGGGTCGGGAGACATTATTAGTTGTACGGTCAGGTGGCAGGGGACTTGGAAACTTGTTCACGGCTGTGGTGAATCATGTCGCCACTTCGCCTTCCGGTCAGGTGGCAGGGGACTTGGAAACTTGTTCACGGCTGTGGTGAATCATGTCGCCTCGAGCCGAAGGCGAGGTGGCGACATGATTCACCACAGCCGTGAACAAGTTTCCAAGTCCCCTGCCACCTGACCGTACAACGAATTTATTATACTGCAAAGTTTTACCATTCCAACGTGGGTTAAGCGAATTTTACCTGTTTTTTGGTTTCAAAAATTGAGTAAGCTGACGAAGTAGGATTTCCCTTCTGAGTGGCCCAATTCAATGAAAACTTACGTCACTGGGAACTGACGTCACTGAAATCTTGGTAAAACGTGCTAAAACGTGCAGTTTGGCACATAATCTTGATGTTAATCTTGATCGACGCCGTCATTTTGGTTGTTGTGATGAAAGTGTAGTCATGTATACGGGGCTCCCGAAAGGGAAACTGCTTTTACGTTGGTTTTTGCCAGTGTACATGATATATATGTTAGGGGCATACTATCCAATCAGATCATGAGAAATTTCTTTGCAGTATAATAAATTGTTTTTCCCCGTGCGTCCGTCCGTCTGTGCGTCAGTCTGTCTGTCCGTCACAAATCGTGACTCTATAACTAAAAAACCTTTTAAGATACTTTGATAAAACTTCACACATTTGTAAAGCACCATCAGACGAAGTGTCGTGCACAAGTACCATAACTCTGGCTTGTATATTTTTCGAGTTATTTCCCTTTGATTATTTTCCGTCACAAATCGTGTCCACCCTATAACTCGAAAACCTTTTAAGATATTTTGATAAAACTTCACACATTTGTCAAGCACCATCAGACGAAGTGTTAAAAAGCATTTGCGTTAATGTTAATATCGTTCGTTTTAATAATTAGCAAAGTCGCTCATATTGAATTAGGTTTACCCGAAGCAAACTATAGGATTTTTGTTAGCAATGACAGGTCCCGGGTTATATCATTAGACTGACTTGAGACCGGTCTTTATTTGGAGCGGGGACCAGCACGTTTTATGTTCTGTTTCAAAATTTGATATCCTGAATCCTTAATTCGCTTATTCAATAATGTCTCCTTTAACTCTTTACCAAACGACAAAATTTTAGACTGGTCTAAATTGAAAGCACTTGCAGACGACAAAATAAATGTAGCTCAAAAATTGGAATTTGTTTCCATTAGGGTAGAAAACATTGTGGGAAAAGGAGAAAATGCTGGTTACCAGCATTTTCTCCTTTTTCCACAATGTTTTCAAAAGGCCTCTATCTCAGGGTCATAAAAACCAGGGATTGTTTAGTAAAGGGTTAAACTAAATATTCATCTGAAAAAACTTGTTTTACTATCTCCTATTTACCACTCGTCCTGATGGACGACCATAACTGATATTTCACTCGTCCTTATCCATTTCTTACTCGTAAATACAAGTGGACGAGTGGATTCTTTGGACCCTGCAATTTCGTGTCCGCTTTATAACTCGAAAACCGCTAGAGAAAAAAGACCATTATTTCAGTTAGAAATTGTCTTGGTCACATATCAATCCTTCTGACACCAAAAAGTGGGGAGACATCTGTTTTCTTGTAGAAAAACAAGTTCTAGTTTTTGTCTAATTTACGGCCTCATTCAACTCTACGTATTTGCTATATACAGCAGATATACACACATTGAGAAAAGTTCATGTGTGTCATGCTCTGGCAATAGGGGGCTTAATGCATCTCCGCGATGCATTATAGCAATTAAGTCATCACATAATTGTGGATCCATAAAATCTTTTTTGTACAACTAACGACTGAATTATGAGGTACACTGGTCGTTTGAGATGTAGAAAATTGACCAAAAGCAAAACGTTTCGGCCAAGTCACCCTGTGCGGACTGAGCAGGCTGACATGAGTCGATACTTTTTGCAGATGCATTAAGCCCCCTTTTAACAGAGCACAGCTTATTTAGTTTTGTCATTTGCCACAGGTCTACCACAAAAAATAGAGGATTGCAAGAACAAATTGCTAAAGGAGTGCTAGTTGTTAGAAAGTGTTTTATAAAGTGTTTAGGCATCTGGCCCAGCGTGCGTCTGTATACATTATACGATTTCCTGGAATAAAAGTATTAAAAAAAAAAAAACAGAAAAAAATACAGGAGTTTGGTAGTGCACTGTATGGGAGGAGAAATTCTAGAAAAAAGACCACTACAGAAAAAGGATCCCCCCAAAACAAGGCTTACCATAAAGGGATAAAGGGATGAAGATTCAGTGTTTAGGCTGAAATACATGTAGATCGTGCTCAGGCTAAATAGTTAGATTTGAGTCATGCTCCGTGAAAAGGTGGCTTAATGCATCTGCAAAAGTATCCAGCCATGTCAATTTGTGCAGACTGCGTAGACTGACATGGGCCGAAACCTTCTACACTTAAATTTTCTGTATGTCGAAGGAAAGATCTATATCATGATTCAGTCGGTCGATATGTACAAAAAGATTGTGGATCTTTAATTATATGATGACTTACTAGGTACAATACATCACAGAGAGGCATTAAGCCCCCTTTTTGATAGATCATGATTCATTTATAGATATCTGCAGTCAAAAGGGCAGGCTGACCCAGTACAAGTCGAGATACTTACATGTACATTTCTGTGAATTCTATCAGCATGTAAATGCAGACTAAACATTATACTTTTACGAATGAGCCGTGCTATGTGAAAAGGGGGGCTTAATGCATCTGCAAAAAGTATCGACTCAGGTCAGCCTGTGCAGTCCGCGCAGACTGACCTGGGCCGAAACTTTTTGCTTTTGATCAATTTTGTGCATGTCAAAGGACTAGTTTACCTCATGATTCGGTCGGTTGTAAGACAATACGAATTTCATGGATCCATGATTACGTGAAACCTTGCTTGATATGATGTATCAAGGAGATGCAATAAGCCCCCTTTTGCCAGAGTATGGCTCGCTTATATTTGAGCCATGCTCTGGCAAAAGGGGGCTTAATGCATCTCCGATATACTTGATACCTGCCAAAGCCATCACATAATTATGGATCCATAGGAGCCACTTTTTTCTATAACCGACTTTATCATAGAGTAGATTGGTCCTTTGACGAACAGAAAATTGACAAGTAGCGAAAAGTTTCGGCCCAGGTCAGCCTGCGCGGACTGCGCAGGCTGGCCTGGGTCAATACTTTTCGCAGATGTATGAAGACCCCTTTTCACCGAGCACGGCTCATTTACTTATGCGTTTATGTTTACTGCAAACAGCAAGATATTTGAGCTATGTCCTGTGAAAATGGAGTTTAATGTATCTACAGAAAGTTTAGACCCAGGTCCGGGCAGGCCGGGCGAATCCTTTTGCTTTCGGTATATTTTCTGCATGTCCAAGGAGCATTCTACCGCAGAATTTAGTCAGTTGTAATACAAATGGATTTTATGGGACTATTAATTATGTGATTATCTGCTTAGTATCATGCATCACAGAGATGCATTAAACCCTTTTTTCCAAGAGTACGGCTCATTTATATGAGCAACGCTCTGTGAAAAGGAGGGTTAATGTATCTGCGAAAAGTATCGACCCGGGTCAGCCTGCGCAGTCCGCGCAGGCTGACCTGGGCCGAAACTTTTCGCTGTTTGTCAATTTTCCGTATCTCCAAGGACCATTCTACCTCATGATTCAGTTGTTTGTTCGACAAAATGGATTTTATGGATCTATAATTATGTGATGACTCTCTTGGTATGATGGATTACGGAGATGCATTAAGCCCCCTTTTGTCAGAGCTTGGCTCATATGTATATGTGTAATTTTAGAGTATGCCAACTGGACCTTTCTTTAGAGACAAATATAAACTTATATTATATTTCATGTGTCTATTTTTAGAAATGTTATGGGTAAAGAAATGTCGTAATTTAAGCTGGGGGGGATTATTTCCCCGTCACAGTGAATATTTTCCTCCTGCCGAAAATCTAGAACTACTTTTTTTAAGTTTTTTAAGTTTTTAAGTTTTAAAAGTGGCATTCGTTGACAAAATAATCAGAGGAAATATATAATTTATTTCATCAGCTTGTGGTTAATATGGGGAAATATTTGCCTCAAAAGGGAAAGGTCCGCGAAAATAACTCGTGCCTTACGGCACTCGTTATTTTCGCATACCTTTCCCTTTTTCGGCAAATATTTCCCCATATTAACCACAAGCTGATGAAATAAACTCTATTTCCCTTTCAGCACCCTAGGTGAAAACAAAGCCTTTCGCGGACGGTACAGATCAATATCAGAATGCACAGAACGTACAGTCTGATCTTGGATCTATACCGTCTGCTTTATAGTCAAACCTATAAGATAAAAAGAAAATCTTACTTAGTTTCAATGGACTGTATTTTCAGCCGTTTAAAGAATGAATGAATGTATGGTGTTTTATGGCGCATCGACATCTAGGGTCATTTAGAGGGCAAAAAGGAAGTAATGAAAGGAAAGAATAGAATGTAAGAATGTGAGTCATGTTGATGAAAGATGTGTTATGAAGTGGTACTATAATGGAAATAAAGTAAAATAGATATACAGTGATAGGCAGAAAAAAAAAACATCTGAATAGGAAGTAAAGGTTTTAAAACAATATCACAGCTTTGTATAGATTCCAATCTCCTTAAAGTCTCAGTAAAGTCCAAATGTAAAAAGGCCTGTTTATAAAATAAATGTAAATTTCATTTTTACCATGTAAAAATATGGCGATTATTATGACTTGCACGATATGTAAAGGTGCAGTTTGTAAAAGTTCCAGTCAATGGCAGAAAAAAGAATTTTTAAACTAGAACCGCATTATCTGTTTGTTTACATCGATGATCGCCGACGATTAGCCGATTTTTCGTCGTAAATCTCCGCAGTGACGTAAACACCACATGATCATTCAAGGCGTCGAAACAAACCCTTCATTCACTTGATCTTTTTGTCCCCATTCTAACGTAAGTTTATCGACATTGTAAACAAAACGACGACACAGGCTGATAATCGCTTATTCATTTATCATCAATACAGGAAGAGTTTACTACATCTAAATAAGAAAACAGGTTCAGAATAAGCAATCTTACTCTCCGATGACATACTATATGGAAGGGTAAACAGTAGTCCTGTGTAGCAATGGTATCACGTGACGTTTTCGAAGGCCTAGTTCGAATATACACGAACGATAACGAAGGTTGTCTCGATCAATGGCATCCCTGAAACCGACGGGCTTCTCGCATTTTCGAACCCGTATTTCACGGCAACCAATGCAGTAACTGACACGTTCGAGTTTTCTCCGATCTAATATATGTGTGTTGTGATGGGTAATCCGATATATTTTCGAGTTATAAACGGTGAAAATTACCTATATTTGGACTTTACAGGGGTTTTCCTTTACCAAACAATCCCTGGTTTTTACGACCCTAAGATAGAAGCCTTTTGAAAACATTGTGGCAAAAGGAGAAAATGCTGGTTACCAACTTACCAGCATTTTCTCCTTTTCCCACAATGTTTTCTACCCTGCTGGAAACAAATTTCAATTTTTGAGTTAACGTTTATTTTGTCGTCTGCAAGTGCTTTCAGTTTGGACCAGTGTAAAATTTTGTCGTTTGGTACAGAGTTAAGGAAGGCAATAATTGTCTCAGTGTTGACAGAATCAAAGACAGCTCTCATTCTGTCAACACTTTAGTGTTTGGAACGAATTGGATGAAGATCCACACAGTGAAGAAAATGCGTTCAACAGAAAAGGGTGCATTGCATGGAATGCACTCTGGTGCCTCATCACGAGGTCGAGATTATATATAATTGAATGATTAAGCTAGATTTACCTTCGTAGAAGTAAGGCGAAGGTTGATCATAATTTCATCCGACACAAAACTCCCTTAGGGCTCACACAGATTATGACGCAGCGTCAGCAATCCAGGTGGTCATATTTTAGAGTACTTATGGCGCAGTAGTTGCATAATTTTGTAAGGAATCGTTGGAAGGGTGGATGAGGGTGGGCGTGTGAGCCCTAAGGGAGTTTTGTGTCGGATGAAATTATGATCAACCTTCGCCTTACTTCTACGAAGGTAAGTCTAGCTTAATCATTCAATTTTAATCCAACACATAAACTCCCTTATGGGCCCCACAGATTCTTTAGAGTTGATTGCTTACAAAATGGGCTAGCAAAGCATAGAGAGAGGACTTTCATCAACAGCAATTTCGGAATTCTGTTATTCCAAAGGGAATTTGCTTGTCATAATACAAGTATGTGTTGGATTTAGCGTTACGTTCAAGATTGTAACTGCTACTTTGTTGTCAAGTCAACATTCAGATTGTCTTCTAGGACAGGAGGTACGTTCAATTAACTTTCATAAATACTATGATATGGCCATAATCGGTATGTTTCCCTCCCGTGGCTTAAAACATTGTTGCATACCGCACATCGGGTTAATCAACTAGTAATTTTCTAGATTTACAGAAACGTACTGTTCTCCGTATGTTGAAGGCGCAAAGCTGTAATATCCCCGCATGTTTCTTCATTTCTTAGTAGTCGTGGATTCTTAGCTATGAACAGACCTTGAACCATCATCTTACCAGGTAAGAGCTCAGGTTTTTTGTTACACATAAATCACCACTGAATGCACAGTTCTTTTTACATTACGTAAGCAAGTATGAGAGCTATTACCGATGGCATTCACGCTTGCATGACCGAGTGACCCTAGATAAGCGAGTTCATACAAGTTTCAGTGGTACAGATTTCAAGACTACAGGAGGAGCCCATAATTAATGCCGTTTAATTAGTATTTATGTCCTCTGAAATAGTTCTGAAATATTTACAAACCGGTCCTCATATCTTGATTGAGTAATAAATAATCACCTGAAAGGTCAACAGATGTTAACCAGGAAATCTTCTTCATTACAGTGACTGCTGACTGCAGCGATTTCGTTTTGAAATGACTTTCGTCAAAATAAGCGAGTTAAAGAATTTCAGATGTCAAATAAGTCTTATTCTACCTTCCATAATTCACTGGGCTGAAATATTTGATATGCATGCATTGTTGGTATCTATGTCGTTAAGGATTCATTTTTCTCATGTAACGATGAGGCCGTTTCACCACCCTGGAATTTTCAAGTATAGCCTATTTCGAACTTTTATTTGATATTCGGAATTAATCCATATTTATTCCCGGTTTCCCTCTTATTGTTGTATTGAAGGTTGTAGTTGTTCCAGCGTGGAGTGTGTAGGGAAAAGGAGGTTGACCCAGGTTCCTATTGTAGTAATAGTGGTCGTTGTTTTTCCCTCCTCCTCTTTTCGCTATAAAAGTCTTTTTTTTCTAAGTGGGCAAAGCCTTTGTTTATATGAGACAATTTATCACAGGCAGTATTTCTAAAAGAGAAATGTTGAATTAAGAGACGTGTACATGGAAAAGAGATATTTCTGCACATTTCCTCAACTCATTGGATTGTACGACTCTCTATGGAAATGCAAGATGTTGTCGAGAGGTTGTCTTATGTATGTGTGTGAGTGTGTATTTATGGATGTTTCCATGTCGGCAAAATTGCCGTCTACTCTCGACACTTGTCAATTTTGACACTCTTTTGTCGTTTACATTTAGATTGAAGTGGGTTTAATTAATCCCGCTTTACTTTACCCTTCGGAACAGTGCTACTCTCTGTAGCTAGATCCATCTATCCATTTCTTTTGTCAAAGTCGAAACTGTTGTTTGAAAAGTCATAACTGTTCAGCCATTTGTTTTCGAGTTTTCCCATATCAAGCCTCTGTATATTTCGTCTCAAGGAAGTGTAGATCTTGTATCTCCATGGTCAGAATCACTGCTAAGGTCATGACCGTGTAAGTCATTAATTTCCCTTGGTCGCTTTATCCAACATTTTCCAGGTATTGTCTGTGATACTTTCACAGATAAGATATCTTTCTTCATGTTAATTATAGGATAGTTTAATGTCTGTTATGATTTTGACACATTCCGTGCCTTGTTCTCATTGACTGAACTGACCGCTGAGTTACCCATTTGTGTGATTTTCTAGCAGATTTGAGTTGAACGGAGATATACCGGTAATATATTGCCGGTCAATCAACTCTTGCCGTCTTGCAATATGCATGTGTATTCCTTGCAAGATTAAGGATTCTTCGGATGTTATGATATGGCTGTCAAGTTTTTCTAAAATTATAGATTTCGCACTTTGACATATAGATTTCTCCTGGTGAGAACTCTAAGACAACATTTACCGTGAACTTCGACAACTTAACTTTACGACGGCTTTCAACAATTTTCTGTTGATCACATTATTTACAATTCATTTCTTCTTGCTCTATTACCATTTTCCCTTGACGTAAATCCGTCATATATAGGTACCATATAACAGTGAAAACGTGGTATCCATGTACATATATGTGTAATTGTGCACCTAAGGGGTATCTTTTTGTTGTTGTGCTTTTGAAACGATGTAAATGCATCGTCAATAGAAACATGGATATAGAAGCGAATTTTGCTTAAACGACGTAATTGGATCCTTAATATAACTTCAATGATATGGAAGCAATTTCGCTCAAAAGTACGATGTAAGTGCAACGTTAATAGACCTTTGATATAGAAGATATTTTTGCTTGAACGATGTAAGTGCATCGTTAATAGACCTTTGATATAGGAGACATTTTTGCCTGAACGATGTAAGTGCATCGTTCATAAGACCTTTGATATAGAAGGTATTTTTGCTTGAAGTGCATCCTTAATAGACCTTTGATATAGGAGACGTTTTTTCTTGAACGATGTAAGTGCATCGTTAATAGACGTTTGATACAGAAGATACTTTTGCTTGCACGATGCAAATGCATCGTTAATAGAACTTTGATAGTGAAGCAATTTTTGCTTGTACGATATAAATCCACCATAACTATATTTTGAATATTCAAGCAATTTTTGCTTGAACGATGTAAATCCATCCTTCATAGAACTGTGATATAGAAGCAATTTTGCTTGAGCAATGTAAGTCCATCGTCAATAGGACTTGGTTATAACGTTGGCTTGAACGGTGTAAATCCACCTTCAATTAATACATCTTAAATATAGAAACAAAGTTTGATCGAACCGATCGTAAATCCATCCTAAATAAAACTTTGAAATAAAAACGATACTTGCTTGAACGATGTAAATCCATCGTAAAAAAGAACTTTGATATAGAAGCATCTCTGGCTTGAAAGAATCCATCCTTGATAATTTTTTGAACATAGAATCCATCTTGTATAAATCTCGTGATACAGAAATTTCTGTTTGAACGATGTAAAGTAATCGTAAATGCTAGAACGGCGTGAATCTGTTCAAGATTGATAATTCTTTGGCACGAAACGTGCATTAAGACAACTTTTGCTAGACGACGTGAATTCGTCGTTTTCAACTATTTGATATAGAGCTAATTTTTGCCAGAAAGTTGGAAATACCATCATTAGTTAATCTTTGATATAGAATTAACTGTTGCTTTAACGACGTAAATCCATCCTTAATAAATCTTTGATATAAAAGCAACTTTTGTTTGAACGATGTGAAATTGATTAGCGTTGATAAATCTTTGATGTAAATCTAGAAGCAGCTTTTACCTGTAAAGACGTAAATCAGACCTTCATTAATCTTTGATATAGAAGTAACTTTTGCTTGAACGACGTAAATCCATCGTCAACAGAACTAGATATACGGTAATGTCAATCTTGCATGAGCGCTTGAGCGACGTAATTTCATCTTTTGTTATAGAAACAACTTTTGCTTGGGCGATGTAACGCCATCGTTCGTATGTGCATTTAAAATGCCCATCTTTACGTTTTAATTACAAATATTCTTACGATATTTTCCTTGTAAGAAAATGTTTTTTTTTTTTTAATTTAATTGGACTCACCGCTTCCGATTCTATTCCTGAAAGTACTCCTTAACTCTTTGTTTTGAATTGTGAATTATTTTCAAATCACGTATAATTAAAACTGATAATCATTTTCTATGAAATATGTCCGTTCCCTGGTCGCTATTGCCACATTATGACCACCTGGATTGCTGACGCTGCGTCATAATCTGTGGGGCCCATAAGGGAGTTTATGTGTTGGATGAAATTATGCCCCCCTTAAACGAAGTGCGGGTATATTGCTTTGCACATGTCGGTCGGTCGGACGGTAGACCTTACCTTGTCCAGATATTAACTAGACACAGAATTGACCTAGGTTCGTCAAATTTGACACAGACATGTGTCTCGGAGTGTAGATGATCCCTATTGATTTTGAGGTCAATCAGTCAAATGTCAAGGTCACAGTGACCGTCAACATGTTGATATATAGACCAAACCTTGTCCGGATGATAACTAGACACAGAATTGACCCAGGTTCGTCAAATTTGGCACAGACATGCGTCTCGGAGTGTAGATGATTCCTATTGATTTTGAGGTCAATCGGTCAAATGTCAAGGTCACAGTGACCGTCAACATGTTGATATATAGACCAAACCTTGTCTGGATGATAACTAGACACAGAATTGACCTAGGTTCGTCAAATTTGACACAGACATTTGTCTTGGAGTGCAGATGATCCCTATTGATTTTGAGGTCAGTCGGTCAAATGTCAAGGTCACAGTGACTGTCAAGATGTTGATATATAGACCACACCTTGTCCGGATGATAACTAGACACAGAATTGACCTAGGTTCGTCAAATTTGACATAGACATGCGTCTCGGAGTGTAGATGATCCCTATTGATTTTGAGGTCAATCGGTCAAATGTCAAGGTCACAGTGACCGTCAACATGTTGATATATAGACCAAACCTTGTCCGGATGATAACTAGACACAGAATTGACCTAGGTTTGTGAAATTTAACAAAGACATTCGTCTTGGAGTGCAGATGATCCCTATTGATTTTAAGGTTAATCCGTGAAAGGTCAAGGTCACAGTGACCACCAGATGATTCAGGGCCCGCGCTGCCGTTTGCCACTTGAGCCATTTGCTAAAAAAAAAAAATAAATTGTCTCAAAAATCATCACATGTGGCTCAACTTGTGGCTCCAACATTTTATTCGCGTATTATCGGGGACGTAGTAAGCATCGAAGTCGACTGGGAAAAAGCGGAAGTCGAACGCGCGTGCCGAGAAGAAAGTCGATAACCCAGTCTGTGTATCGGCGACTGTTTACAATCTTGTATGTATACACGTGGTGGTGTGTATAATTATGCGAACTGTTGACAGATTATCACGTTTAACAATTGAAGTGGGCTATAAATCAGACAATTAAAGGATGTTAATTACTTGATTAGCGATTATTGCCGACGCATGTCGGTACTTTGACCCATCTCTAATTAAAGATGGACTTGTCAACAAATTATCGGCAATTAAAGGATCGAATTATGTGGATGTTTTTTGGCGATTGATAATTAAAGGTATGTGGAATTTTTACTTCAATTATCTAATGATTTTCATGGACTTTATGTGAAAAACATAATATTGCAAACTTTATATTTTATCTACGATGATGTATATAAACATGGGGAAATACTGGAAAGTATCAGTTGTCACTATGGCTTCTAAACTTTCTTTAGACTTCTTTGACACACCTCCAGCTAAAAAAACTAAGCTTGTAACAAAATCTCCATGTAGACAATTTCAAGAAAATTGGATAATTGGAAATCCATGGCTACGTTATGAGCCAAGTTCAAAAGCAATGTTCTGTAACTTATGTAGCGAAATGCAGAAATCAAACACATTCACTGTGGGATGCACAGTTCTTAAGAGAGATTCTGTGTCAAAACATGCAAAATCAAAAGGTCGGTATACATTCATCTTGATCTAAAAATATTTCTTATTTTTCTTTCAGGGATTGAGAGATGGTTTCAGTACCAAAAGTTAAAAGTGTTACATGATATAAGGAGATTAAAAGGGTGTAATAAAAGTTACTGAATTTGATTTTTGTTTGTTTTGTGTTGATTTATTTATTTTTCCTTTAGACTTCCAGTTAAGTTCAAAGCTTTCAAAGCAGTAGAAAGCCTTAGAAAACATTTTGAAGAAAAGGAAAACTGTTTTATTGAACATTTTCTCCTTTTACCAAAATGATTTCTCCCTTCCAGGTTTTGAATTACACCAAACTGCTCCCATGTAATATAGACTATTATAAATTGAACTTCCAGAAAAACATTGTAGAAAAACAAGCATTGGTTTTGAGAAAAAAAGCTTGACTTTCCACAATCATGGTTTTTTACATGAGATTCGGTTATTGCTAAACAAAACTGTGACTAATGAATGAGGTCGTCACTTTAGAATGCAATAATTTATCTTGGCTCAAGTTGCTCAAATGTGGCTCAAATTTTATCAAGGTTGGCTCAAGGTCTGGCTCAGACATTTTTGAAGCCAGGGCTGATGATTACTAGACACAGAATTGACCTAGGTTCTTCAAATTTTGCACAGACTTTTACATTGGAGTGTAGATGATGGTAATGACTTTTGCCTTACACTGTAGATAATTCCTGTTGATTTTGAGGTCTATTGATCGAAGCCCAAGGTCACAGTGACTTTCAACTTATTGACACATTAACCATGCTAATTCATATAAAGACCTATCTGGATGATAACTGTACGCATCTGTGACCTAGGTTCTTCAAATTCTGTACAGACATTCACCTTATAGTGTAGATGATCCCTAGATTTTGAGGGCAGTCAGTCAAAGGTCAAGGTAACAGTGACCTTCATATTACTGACACACTGACCAACCTTTTGTCAAAATTGACATTTCCATCAATATGAAAAAATGATGATCATCTTGAAAATCAAAACGCGAAAACTTTGCAATCAGCTCCACATTTAGGGCTGTTGGTCTGGCTACTTTTTTAACCAGAAGAATTTTTGAAGAAACAGTATATTTCTGTTTACTGGTAAGATTCTTGTTATTATAATTTCCACTTTATTCTTCTGTGTGCTTTTGTACCATATCCTTTGCATAGCATTATAGCTTTATATATCAGAAAATGGTGCCAGTTATACTGATGCATTTGGTGTAGTTAAGTTGAAACTTAAAGCATACTTCTATAACTCTTAATAATCAAATTATCATTCCTATCTTTCAGTAACATACAATAACATTTATGGAATTGATTAGGTTTAAGGCCTTGTTCAGCAGTATTTCAGTTACATAAATACTGTGGCTGTTGCACCTAACTATGTGTTTCGGTAATATCTCTCACTAGTACAAACACTACATCTGGTCAGAGCCACCAGCTGCTCATCACACGTAGACAAACCCCTTTTGATTCACCAATAATTAATATTCCTGATCAATTCAGTATTTATAAATTACAACAAATGGATCAGTATAATGAAGCGACGCCTCCCCGCGGTGGCACTGGTAACAGGTATTCTGGATTGTAATCATCCTAACCTCACCTTCTGTACCCATAGCTTCACTTCATGCTTGTATAGTGTAACTCATTTTTCATCATGCCTGCTTAGTTTGATCCAAATGTAGTGGCAAATAGTTTAGTGTATATGTGTGCATTAGTGACTTTGTGCATCCAACTGTCAAGCAATATTTAGCTTGATTGTTTTAATAGCCTGTGTCATGCAAAAACTTGGACATTTTGGAATATCTCTACTTCAATTCAAGATATCTGCTTGAAACTTACAATATATGTTCCCCAGTAAAAGGACATGTGACAAGGACAGGTAGCTTTAGAAACATTTTTTATTGAATTTAGCCATTTTTTGACTTAGAATTTCTACCTGCTATCAAGCACTTTAACAGGTGAGCACCAGCACCCACATGCGGTACTCTTTTTTTCTCTGGACGATTGCATCTATAATTACTGATTGATGACCATTTTGATGGCAATTTTGTTAGCATTTTTGAAATCTTATGCGTAAAGGTCACACTTTATTACAGTGAAAAATGATGTCATGAAAATATTGACCAAAGTTTTACCAAGGTCAAGGTCATACTTTAGGGTTTCTGAATGCAAATTTCAAACAAATGTTCTCTAATTTAGACGGTAGTGTGAAAGTACATATAGGTCCCCTAAAAACAGTTAACGAAAGGTTGAAAATTTTTCTCCTTTTACCACAATATTTCTAAAAGTCTTTTACCTGAGTTTGAGTTTTTAAGGGTTAAGGAAAATAGCAGGTTTGACAAATTGCCCAGTCGTAGCTCTATTACCACATAATATTCTAGCAAACAGTGTAAATACACAGGCTTTTGTGGTAATACTAACCATGTGCTTACCATTCTTTTACTTGGTGTTGTTATTAACTTTTAAATCTAATTATTTAACCTGTTCTGGATTTTTAACAATTTTAGAAATAATGTCAGCAAAAAAGGCATATTCCAAGAATACCTGGCTGAAGTCGCTTCTCCCAAAAGCTCCTGACCATCAGCCAACTTCAGCATTTCTGTATTTTCAGTCACACCATGGAAAAGGAAAGTAGGACCCCTAGAAAAATTTTCTCACTAGCACAGAAAAAGGGAAGTCAAAAACCTGAAATAGACAGTGCTACACCAAAGAAAGGGAATTCAGACACATGTTCTCCTCTAACAAGCCCTCACAAGAATAGGTCAAGTCAGGAAGAGCTTGCATCATTAAAGGACAATGTCAACATGTTTAAAGATCAGGTGGATACCCAAATCAGGGCAACACTGTACTCACTTTCAGTTCATCACACTGAAGATGTCTAAAAAACACTGGAAGGTATGAGACATGGAGTCAGGGATTTTCATGGAAGAGTAATGACATCATTGTCTACATTGGCAGATGACTTGGACTAGAAAAGCAGGGACACTCAGAAAATTCGTAATCTCGAGCAGTACAGTGCCCACCTTACCAGAGAAAAGAAAGAGCTTAGTCAAAAAGTAGTGGAACTTCAATCATAGCTCAACATCTGGACAGAACAGAATCCGGAAGAAATCGCAAAAGTTTTTGCTGATTGTGATACTGATTTCGAGGATGAGCAACCCTCCAAAAAGCAAAAGAATGAAAAATCTTCAGAAACTCTTCCTGTTGAAGACACTGATGTATAAACAGATTCATAATGTTCTACATAGTGGCACATGTTCCCCGAGTTTTCACTTCACATGAAATTCATGTTGTACAGCACCTGTTGTTTTCCTGCCATTTACTGGCAGATAATCTTTTAGTTCTCACTTAACCCATTACCACACAATGCCGCATTTTGACGGGCTAAAGAAAGAAAGCTATGCAAAACATTGTGAGAAAAGGAGAAATTGCTTGTAACAAGCAATTTCTCCTTTTGTCACAATGTTTTCTTCCCTATATGGCACTTTTTTTTCAATTTAAAGGCACTTTTTTTTTTCAATTTAAATGCACTTTGAAATGTCGTCTACAAAATCTTTCAATTTGGACCAGTCCAAAATTTTGTCGTCTGGTAATGGGTTAACATGAAATTAATGTTGTAAAGAACCTGTTGTTTTCTCGCCATTTACTTCAATTGTCTGGCACTAGTTAAGCACTTTTTAGTTAGAAGCTTCAGAAACTCTTTGTGTAAAGAATATTAATGGATGAAGAAAAAATCCATTACTTATATCTCATTCAATGTTTTTTGTTTGTTTGTTTTTTTGGCAATCAACACAAAACTCGTGTTGACCAGCACTAGATCTATTGGTTATTCTTCTTTTTTGTCACTTTTGTGATTTTTTATCACTGCCTTTTGCTAACATGAATATCTTTGCTTTTTAGCTCAGCTGTTTTCGGAGAAAACCCGAGGTATTGCTATAGCCTTGGTGTCGTCATCGTTGTAGTAGTTGTCACGCAAAAACTTTGACGTTTTGTAATATCTCTGTTATTATTGAAGGCATTCACTTGAAACTCGGAATAAATGTTTACTATCAAAAGAGCAATCTATGCTATCAAGGGAGGTAACTCTAAATGCATTTTTGTACGGATTATGTCCCTTTTTCGACTTAGATTTTTTATTTACTGTCAAGCACCCCACAGCCGAGCATCAGGCATCCGCATGCGGTGATCTTGTTGTATTATCCCCTTACTACTCTGTTAAGTGGGAGATAAAGTAACACTGTAGTATTTGTGTGTGTATCCATGTATGTGCTTATGTCACGTGCATGTTTGTGTGGGAGCTCTACAGACCACAGCTTACAACCAGTTTTTTAGAAAGTTCACATATTAGTTGCCCCTACTGAAAAGAAAAACGCTACTCATTTCGAAGTGATTCAGTCATTGGTCTAGTTCAGAAGCTGATTGTTTAAGTTTTGCTTTTTGGTTCTCGGAATGTTTTCTTTTCTCTTCATTTGTTTGTGGGTTTTTTTGTTTTGTTTTGTTTTGTTTTTCAGACATATTATATATGATAATCACTCATGATATCTAACCCTGATATATACTCTGTTTAACTTTGGAAAACATTGTGGGAAAGCATTGTGGAAAATTAACTATATCAAGTAATTAGACCACTTTTTACAGTGTTCAATACACTATCAGTATGTTCAAATTCATTTGAAAAGAGTTTCATTTTGTTGTCTGCTACTTCAATTTCAGTAAGTCTCTATATATGTATCAGGGAGCATGTTGAAAAACTTCTGTAAACCATTAAAAAGCAATAAGCTGGCATAGGTCCCATGCTAAGCTCAAATAATAAATCCATAGTTTATTCCAATGAAAAAAGTGTGAGGAAAACAGAAATTGCTCACAATTATCAGCTTCTCTTTTTCACATATTTTTCTTCAATTCAAAAGGTTTACTTGACTTGTAAATGATAAACAGATATTGGTCTATTACATGTTTGTTACCTGTCATGCAAGAAGGGACCCCTGGGAACTGTAAATAAAATTGAAATTATGTAACTGGGAAAGTGTTGATGAAATTAAGTAAACCATTAGAAATCAATAAATTGGCAAAGTTCACCTTCTGGAAACTGCAAATAAAGTTGAAACTATTTGCTTTGGCCAAATTCTCTGTCTGTTAAATGGTCATTCTACCATATTAAACAGACTGTTTCCATAAATATAGACACCAGTTATGCTGTACCATTTTCATTTAGTAGATTTATGTTATCCCAAGAAAGGTCCCTTTTTGTGTGACGGGTAACATTTTTTGTTTGTACCTGATTTTAATATTTGAATTAAAATTCTAGGTTGGTCTCAAACAATGCCAGAAAACTAAAAAGAAGTCTGATAAAAAGCTCAGATGTGCTGACAGGCTACGAAAACAGTTACAGGTCAGTTATAAATCATGTTGACCTATTGTGATACTGAAGTTCGAAAGGGTTAAAACTTGGCAAAAGGTATATCATCATGTTCCACTTGCACAAATAAGCTCAGGACCACTGTGGCCTTTTTACCCTCTCTCTACAGACGTGATCATTATTTTCATTTTTACTTTTGCTGGTCATTGCCCTACATAAAACTAGAAAGTATGACAATTTAAAAAAGAAATCAAGTTTGATGCTATAAATGCTGTGCTCTACTCAGCCTACATCAAGACTTCTAAATGTATGATGACTGTTTTCTAGAGATAGAGCAATCTTGTAGACCAACTTCTCCAGAACTGTATTTATCAAAATTCATCTCTTTGCAGTGCAAGGTTGAAAGAGACACATCTGATAATGACAAATATTCTGAATCAAAAACGATTGGAAACAGAGATTCTAGGGTAAGATTTTCTTTATTTTTTCTGCCTTGTTTTCTGTTACCATTGATGACTCCCAGTCAAACATACTGCAGTAAAAGTTACAAAAGAAAAAACATCAACATTGTTAAAACAACACAGTAAGACAAACACCTGTTTTTATTTGTTTTTTTTTATGTAACATACAGGCCACCACAGTGACCTAGTAGTTTGACTCGTCTGTTTTCTGACATCAGCTCTTTGATTGCAAAAGGTCCCAGGTTGAATTCTTGTATATCTTGGAATGTGAACTGGCCTGCACACTCAGTGCCAGTTGTACTCTCTCAGCGTACAGGAAGCTATCAAATCAGAAAGATTGCTATTAGCTGTCAGAACTTTTCCTTTACTGATGCCAAATGAATAGGTTTAAACTAAATTTCTCTGATCAGTGCCTGTTTGAATATATGGTTTTGTGGCAGAATGCTACATAACTTTTTCAGCATTTCATATATACCAACTTATCCAAAATTTTTCACCATTTATCTTATACCAGTATAATTTTAATATCTTTGTTGGGCAATGTTGGAAGAGACACACCTGATAATGAAAATGATTCTGAATCAAAAACCATTGGAAACATGGAATCTACAGTCATGATATGTCAGGTACTCATGCTTCAAAAGATAGCCTAATTGAATGGCTATGTCTTGATTTCCAAATCCAGTTAAACATGGATAAGTGACTTGTTTCTGCAATGTAACTGAAAAAATGTTCAAATAGGCATGCATTTCGAAACAAAACAAACTCTTCTATTATTGTACAATCCTTATTCTTTTCATGGATTTCAAAAGTTAACAAAAAGGGGATTTTAAAATGCTCTGGCAAAATCAGGAACTCACTCAAGCCAGTTCTTCCCTGTTGGCCAATATTTTTTTTTGAGAGACAGAGGCCAGAATTGTAGCCACCTTTAATATAATAATTATGGCCCAGAGTTAGGAGACTTCCAGAAACATTGTGGGAAAAAGAGAAATTGTTTTAAGAGTATTTTCTGCTATTGTCAATAAATGATTCCTTCATTTTTTTGTTGAGCCCACTTGCAGTGAGCGAGACATAGTTGTCACAATGACAGTTCGGTGTAGGTGCGTTAGTGTGTGTGTCCTTCTATCAGTCCATCCATCCATCCAAAACTGTCCAGACCATAACTTCTACAATTGTTGATTGAATTCAAAATAATGTGGCATAATTGTCTGCCATCTTGGGTAGATGTGCGGTTTGAAACATTTGTTCAGGTAGGTCAAAGGTCAAGGTCACACTTGAAAGTAAAATTTTTGTCCAGACCATAACTTATACATTTATGGATAGATTTCAATATAAATTAGCACAATTGTTCTCCATCATTAAAAGAAGTGACCTTTGATACATTTTCTCAGGTCCAAGCTCAAGGTCACCTTTGAAGGTCAAATGATTGTGCAACTTGCAACAAGTTGTCCTTGGACAACTATTTTGGTTACCACATTTCAAAACAGATTTCTGCAAGATCTATTACTTTGTGATAGTCTAAATTAAGTGTTAGAAAGTCAGTGTGTCTTCAATGCTTCTTTCTCTTTGGACAAGACTAAAATTTTGTCTCCTTATAAAGAGGTTATCCGTATATATTCATTTCCTTTATGCTTTCAGGAGTCAGCTGATCTTCCATCTTCAGCAAAACGTCTGGATTGTGAACCAGTTGTGCAAAGTGAAACATAACAAATTCTCCACGATGATGTATTCTATGGATTGAACCCAAATAATGTTCTCACAGGTTCAATTGAAGTACAAGTGTTAGACCATTACTCAGCTTTGCTAAAGGCTCATTATCCACATATCAATGGACTTTTACTACCATCTGTACTATATCAACAAACGTTGTCAAGCGATAAACAACAAGAAGAGACACCATTGGTTCCACTTCATGTGAATGTGTTACAGATACATTATATAAATCAGCATTATGTAGTGAGTCAAAGAAAAGACAAGATGATCACAGTGTTTGACTCCTTACAGAATTTTCAAAGAATTTTGATTCTAAAACCACAGCTACAAAGACTATATGGTGATCTAAAGTGAATGTTGTGTTAAATATGTAGTACCTCAAAGTCAAGGTTCATCTGTTGACTGTGGTTTATTTGCAGCTGCAAATGCTTATTTTATAGCAAATGAACTATCACCGTGTGAACTACATCTTATACAAGACGCTCTCAGAAATCACCTTAAGATTTGCTTAGAAGGCCAACACATTACAGAATTTCCTCATTATAAGAAAAATGAACAGTTATTAAATAATTACTTTGAATACCAAGCTAATAAATATCTAGAAAGGAAACAAAACTTGCGTGAAAGTCAAAACTCAACAACTACAGCAATGTCAAATCCACATTCCCAAAGTAAGGTAAATAAACAACAAAGGTGGAGACAAAGACAAAGAGATAAAAACATTGAAAATGCTAGACTGAAGCGAGCAAAGGAACAACGCAAAGTTAGGACGAAAAGAGCAGCTTTGGATCCACACTCTGCCAGAAAGAAAAGAGCTGAGGAGCAAGCCAAAATCCAGACAAAAGAAAAGAGATTCAGAACTTCAGTTCGCCAGACAGAAAAGCGCTGAGGAGCAAGCCAAAATCAGATAAAGGCATAGACATTATGATCTAAAATCCGCAAGAAAAAAAGCACTGAGGAGTAAGCCAAATTCAGACAAAGGCATAGAGATTCTGATCTAAAATCCACCAGAAAGAAAAGAGCTGAGGAGAAAGCCAAATCCAGACAAAAACACAGGGATTCTGATCTAAAATCCACCAGAAAGAAAAGAGCTGAGGAGCAAGCCAAATCCAGGCAAAAACACAGGGATTCTGATCTAAAATCTACCAGAAAGAAAAGAGCTGAGGAGCAAGCCAAATCCAGACAAAAGCATAGAGATTCTGATCTAAAATCCACCAGAAAGAAAAGAGCTGAGGAGCAAGCCAAATCCAGACAAATGCACAGGGATTCTGATCTAAAATCCACCAGAAAGAAAAGAGCTGAGGAGAAAGCCAAATCCAGACAAAAGCACAGAGATTCTGATCTAAAATCCGCCAGAAAGAAAAGAGCTGAGGAGCAAGCCAAATTCAGACAAAAGCACAGGGATTCTGATCTAAAATCCGCCAGAAAGAAAAGAGCTGAGGAGAAAGCCAAATCCAGACAAAAGCACAGAGATTCTGATCTAAAATCCACCAGAAAGAAAAGAGCTGAGGAGCAAGCCAAATCCAGGCAAAAACACAGGGATTCTGATCTAAAATCCGCCAGAAAGAAAAGAGCTGAGGAGCAAGCCAAATTCAGACAAATGCACAGGGATTCTGATCTAAAATCCACCAGAAAGAAAAGCACTGAGGAGAAAGCCAAATCCAGACAAAAGCACAGAGATTCTGATCTAAAATCCGCAAGAAAGAAAAGAGCTGAGGAGAAATCCAAATCCAGACAAATGCAAAGAGATTCTGATCTCCAATCTGCCAGAAAGCAAAAAGCTGAAGAGCAAGCCAAATCCAGGCAAAAACACAAAGATTCGGATCTACAGTCTGCTAGAAGGAGAAGAACTGTAGAGCAAGCCAAGTCCAGAGTGAAAAAAGCTATAATCAATATTGATGCTGCTAGACGAAAAAGATCGAACATTAAACAGAACCAGAGAAAACAACAACAAAAAAATTGACATTCATGCAGCACAAAAGAAAAGGGCTGAAGAGCAAGCCAAAATCGGACAAAAACACAGGGATTCCGATCTTCATTCCGCCAGAAAGAAAAGAGCTGACGAACGACAACAGAACAGAAAACAGGATAACAGTCTGGAGAAGGCTTCAACAAAGTTCAACCAAAGAATTTATCAGTTTCCGGAATATATATGTACTTGCTGTTCAAGGATGTTGTATAAGCATTCAGTAGTTTGTATGTATCATCTGAATTTCAGTGCATCAGTTTTTCAAAGTTATACACATTACTGTTCTCAAATTTTGTCAGCTGAAAGCAAAGAGTGGTTATGTCACACATGTTTGCGTTATATAAAACAGAATAAAATGCCTCCCCAATCAGATGCCAACAGTTTAAAATTACCCCAAATTCCTAAAGAACTGCAAGATTTATCCACTCTTGAAGAACGTCTTTTATCCATTCATGAAGATGATTGCCTTGCCTAAAGGGAGACAAAGGGCTATAAAAGGAGCAGTGGTTAACATTCCAGTTCAAGTCAGCGAAGTTGCAGAAATGTTACCAAGAACACCAAATGAAGGAGGATTTGTTCCTTTGAAATTAAAAAGAAAAGTGGAATATAAGGGGCATCATAGTTTTCAGTACATAAGACCTGACAGAATTAAAATGGCACTTCAGTGGCTTATGAAAAACAATTTGTTATATAAAAATGTTAGTGTAAACCCTAACTGGGTGGCTGACTGTGAAAATGAGGATAGTGAAGTTTGGAATGATTTGATTGGAAACAGATCAAGTGGGGACAATTCCTCTGAAAGTGTAAGTGGTGAAGAGAAAATTAGTGGCAATATGACAGAAAGTGAAAGTTCAAGTGAATCTGAAAGTGAAGAAATTGTACCAATTTCAAAAGACCCCTCACAAAACATCCAGTATGAAACATGTGTGCAGCCTTCTGATATATCAATAGATGCAAACAGAATACTATCAATAGCGCAGGGTGAAGGGAAAAAACCGCTTGCTCTGCTACAAGATGAAAAATTCGAAGAGCTTGCATTCCCAACATTATTCCCATCAGGACAATTCGGATACACACACGAGACAAGTTAAATTGTCAGCAAAGAAATATTTTCAGAAAAGCATACTAGATAACGGAGGTTATTTCGCCTCAAATGTAGAATACCTATTTGTTGCACAATTTATAACAGAGTGGCATCAAATTCTTTCCTCAATGTCAGTTGCATTACGCAAATCTAAAAGTGGTTCTCCTTGGGGAAAACTATAATGCTGCTTTCTTCAAAAACCATGATAGAATTAGACCTTTACTAACTAAAGATGATGCCTACAGATTTCTTCGACCTATAAGAGGCAGTCCGCCATACTGGCTGAAGGTTATGTACGACCTTTTGGCTGCAGTTAAGCAGTTCAAGATATTTACTTGGTTCCTCACATTGTCTGCAGCAGACATGAGATGGGAAGATACTCTAATATCATTGGCTAAACAACAAGGAAGAAACTTGTCAAGTGAAGATATTCAAGACATGACATGGGAAGAAAGGTGTAGTTTACTCAGATCAAATCCAACTACAGCTGCTAGACATTTTCATCACCGAGTCCAAAGTTTGTTTTCTGAAGTTATTCTGTCACCTGCTTGTCCACTTGGCCAAGTTACCAAATATTTTTACCGCATAGAATTCCAACAGCGAGGGTCACCCCATGTCCATGCTATACTGTGGATTAAAGACGCTCCATTGCCAGGTGACGCATGTGACAACATATGTAATTTTGTAGATTCCTACACCTATGCAAACCTACCAAGTCAGGATGAAGAATTGTCTAATCTTGTAAAGAGTTTCCAAACCCATAACCATACAACAACATGCCAGAAGAAAGGAGGTTCTTGTAGATTTTCTTTCCCAAAGCCAGTTTCAGAAAAAACAATCTTATCCCGACCAGAACAGGATGAGATCGATACCAAGAAGAGAAAGGAAGCCATTGAAATACTTACTAAAGTCAAGGAATGTCTAGAAGATGATGACAATGATCATTTTACCATCAAGGACCTCCTTCAGAAATGTGGGATTAGTAGTCAGTTGTATTATTCAGCCTTAAAGAGTGCGACAAAAACTCCAACTATCTTTCTGAAACGAACCCTTTCTGAAACATGCATCAACAATTATAATCCAAATATTTTGAGATTGTGGAAAGCGAACATGGATTTGCAATATGTCACGAGTCCATATGCAGCCATTGCATACATAACCAGCTACATCACAAAAGATGAAAGAGAAGTCGGAACTATTCTTCAGGCTGTGAGTAAGGAATTCAGGAATTTGCAAGTGAAAGAACAGATGAAAAGAGTAGCATTTGCATTTTCTAATTCAAGAAACGTGAGTGGACAAGAGGCTGCTTATAGGATATTGGGGCTCCCTCTTTACGTATCCAATTTTACTACTGTTTGGAGTCCAAGTGGTCTCCCAGAAAGCAGAATAAGAATAGTAAAATCTAAAGAACTGTTGCAAGCCTTGGATGACCAGGATGACAGTTTTATTCAGCAAAGTAATAGAAATGATATATATAAATTATCTCTGGTGTGTACTGTATATTCCCGATAATTTTGTTTTCTATGAAGGTCTTAAAATTCGGTATGATAAATATGTATGTCCTATTATTTTGTATAAAAATTACAAGTGCAAAAACGCCCGAGATTTGCACTGTACATACTATAGAATTTCGTATTGTATAAGAAGGAAGTTTAAATTGCATAATTATATTTAAGCAGTATTTAAAAAGTAGTTTTGTCCTATGGTTGAGTCTGTGGGGCTTTTGTAGCATGGGATTTTTTCCTACAATCGATTCATACATCCAACTTAATTTGACGCCTAATAGTAAAATATTAAAAAATACAGAAACACGCTCAAAGGGTCATAATGAAAGATGATTTATGATTATTGATGAGATAATATGGGACGTTTTATTCATCCAACGTTATTTCATTCCTCACAGTGAAAAAGAAACATGAATTGAAAACATCTCAGGTGTGCACCGTATATTCCCGACAATTGTGCACTGAATGAATGCATCATGAATTCGGAATAATTGAAGTATGTATATCCTATAATCAATGATGAGAAAATATAGGGTGATATAAACACACCACACATCATTTTATTCCACATTGCATAAAAATTACATTTATAAAAAAAATCCCCGGTGAGTATTGCACAAGTGAGTGAGTGAGCGGCCGGACGGTCGGGCGGGCGAGCCGGTGATCGATTGAGCGAGTGTTATTATAGTGAAACAAAACAAAACATTAAGCAACAACATTTGTTCAGCAAAGGTATACGCCCTGCCCCATGGCCTATATGTTATCTTATAAGTAAAGTATAGTGGAAAAAGGTACTTAATAACATGCGCCATCAACAAGGATTTATATGTTCAAATCAGTATCAAGACGTCATATGTGGTGTAATAAAAATAAACAGAGTGGCCTATTGCTAAAGTTGGCTACAATTCCATTATCAAACGCCCAAAATCGCATCATTTTACTGAATTTAACCATACACTTTATATGAAAAGAAATATACATCTGGTAGTATTTATTGGCCTTTTACGAAATAATTTGATTTGTGGCAAAAAATTAAATAGCTTGCTGTTTAGAGCATAAACAAACAATTCAATAGATATGGAGCCCTCAGATTATGTGGTTTGTATTTGTAAAGTGCAGAAAAAAATTCTGGAAGAAAAAAAGAAAAGAAATACTGATGTCTTGTTTTCCAACACTGTTTTCATAAGCCCTATTACACATGACTCATAAAACATAGGATTTATTGTGTGTTAAAGGGCTAAAAAAAGAAAAATCCTCAAAAATTCTCCCAATTTAACTTTGCATGACATAAAATTCAAGGGTCAAATATAGGCCATGTTTGGACAAACCGTAAGGTGTTCTGAATACTCATTACATGTATCTGTAACAGTTCTGTTAAATAGCCCCAAAGGCTGGGATTGAACTTAGAACCTTCAGGTCCAAACTCCGTAGGCAAACGCTCTACCACATTGCTACAAAAGCTAGCTCTATAGCAAGACAGATAAGTGTACCCTTATACAAACACAAGCTATACATTTATATCAATCTGTGGGATAAACCAGTATACAACATAATTATGGATCCATGTCAGGTTTCCTTGGCATCTGACATCTGGATCTGGAGAAAATTTTGATTGGGGTTTATTGTAACACTTTACTGAACACTCATGTTAACCCTTAGGCTGCTAAGCGCGACTCACTGACCTTTTGCGGACAGTGTATATCAAGATAAGACTGCACAGAACTGTCCGATAAGGACATATTTATCATCCTCAAAATTACCTTGAAATAGCAACCTTTGGGATTTTACTATCGACTTGAAGGTATCATTTGAGTTATTCAGCAGGACAAGGGTTAATAACCCTGAAGGAAACAGGCAATTAAAAGCATCACGGGACAAGGACAAAATTCTGGTAGACAGTATTTTCTCCAGTTCCAAGATTGTTTACAATCATAACAGTGAACTTCAGCTCATTTGTATCAGTTTCCAAATTGTTGTCTGCAGCTACATTTAAAGAGCCTAAACCTTGTCATATGGGGAAGGAATGAATAATGAAATATCATCCATTTAATTACCATTTTTGATTAAAGAACAAAAAGTAATTTATGCATTGATGGTGGACATAGACTAATCTGAACAATCTTACAAAAATTCGGTCCAGTATGGGGGAGGGGGTATCTCGGAAAAGCTGAGCAGCGAAGTGAACTTCTTTCTCGAAAGAAGGGTCACATCCACGAAAGGAAGATTGTTTGCTATGAAATATGGGTTGAATTAATTAAAGAGAGATTTCTTTGTCACACGTAATATTTCCTTGATTTTGATGAAATTTACAAATTTGAATTTAAGACCTTTTGATCGAAAAAACTTGTGGTTTAGTATCGCTGTACAATATCGTTCCTATTCGTGATTTTCGTTATCAAGGTATTTTTTCAAAACCGCAACCCGCAATATCTGGCGTTGTCTGCAGATGTCATATTCTTCGGAGATTTGACCCGTCTACTACGAGGGGGAGTCAGAAAGTTCGTAGAACGAGGTATATATTTCAGCAGCAGACTATATATTGTATTATGGTTTTTCAATATAGTCCCCATTTACTTCAATGCACTTAGCCCACTTTTCTTTCAGACTGTCTATACCCTTGAAATAGAAGTCTTCGGTTTGGTCCTCAAACCATGCCTCTGTGGCAGCCTTGAGTTCATCATCATCACGAAATCTGGTTCCCCGCAAATGGGATTTCAAATTTCTAAATAGGTAATAATCACTGGGGGCCAGATCTGGACTGTTGGGTGAAGAGGAGCTTGATTCCGCGCACGCTGGTACTTTGACGGGCTGAAGCATATTGCTCAACACTGAACTACCGAAAGAACAGAATCTCAGCAAAAGGCTCCTGTGACACTCCTTCCTTCTGGTACATGGACTGTAGCTACAATTCCCTTGCAATAAAACATATGATTCCCTGGCATTAAAAAAATATTGCATACATGGTGGGGCGTGGTGCGAGCTCTACGCGCAACTTGGGGTCTTTCGTCATTTTCACAGATCCACACTTGTTTTTTCCTTGCCCCCTGGCTCATAAAAATTATTACATGTTTCATCACCAGTCACAATTTCATTCATGCGTTTTTGGTCAGCATTATCGTACCTATCTATAAAGCAGATGTGTCGCAGTTAACACGCACCACTCTTGTAGTCATTAGAAAGAAGGTGGGGTATCCACCGGGCGCAAACCTTATGTAGGTTAAAAGGATCAGTCAGAATATGAAAAACAGGTGACGAATTAATGCTATATAATTGACTGATCTCCTCCATTATGTATCGGACATCTTCCTCTACAGCTGCTTAAATCACTGCAGCAACATCACTTCCAGGTGTTGCTGTTGCGGGACGGCCAAATAAAGGCTCATCTTTGATATCCGTTCTAGAATCGGATTTAAACAACCGGCCCCATCTTCTAACTGTGGCATATGATAGTGCACTATATCCATAAACTTTGTCTAATTCGGACTTAATTTCAGGCACAGAAAAACCAAGCAATCATGCGCGAAATTGGCAGTACGCTCTTTGATCTTCCTGAAAATTGAACATTATGTCTGCCATTTTGAATCGCAGTGTCCATAATAAAAGTACTTTCAAGTGAAAGTTTAATTCTCTGTGTAAGCTTACCCCAAGTTCTTCATGCATGTATGTGTAGAGGAGATTCCACTCTTTCTATGTAGGCCCCTGTAACACTTGCCCGAAAGGCGTCGAATAATGATATTTTAAAACAAGAGGGCCATGATGGCCCTGAAGTCGCTCACCTGAGCCTTTTGATCTAACGTGACCCATTTCCAATCTCTTCAGAGATATTAAGACAAACATTCTGACAAACACTCATTAGTATTGGACTTACAAATATGGCCTCTAGAGTGTACAAAAGCTTTTTCTAGAATTTGTCTCAGCGGCCTACTTGACATGAAGAAATTATCCAGACATACATTCTGACAAACTTTCATGAGTATTTGAGAGAAAATGTGGCCTGTAGGGTGTACAAAAGGTTTTTCCCAGATTTGACCTAGTGACCTAGTTTTTTTTATCCAACATGACCCATATTCATACTAGTCTAAGATATTATCAAGACAAACATTCTAAGCAAATTTCCAAGATTATTTGTATACAAGGTTTTTTCTAAGATTTGACCTAGTGACCTAGTTTATGACCTGACATGGCCCATTTTCAAACTCGTCTGCGATATTATCAAGACAAACATTCTGTACATATTTCAAGAGTATTGGACAGAAAATGTGGCTTCTGAAGCGTACAAAAGGTTTTTTTAAGATTTGACCTATTGACCTAGTTTTTGATCCGACATGGCCCGTTTTCGAATTCGTTTCAGATATCATCAAGGCAAACATTCTGACCAATTTTCAAGAGTATTGGACAGAAAATGTGGCCTCTAGAGCGTACACAAGGTTTTTCTAAGATTTCACCTGGTGACCTAGTTTTTGACCTGACATGACCCATTTTCGAACTCGTCCGAGATATTATCAAGGCAAACATTCTGACAAACTTTCAAGAGTATTGGACAGAAAATGTGGCCTCTAGAGCGTACACAAGATTTTTCTAAGATTTGACCTAGTGACCTAGTTTTTGACCCGACATGACCCATTTTCGAACTCGTCCGAGATATTTTCAAGGCAAACATTCTGACCAAGTTTCATGTGTATCGGACTGAAAATGTGGCCTCTAGAGCGTACACAAGGTAAAAAGTTGACGACGGACGACGCACGCCGCACGCCGGACGCCGGACACAGCACGATCACAATAGCTCACCATGAGCACTTCGTGCTCAGGTGAGCTAAAAATTGACTGATTATTACTTTATCAATGCCCCACGTAAGGAGGCAGCGAAAATCAGTTTACTGAAATCATGTACAAACTCGATCTCAAAAGAATCATCGAACCTTCCGTTTGTTGCACTATTATTCATTCCCCTTCAAACGGATATTATAACTGTAACGTTAAATTATGTCAGAGTTTAGATCATGAAAATAAGGAACGTAGCTTCAGTTCAAATTTTAACCCTTTCATTCTCCCTTCACAAAATACTGATATTCCATTATCTTTTAAGTTTCAAAGAGAAATAGGTGTCATATTATTCTTTACGAAAATGGATGATGGGTTAACTCGATGTTCCTTTGATCTCGACATTGTACTGCCGGGTGGGCGGCTGAATAGACGTTATCCTCGATCCTATCGCGAAAGGAAGTTCCTTTCGCTGTTAGATGGTTACCATCATTTTCTAAGGCCCTTTTCCCCTCGGGCTGTGAAACCACGAGGTTGTTTGGTACAGGCTTTATTTGTCGTCTGCTAACGCTTTGAATAAGGACACGAGAAATATTTTCTCATGTTGTAAATGATATTTTAACCACCTTTAGATCCCCCCCTATTTCCCTCACTCGTTTTACCCCCATCCCCCCCGTTTCTGATTAGATAAAGCATGTCAATTTATAGAAATTCAATCTGTATACGAGTAGATGAACATATAAAGCATGTCAGTATAATATTGAAATGCAAACTGTAAACAAGATGTAGGCCTATTTACGGAATTAGCCGAGTTTTGACGAGTGCCAAATGGGGGTAGCCTTTCACAGGGAAAGGAAATGTCAGAAATAAGATCAATCTAAAGCATCGGAACCGTAATTGTATTTCAATATCAAAGTTGTTTTGGTGAAAATTTTCATTGTTTTTCAGTGAATTTTCTAATTAACCAATCAAAACCGGTCACGTGACACTGCGTCGAGATGGTAGTGCAAGGCCAGGGATCAACGATCCCTGGCCAGGACAAAGAAATCATATTTCATTTTGGGAAAACAAAGTAAGTTTGTCATTTATTCTATATCTGATGTATATTTTTATGATTGGTAATACATTTAGTAGCTTGGTGAATTGATCTTGCTTTGGTTTCCTTCGAGATCTAGCCTTTTCTGATCCGAGCGTGTTCATGCTTTTGAATGTTGTCTTTCCCGCCCTCCGATTTTCTATCAAATTCTACACGTGTAGATTTATCATAGTTTTCCCCCTATCTATTCAGCGATATTGTTATTTTCATTGAAAAAAAATGCTCAATTTCGAATATCCTTCGCAAAAAACCCTCCTGTGAGATCTGCTTGAACAAAGAATGAAAAATCAGTAAAAATCTCGTGCATGACCCAGTTACGATAAATATTCCATTTACCTGTGTGAATAGCTCTAGTTAATGCCCCAGTCAAAAATAAGGAACTGCCGCCGGACGGCGAGTTTTTCAGGAGATTTTGACACAATCATCCGGGGACCGCACGGCGACCGTGCGGTGGCAGCTCAATTTGAATGGCTGCAGTTCAATTTTGAGACGCCATCTGGTGCCTGTTCGAGGTTTAGAAAAAAGTTATAATTGAACGGCGACCGTAAGATTTTTGCGCCATCAGGGATCCCGTTAACTCAAAGTCCAGGCTCCGTCCGGGCGCTGTCTGGTGACCGGACGATGCCTTCGGAAATCAGACCGCGCCTAGACGATTTTTATGAAAACCTTTATCTCAAAATCGTCCGGCAACCAGACTGCCTCCGTCCAGGCACAGGACGGAGCCTGGACGGGCACTGCCCGATTATAATTAATCATCAGATGACTGTCAGATCGCCCGGTGGCATTGATTTTGTGATTTTTTTTCTGGACGGTGACCAGACGGCAAACATAAACTTTGGCAACATGATCATTATATTATACAAGTGTATATTGATATCTAACCTCATCAGTTCATCAGTTCTAAAGTGAAGATTATACCGCCACAAAATCTGTTGAATCTTCTCCTTCATCAAGAGAGATTGCAAGCTGCTCGCCGAAGGCAGAGAGCTTTAATAGCAGCTGCTGCTGTTTATGATCAGGAGAGTCCTGGGAGAGGCCGCATAGTGAGGACAGGCATTATTCAATATTCTCAGTGATACAATTTAAACATCTGTTTCTAATGAATGGTTGACTGCAAATGATAGCATAAATCGTACAGCGACCCCACGGTGGCTGGACAGTAGCCGGACAGCGGCCCAAAGTCTGAAAGATGTCGGTATGGGCGCCGTCTTGTCACTGCCCGATGTCCGTCCGGTTGCCGCCCGGTGCCTTTCTGAACTGAAAAGCGCACGAACGACATTTCTGAATAAACTGCTGTCCAGTGCCCATTTGATTTGTGACTGCTTGAGCAAAATGTCTTAAAATCATACGGCGCGCGGACGATGTCTCAAATCTTTGAATCGGCGAAGTTGGAAGAAATCGTCCGGCGTCCCATTTTATTTGTGACCTAGGCATAACTCTGTGATAAAAAGTGTGTTTGCCGTGCTGGTTGAAATTTATTTCATTGATACAACTTTGATCTCATCACAGAGATAATGTTTCAGGAAAAACAAGAGCGCAGTGTGTCTGGCTCAGTACAGGTAAAACACAGGAAATCACATGAATAATGGACTGCCACTGTGACATGACCTAAGTAGTGTTGAAAGCATTATAGAACACCATGAAATTTACCTTTTACCATTTTGTCCCAAGTTTTAGAGACCCTGAGAAAGAAGCTTTTTTAAAACATTGTGGGAAAAGAAGAAAATGCTGGTGACCAGCATTTTCTCTTTTTTCCCAGAATGTTTTCTGTCCTATCATAGACAAATCTTACCATCTGATCAATACTGAATTCGTGTTTTACAAATGCTTTCATTTTTAGATAGTTTGCAATTTTGTCTTTTGGTAATGATCAGTTATTTAAGTCTCTGAATATTTATAATATGAGCCATGCTCTGGCAAAAGGGAGCTCAATGCATCTCGGCGATGCATTATATCAAGCATGTCATGTCATAATTGTGGTTCAATAAAATCCATTTAGTCAAACAATTGACTATATCTGGAGGAAGTGTAGTCCTTGGATATGCAGTTCATTTCCAAATACGGAAAAATTTCCATCCATGTCAGCTTGTGCAGATTGTGCAGACTGACATGGGTCGATACTTTTTGCAGAAGCATTAAGCCCCCATTTCACAGAGCATGGCTCAATTATGCTTTTGCCTTTGTTCCCTCACAGACTGAGAAGCCCATCAAACAAGATTACCAACAAAAACTTTAGTCCCACACACTCAATGTGATACCGAAGGTGGAATATGCTACTGGTATTTTCAGTCAGGTAGGAATGGCTTATCAGCAATTTCCTTTTCTTGGTACATGTAGAAAAACCCACTATCTTTTGTATGAGATTTGACATATAATGCCTTGGGTCTGATCCCTGTCTTCGTGAACCTGAGCAAACCTCGTCAGACAATTGGTCTGTAATGTTTAATGCTAGATCATCTTCAGGCTGCTCAATTATATTTTAATGTTCCTGCAGTGATTAATCTTATAAAAAAAAGAGAATTTGGGATAGGACATGTAAACTGCAATGGTTGATTTTTGCTCGTATTCTGCTATACCCTAAATTCCAGTTTACATGCACTCACCATTTGGTATTTTAGGGTCCTTGTATAAGTCATGTGGCTCAGTAGAAAGGTGTAGGGTTGAAAAGTTGAAACAGGAATATTGTAGATGCTGATCAGACATCAAAAACAGTCAAACAAAACAGTATGTACAAGGTGGTTCATGATCTGTTTGACTGACGTCTTGCAAGAAAGATGCAACAATGTATATCTTCCTTTGTTTCTCTTTCAGATTGTGTACTGCAGTTTGAGAACTTTGAAAAATTTGGTCAGAAATCCAGCTGTATCAATTTTACAGGTAAGATGCATAATTACTATATTGTTACAATAAATTAGTTAAATCATGGCAGCCAGTGCAACTATTTATGCCTTCCTGCAGTTTGAACACAGTATTCTTACGAAGTCACTGACTGCTTTCCCACATCACCAACGTGGTAACAATCATCAGTGGTGAGAGAAAACTGTAT
Organism: Hippopus hippopus; assembly: GCA_946811185.2. Taxonomy (NCBI): domain Eukaryota; kingdom Metazoa; phylum Mollusca; class Bivalvia; order Cardiida; family Cardiidae; genus Hippopus; species Hippopus hippopus. The sequence goes on from OX328110.1 coordinate 11,091,453, forward strand.
CTTATTGCAATACCTATAATGATATCCGTGAAAAGACAATGGCAAAACTAAGCCGGATCCAAATCAGTTTCAAATCCTATTATGTTACCGAGCTACGGAGCTCTGTAACCAAAGCATGATAAATGAATACATTTTAACAATTTTATTCTATCTGAATTTAATCTTATTGTTCCTTTAGGCCATATGACTAGTTGAAAGAATTTGCAGACAAACAATTAAATATTGCTCGTATAATGGAGTGAGTCTTTGGAAGGGAAGAAAACACTGGGAAAAGGAGAAAATGTTGGTTACCAGCATTTTCTCCTTACCCACAATGTTTTCAAAAGTCCTTTTCCTTTGGGTTGTTGAAATTCTGGATTGTGTGGTAAAGGGTTTTACCTTTCATGATATGTCACTAACAACTGTTGTTTCATCTAGGTGTTGACTATGATTATATTTGGTGTTGTTGGTGGTGCCATCTACTGGCAGATTGATGACTTGTGTACCTCAGGACTTCAGAACAGGTCAGTACATGTATTTGTAGGCTTCTTATCAGCCTTGATAATATTGCCACGATCAAGTTAGGTATTACCACTGTTTATGCCTAGAGTATGTTACTTCATTTACAATATCTTAAGTTATTGAATTTTTCACTGAAGTCTTTACAGAACGACAAAATTTTAGACCTGTGTCAATTGAAAGCCTTTGCAGATAACAATTTAAAAGTGGCCCAGAGTTTTTATGTGAAAGAGTAGAGAACACAGTAGGAGAAAATGCTGGTGAACAGCATTTTTTCCTTTTCCCACAATCTTTTCCAGTACCTTCTTTTTTCAGGGACGTTAAAACATGAGATTGTAAGGTAAAGGGTTAAAGAACCCAGAACAGATTTTCACAAAATAAGTTGGATGAGAGAAAGATTTGGAAAACCCACAAGTAGTGAAAAATTTGTAAAATACACAAATATATTATTTGCTGAGGGGCAGAGAGGAGGGTCCTCTGTGGCTTAGTTGTAAGTTGCAGGATTATCAATCTGTAACCTTACTTGAAGCTATGTGTTTTCATGGGAAAAACTGTCCAGAACCATAGTCTTGTACTGGTGGAACCCAGGACATACATGAACAAGAGGGCCATGATGGCCCTGAAGTCGCTCACCTGAGTCTTTTGACCAAAAATGACCCATTTTCAATCTCTTTTGAGATATCATGACAAACATTCTACTAAGCTTTCATAATTATTGGACTAAAAATTTGGCCTCTAGCATGTACACAAGCTTTTTCTAGAATTTCTGTCAGTGACCTGCTTTTTAGCCAACCATAGCCAATTTTCCCATTGCAGATATTATCAAAACAAAGATCCTGACCACCTTTCATAAGTATTGGAGAGAAAATGTGGCCTATAGAGCATACACAGGCTTTTTCTAAGATTTGACCTAATGACCTAGTTTTTGATCCAACATGACCGATTTTCGAAGTCATCTGAGATGTCATCAAGACAAACAATCTGACCAAGTTTCATGAGTTTTGGACTAAAAATGTGGCCTCTAGAGCATACACAAGGTTTTTCTAAGATTTGACCTAGTGACATAGTTTTTGACCAAACATGAGCGATTTCTGAACTCTTCTGAGATATCATCAAGTCAAACATTCTGACCAACTTTCAAGAAATTTGGACTGAAAATGTGACCTCTAGAGCGTAAACAAGGTTTTTCTAAGATCTGACCTAGTGACCTAGTTTTTTGCCCGACATGACCCATTTTCAAACTTGTCCTAGATATCATCAAGACAAATATTCTGACCAAATTTCAAGAGTTTTGGACCAAAAATGTGGCCTCTAGAGTATACACAAGGTTTTTCTAAGATATGACCTAGTGACCTACTTTTTGACCAGACATGACCCATTTTAAAACTCGTACGAGATATAATCAAGACAAAAATTCTGACCAAATTTCAAGAGTATTGGACTGAAAATGTGGCCTCTTAGAGTGTGCACAAGGTTTTTCTAAGATTTGACCAAGTGACCTAGTTTTCGGACCAGCATGATCCATTTTCCAACATGTCCGAGATATCATCAAGACAAACATTCTGACCAAGTTTCATGAGTATCTGACTGAAAATGTGGCCTCTAGAGCGTACACAAGGTAAAAGTTGACGACGCATGACGCACGACAGACGACGGACACAGCACGATCACAAAAGCTCACCTTGAGCACTTCGTGTTACAGTGATCTGTCTGAAATTGTGTTGAAATTGTGTTGAAAGTGGTGAGAAATACCATTTAATCAGTCAATCAATCAATCAAGAAACTTTTTGATTTCAGGGTTGGAGCTTTCTTCTTCATCATTATGAACATGGTATTTTGGCAATTTGTCAGCTGTGGAAGTGTTTATAAAGAACAGAGCAATTTTCTTGTAAGTACAGTGTCTTCCTAGTCAAGAAATGCATTGCCTTTCTCTTGCTTCATTGCATTCTTTAAAGATTATTAATCGTTAGAGCGCCATACTTTTAAAGATTAATCCTTAGCGTGCCAAATTAATCTAACAGACTTATTAACCTTAGAGCGCCGAATAAACCCATCAGACCTTATCATCCAAAAAACACAACCCAAATAATAGCAGTTTCATGGTTGCTTTCTTCTATAGAGCTTCACTAAAGCAGATGTTTTGTGCAACCTGATCTTGATCTATACTGGCTGCAAAGGCAACTATAGTTGTTAAAGGCTCTAAGGGTTAAGTGTACAAATAAGAGCAAAATAGTTGATTGCTTTTTGTCTAAAGTGTTTCAGGAAAGCAAACAGTGTAGATCAAAGATCAGACTGCACATTTTGTGCAGTCTGATCTTGATCTACACTGGCTGCTAAGACAGATATAGTAATAAAGGCGTGTTTAACGAAAATAAAAAATAAAAAAAGGACGAACATTAGCATGACTGTATGCTCTTTTTCAGACATGAGAATGTGAGTCGTTTCTACAGAGTGTCCTCCTATTTCATCTCCATTGTGGTCTGTGACATTATACCAATGAGATTTCTACCTACTCTCTGCTTCTCAGCTGTGACCTACTTTATGTTGGGTAAGATTACACTTAATACCATAACTTTTAGAGTATGGTAGCTTATGACATAATATTATGTTGAGTTGCCTTTTCAGACAAGGGAGATCAAGATCAGACTGCACAAAATAAACAGCCTGAATTGATTTGTATCGGATTAATGGATGTGATATCTAGGGAAAAAATCAAGACATATGGTAGTATTAGCATATGAATACAATAAGATTACTACAGGGTACCTGAAATGGTGTCTCTGAGTCCTACTTCACTTTTTCCATGGTTCATAGATCACTAGTGTTGTCTCTGTAACTTGATACCACCTGAAACAAATTTGTAGTATACAGTTCTAGAAACAGTCTTGTAAACTATGAATAAACAACATGAATGTGAATACTTACCTTGTATACATGATATTTAATTATGTGAAAACACTATTTTAAGCAATATCCCCTTTTATCACATAAAACCTCCAATGGCAGTGTATTAAACCCATGACTTATTTTTGATAATACACTAGTGTATTGTCATTTTTTGGGTCCCCGTACTAGTCAATTTTCAGTCATGAGCGTGTGAAGCCAGAGAAACCAACCACAGCATGTGTGGGAATTTGTACTGCTACGCCGTTTCATGAAAAAAAAGAAAAGTGATTTTTGCTAAGACGTATACACGTGGAAAGTTTTTGATTTTCATGCTTGATAAAAAGAAATGCAGGGAAAGTCTCTTAAAATCAATATTATTGTGGAAATAAGATGACTTAACCTCTCTATAAACTATTTCATTCTACTTTCGGTGTAAATATCAAAGAACTATCTACTTGTGTATGTACACATTTGAAACCAAACTACAGCTGTAAACATGGACTGGTGAATGGTATAGAGGCTAAGGGTGATGATGTGGAGTATTTTTCTTTCTGTCATTCGTTTTATGTGCTAAATAGAACATTTGTGTTTATGTATTATCATTTTTATCAAACTTGTTGACTAAAATGTATTTGACGCTCGTGAAGGCTTGAGTCATACAATTTTAGTCAACTCGTTTGATAAAAATGATAATACATAAACACTCATGTAAGATCCTCTACTAAGTACATAATTTGAATATGAGCTTTTACAATTTGCAAATTGAGTTATTTAAACCTCATTTTCCTGCAATTGTTTCAGACGATAATGATGATGGGTTTGTAAAACCTTTTGGGAAAAGGAGAAAATGATGATTTCCAGTATTTCCTCCTTTTCCAACAATATTTCCTACCCTGTGAAGGAAAAATCTCAACATGTGATTTACATTTGATTTGTCATCAGCAAACGCTTTCAATTTGGACAAGTCCAAAATTTTGTTGTCTGTTAAAGAGCGGAAAGTGTCCTTGAAGTATATAGATAATCAATGGGTATCAAGATTAGCTCTAAACAAGATAACATAATTTTTAGACAAATTTATCTTGGAAATTTTACAGGCAACAAGTTAATGTGGCTCAAAAAGCTAGGGTAGAAATTTTTTGGAAAAAAAAGATGGGAAATGCCGGATTCAAGCATATTCTCCTATATACACCATTTTACAGATGCCTTTTTTCTCAGGGTCTTTAAAAACATGAATACCGGTAATCTAGTAGAAAATGAAATCTGTTTACAGGGTACAGATCTGAGTTTGACAGATTCCTCCTATTTCCTGTCCCTTTTCCTGGTGTCCCTATCTGCTTTGGTTCTTTCATTCCTGCTGGGTACCATCATCAGAATATTTGCTGTTGCCAACCTGCTTATTGCCATGTGCTATGTCATCATGATGGTGAGTGAGAGGTTTATCTTTTCTATTTTTTATATTCTAGAGCACATGACTGTATATTTTTCCTAAAAATTCAGTAAAACCTTAGAGCACCAAATAAACCCAATAGACATTTTCAGTCGAAAATAAAACCCAGATAATTGTAATTTCAGTGTTTTTCTGTCCCAGACTGTCTCTGCATAGCGGACAGGGTAGATAAAAGATCGGACTGCATTGTTTGTGTAGCTGATCTTGATCCATACTTAATACAAACGTAACTATAGTTGTGAAAGGTGCTTTAAGAATTAATCTCGTCATACATTTCCTCGTGAAACAAGCCTAATGCAGGCAAGATTAAGAACATCCTTAAAGTAAATGGATTTTTTGATGTTTGGTAAAAATGTACAGAAAAAAACACCATTGTGAGATAGCTATATAAATTCCGTTGAAATGACTGAGGATCATAGTGATAAAATGATGGCTAGTACATACATCTTCCAGCTACATGTATATACTTACTTGAAATAGTTACTTAGGCCGGTAAGTGGGACTGAATGCTCATTTGCAGACGTTGTATATCAAAATCTTGCTGCACAGAATGTGCAGTCTGATCTTTGATCTTGGCATCCATTCTGAAATGGCAGGATTTTTCAGGCAAAAAACACCCTCTGAAATTAGAATAGATTTTGTGTTTTTTTACTTTCAGATGAAATTTTCAGTTTAATTCATTTTTTAGTATAACTGTTTACCAGATGACAGAATTTTAGACAGGTTCAACTTGAAAGCTATTTGTAAACGCCTAATAAATTAATAAATACGGTTCTAAGATGAAATTTGTCCAAGAACGGGTAGAAAACATTGTGGAAGAAGGAGAAAATGCTGGTTTCTAGCATTTCCTTCTTTTCCAACAATGTTTTTAGAACTCGGGATAGTTCAGTAAAGGGTTAAGGGTCATAAGTTTTAAGTACATGTATCTTCAAATTCTTTTACTACAAATTTGATATTTGTATATTTCAGGTGTTTAGTGGTTTACTGGTGAACCTTGAGACAGTTCCTGCTTTCCTGAGATGGCTGAAATATTTCAGTATCTTCAGATACAGTTTCAATGTAAGTACCCAAATTTCACACACAGTTTTAAGTTAATAATTCAAAAACTTTAACTTCGAAGCAAGAAACAAACTTTAGTTGCTTTTGCAGACAGCAAAGATCAAGATCAGACTACAGTTTCTGTGCACTCTGATCTTGGATTTACATAGTTCACTACATTTCAAAATTGATAGGACACTGATGTGGACCCATATTTATCAGCCATTCTTATCGACACTCGTTGTCTAATTCTCAAGAAGTTTTGAAAATTTCAAAGTAGTGTAATTTCTGACTGGCGAAACCAAATGGTTCAGCCAATCAAAGTTTACATTATTATCTAAATCAAGAATGTTTAAGAATACTTTTTAACCCTATACCACATAATCCTGATGTTTAAAGACCCTGAGAAAAAAGCCTTTTGAAAACATTTTTGGAAAAGGAGATGCCAATAATGAACATTTTCTTCTTTTCCAACAATGTTTTCAGCCTATTCCAAAACCAAGTTCAGTTATTCTGTCAACTTCTTTTGTTGTCTGCAAATTCAAGACAGTTGGTGAATATTGGCCCAGTTCTCAAAATTGAACTATCAACATTCTCACTTCAGCAAATCATTCCTTTCAGGCACTGTCCATCAATGAACTGAAGGATATGGAATTTGTACCAGATGGATCCTCAAACTGGTAGGTATCAAACATAAAAAATTTTATGGACCATACTGCATGAAAAGGGGTTTAATGCATCTGCAAAAAAAAATTCTGACTCATGTCAGCCTACGTGGCTTACATGGGTCGAATTTTTTTGCTATCTTGAAGTATTTCAAAGGACCATTCTAACTCATGATTGAGCTTGTTGTTAGACATAATGGACTTTATGGATCCATGATGACTTGCTTAGTATGACACATCACTGAGATGCATTTAAATTCCTTTTGCCAGAGTTTGGCTCTGACATATTAGTCCTTCACCGGATGATCTGATGGTTTTATGTCAATAGGGATGAAGGCTTTTGAGAACATGGTATGAAAAGGATAAAATGCTGATAATCAGCATTTTCTCCTTTTTAGCTCCACTGGCTGAAGGCCAGCGGGCTTATGTCATGGCCCAGTGTCTGTTGTGCGTCCGTCTGTGCATGCATTAACTGTTTCAAACATCATCTCTGAAACTATTCATTCAAATTTGGCATGTAGCTTTATCTAATTGACCTCTGCCAAGGTTTTTAGCTCTACTGGCTGAAAGCCAGCAGAGCTTATGTCATGGTACGGTTTCCGTCATCCGTCCGTCTGTCTGTCCATCTGTCTGTCCGTCTGTTAGTCTTTTTCTTGTTTACGCGTTAGAGTCTGCATTTGTTGTCAGATTTTCATGAAACTTGCACAGGTTATTTATCTCATCAATAGCTTCAACCCTATTGATTTTGAAAAAAAAAATCCAACAAACAGTATGAGAAAAGTAGCCATTTGAATTTCAAAATTTCCATTTCTTGTTTACGCGATAAAGTCTGCATTTGTTGTCAGATTTTCATGAAACTTGCACAGTTTGTTTATCTTATCAATAGCTTGAAGCCTATTGATTTTGAAAAAAATCCAACAAACAGTATGAGAAAAGTAGCCATTTCAAGTTGAAAATTTCCATTTCTTGCTTACACGATAAAGTCTGCATTTGTTGTCAGATTTTCTGGAAACTTGCAAAGGTTGTTTATCTCATCAATAGCTTGAAGCCTATTGATTTTGGAAAAATCCAACAAACAGTATGGGAAAAGTAGCCATTTCAAGTCGAAAATTTCCATTTCTTGTTTACGCAATAGTCTACATTTGTGGTCAGATTTCCATGAAACTTGCACAGGTTGTTTATCTTATCAATAGCTTGAAGCCTATTAATTTTGGAAAAAATCCAACAAACAGTTTGGGGAAAGTAGCCATTTGAAGTTGAAAATTTCCATTTCTTGTTTAGGCAATGAAGTCCAGTTTTGATCCAATTCTTTTGAAATGTTCAAAGATTATTTGGTTCATCAAGGGATTGAACTCTATTAAAAGTGAAGAAAATCTATTTATCTGTTCAGGAAAAGCAGCCGTTTGATAACTTAGCATTGTTTACTCAACAAAGTCCACACTATTTGTCGCATTTCTTTGAAATTTGCTGGGATTGTTTAATACAAGGTGTACTGAAACCCTATCAATTTTGGCTGGATTCCAAACAGTTATTTTTCAGAAATTGCACTTCAATTTTTTTTCACTGTTTGTTCAGTTCACCATGCCAACTTACACTGTCTTAGTGGGTTCAAGCCCAGTTGTAAGAACATCCTCCCCCTTTTTTTTGTGTTTTTGTGTTTTTTCTTTTTGCATCATGAATTAATAATGTATTCTAGCAAAAAAGCAAAATCACTGCCAGTAGAGCGATTTCAGGCCCTCAAGGGCCTCTAGATTGATATTATAGCCCTGGGGTCAAAATTGGCCCCACCCCGGAGGTCACAAGTTTAACATGGGCTAATATAGTGCCTTATTATCCCCCGCCGAAGGGATATAGTTTTAGCGTTGTCTGTCCGTCTGTCCGTCCGTCGGTCTGTGTGTTCATCCGGGTGAATATCTCCAATACCATTTGACGGAATTTTGTGAAACTTTATACATGTGTACAATAACCCATTCCGCTGAGACACTTTCTGTCTTTTTTTTTTTTGATGCAAAATGGCCGACTGGGAGCGATTTTAAGTTACGCGGTTAAGTATATTTTTGATGTTTTGAGTCTTATCTTGAAAACTATACAGCGTTTTTACATTGAACATGTCACATCTATCAACCACCACTATGAAATACAGGGAAAAAAGTTTCACCCAGATTGACCTTGCAACACCACAGTTATATACCCTTGTTTTTTGTAATGACGTGTCATGGAAAAAGGGGGCTTGATGTATATTTCCAATATGGACCAATATCTCTTACCATAAAAAAAAGTTACGAAACTTCATTTTTATATTGTTTATCACAAGCCACAGACAATAGTTATTTGTTTTTATTTCATGAAATGCAATGTCATGAAAAAAGGGGGCTAAATGCCACATCATGAGAAAAGGGTGCTAAATGTTTTATTTCATCTTGGACCAATGACCATCTGTTCATCGATCTTTCCGGACAGATATCTCCTAAAATACTTGACAAAAACTAATGGAAATTCATACACTTCTTACTTATGATGTCCACCGAATTTCATAATTTTTTTTGCTGTTTTGATGTTCAATAAGGTGTCATAGAAAAAGGGGGCTTCATGTATATTTCCATTAGGGATCAAGATCTCTTTAACTCAAAATCCTACACGAAAATTTATGAAACTTCATACGTGTGTTCCTTATGATAGTCCGCCAATATCATTATTTTACCTTTTTTCATGAAATGTCGTGTCATGGAAAAAGGGGGCTTGACATATATTTTCATTATGGACCAATATCTCTTTAACTACAGAACAAAATGTTATGAAACTTCGTCTCTAAAAAAGGGGGCTAAATGTATAATTTCATTATGGACCAATAACAGTCTGTTTGCCCATCCGTCTGCCAGAGGGATATCTAAATTCTGAAGTCCTTGACGAAAATTGATGAAACTTCATGCATGTCTTCCATTGGATAGTCCATTGATACAATTTTTTTCTATATATATAATGACGTGTCATTGATAAAGGGGGCTTGATGTATATTTTCTTTATTTGTTTTCATTTAATGAAATGCCATGTTCTGGATAAAGGAGACTTGATGTATATTCCTGTTATGGACCTCTTATATTTTTTTTTATGTAATGAAATGCTGTGTCATGGAAAAAGGGAACTATATGTATAATTTCATCATGGACCAATAACAAGAAGGCCACATATACATGCAAAACACAATACCTTTAATATGCTTGTATCAAAAAAGGTCTTTTATGGCCGGGAATATCATTTCAACAAAATTGCTTGTATTTACATCACTTATCAAGGGAAACAACTCTTATTAGAGATATATATATATGTTATTATTTACCTCCCCTGATTATCAAACTGCATTATTATAACCCCCACAAACTTTGTTTTAGTCCCAGCTATATCTCCAAACCAACAGGACAGGTTTCTATTAAACCTCATAGGAAGTTTCAATACAAAGTTAAGATATGCATATTATAATTTGGTGCTGGTTGAATGATTTTTCCAAATCATTCAAAAAGGAAGAGGAGCCCGTTTCAGGTTCTTTTTCAAAGTTTCTTTATTTTGTTTCAGTATTTATTAGCTGTGCAATAGTCTCTTAACACTTTGGACAAAGGCATTATGCATTTCTGTGACAAAAAGTTATTTCTTGACATGGAGCCGGTGGGGGGTATTCATCACCTTTAGTGATAGCTCTAGTTTTTATGAACAATTAACAGGAGTTTTGCAGACTCCATAGATCAAGAATACTCTTTTGGAAATGCACAACTTAATTTTGAAAATACACTGCAATACTGTTTGTATACCATGACAAGCAGTGTCTGATCTAGGATTTGAAAAAAGTTGGGGACTGTCCTCCATCACTCTGAAAAGTATGGGGGATTTCTAAAAAGTATGGGGGATTTCTGAAAAGCATGGGGGATCAAGATCAACTTCAAAAAGCAAGAAACAGAACTAATCTCTTTTGGATCATTCATTTAACCCTTTCAATTCTGTAGTACCAACTACTTTGCCTCAGCCTTGTTCATACCTAAGACAAAATCTTACTTTGAAACTTGAAAGTCATAACTTTAAATAGATGTTAAAACACTAGTCCCTATGTATTCATCAGTTCTGCGTCGCACTGGCTGCGACATATACATGTTTATTACATTCTGTTACTAATAATAGTAACATTTTCAGCTGAAAATGGTGTAATATCAGTGTCACGCGAGGGCAGATATGGCGGGGCAATGGGCTGATATCTGATATCCTGCCCGTTGACAAGATATTTGTTCTAAATATATAGCAACAGAATACTCGCTCGTAAACTAACGTTCTCAAAATATCTAGTTTAAAAAAAATGGCTGAATCAGTCCGTCAGTCGCTAGCCGACAAATCTTCAGGACTACAGACAATGATTGAATTGCAAAACCAGCAAACACGATAAGTAGGGAATAGACTGTAACAGTTGTAGTCTTGGATTGGGAAAGTTTATCGGGTAAGGCGTGGTGTCAAAAGGCTAATAGTTCTGCGAATTTTTTCCATTGAACTGGGGGAACCGAGCCTGATTAAGTTTCCCAATCCAGAGCACCAACTATCTATTATATTAATCCTGTTTCTCATTTATACTGCGTATTATACTAAATTGAATATTTGGTACGGAAAAACACACATACCGACATCTTTTTGACTATGAATAAAGATGAAGAACTGTTTATTTTAAACGGCCTTATACTGCAGCTGCGATAGTCATAATGAATGACACATGATTACGTCATGAACGTGATGTTTACCCGCGGAAAAAGGAGTTGTGTTGAACGAAGACAAGAATTTCTCTGTTTTAACTTTTTAAACATGTTAGAAAAAACAAAAAACGAGCAAATGATGAATGAATGTAATAAACAGGTTATTACAGGGCTGATGAGGGCCGGAGAGTGATATCGGCCCTCCACCTCGCAATCAGCCCTTGGGCTAAAGCCCTTGGGGCAGATATCAAGGTGGCGGGCCGATATCACTCTCCGGCCCTCATCAGCCATGTAATAACCTCTATATGTTGAACAACAGATTTTCCAACAGTAATTATTCACCTTTATTGCCACCCAGTCTGTGTGTGATTAAATCAGCAACTCAACATTTTTGTCTATCTTAGAAAACAGAATTGTCAGTATTGTCTACAATTTGTTTGGGTTTACATGCAAAAAAAATATCAACTTCCGGGAATCGTATTAATACGAAACTAATAAAGTAATATCAAAATAAATTCATCTTGACAGCCTTGTATTTGGATGGAATGGCAGTACTTTGCTGTATTTATTTTGATAAATAAGAGTTGGAGACCTGTTATCGATCTATATTTAAATCCAGAAGAAAATACGGCAGACATTTTTGCGTAAAATAAAAATCCTATTTGGCATCCTAGGGTGATGTAAGTTGTGACGAATGATAAAAATCCATGAGGTAAGAAAGGGGAGTCACTCTTGATTTGTAGGAATGATCTAATACAGTTCAGGGATCGTAAATTACATGTCATACACGATCTCTGTACAGTTGTGCTGCCTGTGAAAGCGATTTTCGCATCGGCATTCAAGCGTTTATCAGTGATCAAACACTAATTGCCTAATTATTTTTTGCGTTCGATTGTCGCGCACTGGTTTTGAAAATGTGCGTGAATGATAAAAAACTCGTGTGATTCTCGTAATCGCATGCCCTGGATCAGACACTGAACAAGTCAATTTTTTTTTGAAATGCATTTTATATGATGAAAATTTTCTTTCTTGGTGGTAGAAGACTGGTCTTCCGCCACATTGATGACATCTTTTAATTTGTGCATTTTGAATAAATTGTTCAGCATATTGAACACTATTCAATTAATTTCACCTTTAAAATACAAGGCATAACTTTGAGTGGCTTTTTATGGGAGGTAAGATCAGACTGCACATGTTGATAATTGATTAATTATTATCCTCCGCCAACCAGGGTGGTGGGGGGGTGTTATTATTCATAAGTTTGTCCCTACAGATGAATTTCTTCTCAGAACCCTGATGAAAATTGGATGAAACTTAATACATGTGTTCCTTATGATTGTCCACTGATAACCTATTGGTTTTTTGATGTGTCATGAAAGAAGGGGGCTTGATGAACATTTCCGTTATGGACCAATATCTCTATACCTACTGGGAAAAATTTTATAAAATTTCATATTTATATTATAATCATAAGTCACAATCATTTTTTTGGTTTTATTTAATGATATGCCATGTCATGGAAAAAGGGGTTTTAATATATAATTTCATAATGGACCAATAACTGTCTGTTTGCCTGTCTGTCCATACATATCTTCTAAGACCCTTGACGAAAAAAATTGGTGAAACTTCATATGTCACATCAGGGCAAAAACTAGGTCACTTGGAACAATGTGTGAAAAAACTTGCGTATGCTCTAGAGGCAACATTTTCAGTCCAATACTTGTGAAAGTTAGTCAGAATGTTTGTCTTGATAACATCTTGGATGATTTAGGAAATGGGTCATGTTTGGTCAATAACAAGGTCACTTGGTTAAATCTTGAAAACCTTGTGTATGCTGTAGATGCCACATTTTCAGTCAAATACTCATGAAACTCAGAATGTTTGTCTTGATGACATCTTAAATGAGTTTGAAAATGGGTCAGGTTGGATGAGATAAATTTTGGCAATAGTTACTGATTTTCAACTGAGCAGTCGATGCAGTAGCATCGACATGCTTGTTATCGGGATATTATTATCCAATGTTTTGTTACACCCATAACAACTGCTGCCTTGTGCAACGCACAAAAAGTAATCGGTAGGAGGTAACTAGGTTACTCCTTACAAAAACTGCAAAAATGTTAGACTTGTTTAATTGTTAAGGGTTTGCAGATGACAGCTTTTTTTCTATTCAAATGATGTGATTTGCCTTTAGAAGAGTAGAAAACATTCTGAGAAAAGCAGAAAATGCTAAAAGATATTGCCTACTTCCAGCAACATGTCTGTTAGTATGTGAAGGTGTTTACAGAATAATAAATGAACTTTTGTATCGCAAGTCTTTTCTTTAATTCGTGCAATAAAGGTTGTATATACATGTAAAATAAAACACAATGAGTCATGCTCTCTAAAAAGGGGGTTTAATACATTTCCGTGATACATTATACCAAGCAATTCAACACAAAATTATGGATCCACAAAATCCATTTTATTAAACATGCAAATTACTTGTATGGTAGGATCATGGGATGGTCCTTTGACATGCAGAAAAATGACCTATAGTGATAGGTTTCGACCCAGGTCAGCCTGCATGGTGTGCGCAGGCTGACATTGGCCGATTTTTTTCACATTGCATTAAGCCTCCTTTTTTGTCAGAGCATGGCTTATATTATTTGTTATCTAAAAAAAAAATGTTATAGTTGCTGACCAGCAACATCAGAAGCGTCTTCCTAGTCTCAGTGCTTATATATTTATTCAACCGAACCCTGTACTTCGCCATTCTGTATTTTTATTTCAATTGTTTCTGGCTTAACCCTTTACCAGACGACACAAAATTTTAGCCCTGTCCAAGTTGAAAGCATTTGCAGACGACAATTTCAGTGTGGGCTCAAATGGTGCAATTGTTTATTGACAGGGTAGAAAACATTGTGGGAAAAGGAGAAAATGCTGGTTACCAGCATTTTCTCCTTTTCCCACAATGTTTTCAAAAGGCTTCTTTCCAAGGGTCGTCAAAAGTCGTCATTGTGTGGTAATGGGTTAATTATTCTAATAAGTTCGAACCCCTCTAATATTAGCCACACTTGCGCAAAAGTTAAGGCAGGGTTTTTGTTTTTCCACGTAAAGTAATGCAAAAACTTGAGCTCGAATTAGTTACGAACTTTTCTAGTAAAACGCATGTAAGCATTTTCTCTAGAGTTGCGTAAAAACTTTTGTTTGTAACTACCCTAGTAAAATGGGGCCCTGGTGATAAATAAATGGAGCAAACAGTTCCTAGATAAAAGGCTGGTCATTCTGAAATGAAAAATGATGTCATCATAATCTGTTTAACTCTTTACCACACAATCCCGACTTTTAATGACCCTGAGAAAGAAGCCTTTTGAAAACATTTTGGGAAAAGGAGAAAAAGCTGGTAACCAGCATTTTCTCCTTTTCCCACAATGTTTTCTACCCTTCCCAAACCAAATTTCTATTCTTCAGTCACATTTACTTTGTCATCTGCAAATGCTTTGAATTTGGACCAGTCTAAAAATTTTGTTGTTTGGTAAAGAGTTAACTCTTTGTTTTACTCTATGTCGCATGACAAAGTTTCGGACACCAACAAATTGAAAGCACTTGCAGACTACCAATTTAGCGTAGCTCAAGTGATGCTCAATGTTATCAAAACATTATCTTTTTACGTCATTAAAATCCCCTTTTTCCATGAAGTTTCCTACCCTTTCACACCCAAGTTATTTTGCCATATTTTCTTTGCTGCCTCCAAATGGTTTCTAATTGGACAGGTATACAATTTTGTTCTCTAGTAAAAGATTGAGGCAATAAGGAAAATGTGAAAAGAATAATACACATAGGGGTTAAACTTTATGTATTATACCCAAGGACAAAAGTTAAGCCTATTTTATATTCCTTGAAAAAGAGGTAAACAAAGACCAAAATAACATGGCATATGACTTTATTTTGTTTGATGCATTTCATCCATTCATTTAACTCTTTACTACACAATCCAGACTTTTGGCGACCCTGAGGAAGAAGCCTTTAGAAAACCTTGTGGGAAAAGGAGAAAATGCTGGTAACCAGCATTTTCTCCTTTTACCCCACAATGTTTTCTACCCATTCAAAGAAAAATTTCATGATTTGCACCATTTAATTTGTAGGTTAGCAAATGCTTTCAATTTGGTCAAGTCTAAAATTTTGTCGTTTGGTAAAGAGTTAACTCTTTACCAAACGACAAAATGTTAGACTGGTCCAAACTGAAAGCATTTGCAGACGACAAAATCAACATGACTCAAAAATTGAAATTTGTTCTGGGAGGGTAGAAAACTTTCTGGGAAAAGGAGAAAATGCTGGTTCTCCTTTTCCCCACAATGTTTTCAAAAGGCTACTTTTTCAGGGTCGAGAAAACCAGGGATTGTTTGGGAAAGGGTTAAATATAATTAAACGCTAAACATAGATATTAAAGAAAATGATACATTTGGGCAAAAGAATTGTTTTAACTGTATGGGATTGAATATGCTTAACTTTTTCCCATAGGTATATTTTGTTTTTTATTTTTCCAGATAATGACAGGATGTTCTAGTATTCAATTTTGAAGAGGACACATCTGTATTTGATGACTTAGAAGTACACAGTGTGACAGGAGCACTAACACTTACAAGACCCTTACAGAATAAAATTTTACAATGTGGTGTGAATCAGGTGAGTATCATCTCTTATCAATGTTGACTCTTTACCAGACAATAAAACTTTAGACTTGCCCAAAATGTGGCTCAATTGGTCGGACTTGTCTTTTAAAGGGTAGAGAACATTATGGGAAAAGGAGATGCTCATGAGGGAAAAATAGAAAATGTTGGTTACCAGCTTTGCCTCCTTTTCCTACAATGTTTTTAAAAACTGTATTCCTCGGAGTTGTTAAAACTCAGGATTTTTGGTAAAGTGTTGACTCATTACCCCCTGAACCTAATTTACCTCAGAAAACTTATAATAAAAAAGGTTAGCCCTGAAGTCCCTCGACCTGAGCCATTTTGCCAAATATAACCTTTTTCAAATATCTTCTGAGATATGATTGTCTCAAATTATTAAGACAATCATTCTAACAAATTGGACCGAAAACATGGCCTCTAGAGTGTGTACAAGCTTTTCTCTAGCATTTGTTTCAGTTACTTACTTTTTAGCCAAACATAGCCCATTTTCAAACTTTTGCAGATATCATCACGACAAATATTCTGACCACCTTTCATAAGTAATGGAAAGAAAATGTGGCTGGCCTCCAGATGCATTATACCAAGCAAGTCATCACATCATTATGGATCCATAAAATCCATTTAGCGTAAGAATTGGCTGAATCAATAGGAAGAATGGTCCTTAGAGATGCAGAAAATGCTCGAAAAGCAAACAGTTTCTACCCATGTCAGCTTTAAAGAACTGCGCAGGTTGACATAGGTTGAAACTTTTTGCAGATGCATTAACTCTTTACCAAATAATCCCGGGTTTTAACGACCCCATGAAAGAAGCCTTTTGAAAACATTGTGGGAAAAGGAGAAAATGCTGGTAACCAGCATCTTCTCCCTTTCCCACAATGTTTTCTACTCTATCAAGAGCAAATTCTGCCATTTGAGACATCTTTAATTTGTCGTCTGCAAATGCTTTCAATTTGGACTAGTCTAAAATTATGTTGTTTGGTAAAGAGTTAAACTCCCTTATTCCCATCAGTGATGGTATTTCCATTGTCCATCTCTCAGTGTATATATGCATTTTGTTGCTCAGCCAGTTAGTTCAGTGGTTAGCATATCTGACTCGTGAATTATTGATTGCAGGTTTGATACATGGTTGAGGCAAATTTTTTTTCAGTCAATTTTTCATCTGTTACCTCTGCTGCATGCGAGAAAAGTAGTCAGTGGCTTGGAAAGAAAGTTGTGTCAACACTGGTGTGAGAAAACTAGGAAACACATGTATTTGTTGCAAAGGTGCACTGACCGCCGTGATATGACCTAAGCTATTAAAACGGATGTAAAAACATAGTATTTGTTTGTACACATGATAGATATGAAATTTGTGGCTGGATTTTCATGGAGTTGTCAAGTATGTTATTGATTGTCAACAGTTTGAATTCTACTTAATTATTTTGTAGAATGATTTTTTCCTCAACCAAATTATTTTGTAGAATGATTGTTTCCTCAACCAAATTTAAGGTGACTGAAGGCAAAAAATCAAATCTAGGTCTAATGACAATTTCTGTCTTTGATAGGGCTGAAAACATTGAGGGAAAAGCTATGCTGTTAAAACTCATTAAACTCAAATACATAGTTTTTTTTACCACATAAAAGATAACAACTTGTGGTTAGATTTTCATGGAGTTTGTCAAGTATGTTGATTAACTGTCAATAATTTGAATTCTAGAGAATTATTTTGTGCACTGATGGTTAATGTGAGTTGAACTAATAAGGTGTTAATGCTTAACTCTTTCCCATTTGAACATTTACAAAAGACAAATGTACCTTGGACAATACAAGAGTACCACATATGGGTGCCAACGCTCGGCTGCAATTGCTTGATTTTTAGTGAAAATTATAAGTAAAATAGAGGCAATAACTGTCAAAAATATGTTGATAGTTACCTGCCCCTGTTGTATGAGTTTCCCTTTTTGATAGCAACTTGTCCAAGTATGAAGTAAAAGCAGTTATATTATTACAAAATGTCAAAGTTTTTATGAAAATTCTAAGTCTTCAAAGGAGCATACATGTGGCAAAATATTTTGATGGTTATGTGCCCCTGTTGTATGAGTTCCCCTTGTGAAAGTGAAGAATTTGTCCAAATTTGAAGTAAATATCTTCAGTTATAACAGAGATATTACATTATGTCAAAGTTTTTGTCAGAATTTCAAGACAAAAAAGTGGTATAACTGAGTTCAAATATTTTGATGGTTACCTGCCCCTGTAGTATGAGTTCCTCTTTCACTGCATAACAACTTGTCCAAGTATGAAGTAGATATCTTCAATAATTACAGAGATATTACAAAATGTCAAAGTTTTCAGACGATGGTGATGCAGATGGTGCCAGGACTATGACAATAGCTTGTCATTTTCTGTGAATACAGCCAAGCTAAAAATCATGTGTGAAAAGGCTGGAAAAGATTGTTGGAAAAGGAGAAAATGCTGGTTACCAGCTTTTTATCCTTTTCCCTCAATGTTTTCCTTAGCCTTCTTTTACAGGGTCATAACTCTAATTAATATTTTTTACCTAACTAAATTAAAGGCATCTGAAGGCAAAAAGTCAAATCTAGCTCAAACAATGATTTCAGTCTTTGATAGGGTGGAAAACATTGCAGGAAAAGTAGAAAATGCTAGCCTTGTCCACTTTTCTGAGATTTTTGTGGCAAAAATATTATTGAAAGTCAAATTATGTGTCTCTTCTAGACTGAAAAGTGTCTATTGAGTTGTTCATAGTCGTAGAGATTGATTAGGGCTGACTATTGAGGGTAAACATAATTTTTTTCATGCTATTTCTATCAGGACAACCATTATCAAAATGCCATTACTGTGGAAGGTGCAATATTATGATGCATTATAATTCTATCAAAGATTAATTTTCTAGGGTTCTTTATTCAGTATTAGAATAAACAATAATTATCATTCTGTAAATATTTACCAAGAAACAATTGTATAACTGATAGAAATAATGTTCTGTCTTTCTGTTCAAAAGAATGGCACCAAAAACTTGCCTTTTCAGCTTTCAAACATGAGAGAAAAAATATCTGATGTTTATATTTATAAACACTGAAGTTTTTATATTCTAAATGAATAACAAAAAGTATACCTAAAATTTTGCCATATATGCATGGATTGAAAGTGACATAAAAAATTAATGTTTAGTTTATATTATTTCTGTTTAACTGAAATCCAGTTTTATATTAGCTCCACTGGCCCAAGGCCAGTGGGCTTATGTCATGGCCTGGTGTCCGTCATGTGTCCATCCGTGTGTGCGCTAACTTTTATTTTAAACATCTTCTTCTCTGAAACTACCCATCCAATTTTGATGAAACTTCGCAGAAATGATCCTGCCATGGTCCTCTTCAGAATTTCTAGAAAAAATTTGATTCCTTCAAAATCTCTGATTGGCATGGCAACAAAACTGAAAAATATTGAAAATCTTTGAAAATCTTCTTGTTTGAAACGATAAAGCCTAGGGCTACCAAATGTGGCATGTAGCTTTGTCTAGTAGACCTCTACCAAGTTCTTCAAATTATAGCCCTGGGGTCAAATTAAGCCCCACCTGGGGGTCACAAAGTTTACATGGGCTTATATAGGGAAAACTTTAAAATTCTTCTGGTACCTAGCCATAGGGCCTAGGGCTACTAACTTAGCCATGTAGCTTTATTAAGAGGGAATCTACCAAGAGTGCCCAAAATTATAGCTGTGGGGCCAAATTTGGCCCTGCCCTGGGGGTCACAAGTTTTACATTGGCTTATATAGGGAAACTTTAAAAATATTTTTGTACCTAGACATCAAACTTTTGCATGTAGCTTTATCTAGTGGACCTATATTAACTTTCTTCAAATTATAGCCCGTGGGTCAAATTTGGCCCTGGGGGTCACAAGTTTTACATGGGCTTAAATAGGGAAAACTTTAAAATTCTTCTGGTACCTAGCCATAGGGCCTGGAGCTACCAAATTTTGCATGTACCGTAGCTTTATCTAGTGGGCCTCAACCAAGAGGGCCATAATTATAACCTTGGGGTCAAGTTTGGCCCCATCCCAGGGGTCACAAGTTTTACATGGGCTTTCATAGTGAAAACTCTACAAATCTTCTTGTTACTAACCATAAGACCTAGGGCTACTTAATTTAGCCCTGTCTTAGGGATCTCATTTTTTTTTAGGGCCTTTTTGTTTATAACCACACCTTCTGGACCTGTATTATTTGGTATGGGGCCTCATCTTGTGGACCTCCACCAGGAGTCAAGTAAATGTAGCATTGTGGCCAAAAATGGCTTTTCCCTGGGGTCATAACTTTCTCGTAGGATTTTATGGAAAAGATTTTGTATGTCTTATGTATATACTATAGCCCCTTTTAATGATTATTATATCTGTAACGCAAGCCACTCATGGATTATTACATGTACATACTTCAGGCCCCTGTTAACGATTTAAATGTAAATCAAGCCACTCATTATTACATGTATATACTATAGCCTCTTTTTAACGATTAAAATGTCTATAACTCAAGCCACTCATTGATTATTACATGTAAATACCCTAGCCCCCTTTTAATCATTAAAATATGTGTCGATTGAAATATCTGTAATGGAAACTACTCATATATAATTACATGTATATACTTTTTCCTCTTTTAATGCTTAAAATGTCCATAACTGATCCTGCTTATGGATAATTACAGGTATATACTATAGCTCCTCCTTACAATAAAAATGTCTATAACTGAAACCACTCATGGATGATCAGATGTAAATATTATAGCTCCTTTTAACAATTAAAATGTATATAACTGAATCAGCTCATGGATAATAACATTTCAAATAAGATAACCCACTCAATGATAATTATAAACTATTGCTCCTTTCAACAATTAAAATATCCATAAATGAACACACTTATTGATATTTATATACTATTGCCCCTGTTAACGATTAAAGTATCACTGAACGCACTCATTTATAATCATATGCTACTGCCCCTTTAAACAATTAAAATATCTGTAACTGCACACACTCAAAGATATTTATTGGTACCAACAAAGCCAATATTCAAATCCTTAATTACTTTGCGATCAGTAGCTTTGTCTTTTTTTATGAGATATAATATCATTTCATTACACTTTTGATGCTATTTCACATAATCAATATGTAGTTGTGCATAGAGTCATCCTGTCCCAATGCCATGAGTTTTGCAGTATGTAGTCCTTCATATATTAAATGTTACGTTTGATTTGCTGCTCCTCTCTTCTTAAATCACTTGCCCATTTTCAGTGAAATTTTACAGGAGTTTACAGTCGATAACTGATTGTGCATAGTGTAAGCGTATCCCTTTGTAATGAATATTTGCAGAGTTATGGCCCTTTCTATGCTACATTTGATTTTTCAGCTCTTTTTTTTCCTCACGACTTTGCTTAATGTTGATGAAAATGTAAAGGAGTCAGTTGTCCTTAGTGTCAGCATGTCCCTTTTTAGTAAATAAATGCAGTGTTATGGGCATTTTTAAATGCTTTTTTATTAATTTTGTAAGCACTTTTCTTCATTTTCATACAATATTTAGGAGTCATCAATAAGACATCGAGCTATGCTTAGTGACAGCATGTCCTTTTTCAGTGAACACTGGCAGAGTTATGTCCCTTGTTGAATTATATGCTACCTTGGATTGTATTAAATTTAGTATAACTCTCAGTTTAACTGATAAGTATAACAGTCTCTTATATGGCCAAGGTCAGCTATCCTAAAATTGAATAGGGCCTAGGGTTTCTCATTAAATTTTGGGAAGAATAGACTACCATTAGTGCTGATCATGGTTAGAACAATCACAGGCAAGATAAAATATGTGCTTCTCATTGTTTGGGTCTAGGAATAATTCTTTATAATAGCATGTGCTGTACAATTACTGGTAGAATGCAACTAAAGAAACAAGTATAAAGATATAATGAGGGCCAATGTCAGCTACCCTATTACTGGAAACAGTCTAGGTTTTATTCAGAAATTGTGGGAAAAGTTAGATTCCGACCAGTACAGATCATGGTTAGAAAAATGACGTCAGGCAAGATATTTTATATGTGCTACTTAGTGGTTTGGGTCCAGGAAAATTTCTTCAAAGAGTACGTGTTTTACATAAAATGGTAGTGCTAGCAGCCATGGAAACAAGTATTAGGTTATAATAAAGGCCAATGTCAGCTACACCTATACTGTTTAGGGTCTTTGTTTTATCCATTAACTTTGGAAAAAGTTTTATTCCCACTGGTTGTAACTTTGGAAAGAGTTTTATCCCCACTGGTGTAATGGAAGGTCATGGTTACAACAATTACAGGCAATATGATTATTTGTGTGTCTTATTGATATGGTTCAGCTACAATTTTAAGAGCATGTGCTGCACAATTATTGGTAGAAAACAACCATGGAGACACGTATAAAGATATAATGAGGGCTAATGTCAGTTACCCTATTACTGGAAATGGTCAAGGCTTTATCCATAAATTGTGGGAAAAGTTGTATTCCCAATAGTACAGATCATGTTTAGAAAAATTACAGGCAAGATTTTTCATTTGTGCTACTTATTGGTTTGGGTCCTAGAAAATCTCTCCGTAGAGTATTTGTTTTCCATTAAATGGTAGAACTTGCAACCATGGAGACAAGTATATGGCTATAATAAGGGCAGATGTCAGCTACCTTTATACTGTTTAGGTCCAAAGTTTTATCCATTAACTTTTGGAAGAGTTTTATTCCCCACTTGTATAATGGAAGGTCATGGAAAGAACAATTACAGGCAATATGTTTAATATGTGCTACTTACTGGATTGCATCTAGGAAAATTTCCTCCTATAGCACAAGGTTTTCATGGGTTGGTAGAACTTGCAACTATGAAGATAGTATAAGGTTATTATAAGGGCCAATGTCAGCTACCCTTATACTGGTTAGGGTTCACATTCTATCAATAATCTTTGAAAAGGTTCAATTACCACTAGTACATCTCCCTTTCATGGTTTGAACAATAAAAAGCAAGATGTTTTATGTGCTACTACTGGTTTGGGTCTTGGAAAAATTCTTCATAAAGAACATGTGCTTTACATTAAATGGTAGAACTTGCAACCATAAGGACAAGTATTAGGTTCTGAACAAGGGCCAATGTCAGCTACTCTAATACTGCTAATGGTAAAGGTTTTATCCATAAATATTGGAAAAGGCTGGATTCTCACTATCAAAGGTCATGGTTACAACAATTAAAGCCAAGTTTTTATATGAGCTGCTCACTGGTTTGGATGTAGGAAAATTTCTTCATAAAGCATATGTTTCACATTAAATGGTAGAGATTGCAACCATAAAGACAAATATAAGTTTATACCAAGGGCCAATGTCAGCTACCCATATTTAGGGTTCAATTTTATCCTGAAATTTCCGGAAGGTTCAATTCTCACTGGTATAGGTCATGGCTAGAACAATAACACTTACAAGCAAGATGTTTTATATGAACTACTCACTGGTTTCAAACCTTGAACAATCCTTCATAGTGCATGTGCCTTACATTAAAAGGTAGAATTCACAACCAATTGAAATAAGTATAAGGATATTAAGAGAACAGATATGAGCTACCCTAGTACTTGCTAGAGTTAATGTTTTATCCATATATTTTGGGAAGAGTTCTATTCCCACTCGGATAGGTCATGGTAAGAACAATTTCAGTTAAGATATTTTATATGAGCCTCTGACTGGTTGAGTCCAGGAAAATTTCCTCATGGAGCATGTTCTTTACATTAAATGGTAAAACATTCAACCATAGAGAGTTGGAGACATGTATTTGGTTATGTCAAGGGCCTAAGTAAGCTACCCAAGTACTAGTTTGGGTCAAGGTTTTTTATCTATAAATTTTCAAAAAAGTTAAATTCTCGCTAGTATAGGTCTTGGTTAGAAAGGTAAAGGAAAGATATTTATATGACCTGGTTACCTTTTTTCGGTCCATGAAATTTCTTCATAGAGCATTGTGTTTTACGTTTATTACACTTATTGGTGGAACTTGCAACCATGGAAGAAAGAATTAGGTTACAAATAGGGCCTATGTCAACTATCCTAATACTGATTATAGTCTACGCTTTTATCCACTAAATTTGGGAAGAGATCAATTCTCCCTAGTATAGGTCATGGCTAGAACAATTACAAGCAAGATGTTTTATATGAGCTACTCACTGGTTTGAAAACAGAAAACATTCATTATACAGCATGTGCTTTACATTAAATGGTAGAACTTGCAACCATGGAGACAAGTATTAGGTTACTGGCCAATGTCGGCTACCTTACTACTGGTAAGGGTCTATGTTTTTGTCCATTAACTTTTGGAACAGTTCCTTTCCACTAGTAAAATAGTTGATCATGGATAGAACAATTACAGGCAATATACTTTATATGTGCTACTTACTGGTTTGGGTCAAGGAAAAATTCATCATAGGGCATGTACTTTACAAGTATTAGGTTATAATAAAGGGCAATGTCAGCTACCTTTATACTGGTTAGGGTCTGTTTTTTTTCTGTTAAATTTCGGAAGAGTTCAATTCCACTAGTATAATGGTAAGTCATGGAAAGAACAATTAGTACTTGCAGTTATGTAACTTGCAATTATAGAGGCATGTGTAAGGTTATAATGAGGGCCAACGTCAGCTACCATAATACTGGTTATGGTCTAGGTTTTATCCGTAAATTTTGAAAAGGTTAGATTCTCACTAGCATAGGTCATATCTAGATCAATTACAAGCATGATATTTTATATGCGATACTTACTGGTTTTGGTCAAGAAAAAATTCTTCAAAGAGCATGTGTTTTACATAAATTGTTCCAACTCGGAACCATGGTGACAAGTACTGGGTTATAATAAAGGCCAATTTCAGCTACCCTAATACTTGTAAGGGTCAATATTTTATTCATTAATCTTTGTAAAGGTTAGATTCCCATGAGTATACCAGTTGTTCATGGTTAGAACAATTACAATCAAGATCTTTATTAGGTGCTACTTACTGGTTTGGGTCAAGGAAAAATTCTTGATACAGCATGTACTTTACACTAAATGATGGAAGTTGCAACCATGGAGAAAGGGAAAGAAGTTTTGAACCTTAATGAGAAAGAATGAAACACATAAATACCTAAACATAACTCAGTTTTACCAAAGAATAATGGAATTTAAGATGCTTATTGTTTTTGTGGGGCTAGTTAAGTCGTCTCAACATCATATTGGACAAGAAAATACACTGAATTAGATGCAATTCGAATATGCATAGATTGTCTGAATCAACAGAAAAATTTCAATTTTGGGTAAGGGAAACTGGATGTTTGATGATCTTAAAATGTGTTAAGTGTGCCGTCAATTAACAAACTTTCAATATCATTGACGGCAGTTTGGTTTGAACTTCAATGATATACTGAGACAAGGGGTGGTCAAGCAGATTAGAGCGGCAATTTTGGTTTGCAATCAAAGACACATCCTATCAAGTTAACAGTTTACCGACAAACCTTTTGAAATGGCAGATGTTCTAATCCATTTAAATATGGCTAAATCAAAAGTTGATTTGATGTAAGATAAGTTGCCTTTTAAACTGAAGTTCTGAAACAACAAAATAGAAGTAAGACCTTTAATCTACTGTTAGTATGCTTAATAATGTAAGTAGCAGATCATTTTAATCCAAGACTAGGCTGCATACTATTCGCAGTCTGATCTATATCTACACACTCGGCATATTCTTCACATTTAATGTTTGTTCCAGTGATGAGATTTGTCTTTGAAAGGATAGAAAATGGCCAAGAAAAGAGAGAAATGTTTTCAAGGTCGATGAAGGACTGGACTGTGTGGTAAAGGGTTAAATTGTAAATCCTTTTCCTATATTGTTTACAGTTAAATTATGTTATATACTGATGAAATGTCTTAAAAACTTTTGCCCTTTAAGTAATTATACATTTTGACGACAGAGGTTACACACAATGTATTTTTATTTGAAATGCTGTGACTGAACATAGAATTAAGAACATATTTGCATTATTTTTACTTCTTGATTTCTCATAAATATGACATTATTTTAAGTATTTTTTCTGTTTAAGTTGTCAATTCAGTTTGAATTTATAAGAATGTTGGGGAAAAAAGTTGGGATATTTAACCTACAGCGAAATATCAGCTAGAATAAAACTGAAATAAATGCTCTTTCTCTTTGTATTTGATGCCATTCTCTGGTTTGTTTGTCAGGCTTGACAACCGAAATACCGCGTTACTAAGGTGGGCATGCCAAACTCGCGTTTACAGAAAGGTCAATTGGTAGTGAAAAACGGTGGTAAGGGTTTGGCTGTAGGGGAGGAGGAGGCCATTATATTTCCCTGAATTATGACATGTATTTGATTTTAAGCACTCATCCAACAGTATAAATAACTTTTGAAAATGCATGTACATGTATATAGAGAAAAATAGATGCTAAAGTCAAAGAAAAACAAACTTTAAAAAAAACTGAATGAAAAATACACGTATAAAGAGCAATACACTTGTTGTAAAGTAAAAGGTTGAAAGGGTTGGCAGTGGGGAAGGAAGAGGCCAACAGATGTCATTGCAAAATAGAAAAAAAAGGAAATTTGGTTTTAGTCAAGGAAAAGTCAGGGAAACTTGCTTTAATCCAATTGTGGACACCCTGGGAAGGTTTCAAGGTTATTGCATAGATAGGTTGTTCCATTTTGGTCATTTTTTTTTCTGATTGGACTTCATTCTGGTCATTTCTTACACATTTAGTCAATTTAACTCTTTACTAAACAGTAACAATATAGACTTGACCAAAATTGAAAGCATTTGCAGAGGACAAAAATAAATGGTACTCAGATGATGGAAGGATAGAAAACAATGTAACACTATAAAAGGAGAAAATGCTGGCTATAAGCATTTTTTTCTTTTTTTTTTTCACAATTTTTTCGAGTCTTCTTCCTTAGGTTTGTTATAGCACAGGATTTTTAGGTAAAGGGGTAATTATTATTCCTGTCATTTTCTCCCCACTGTTAATTCTGTACCCATTTTGGTAGTTTTGTACCTTTAATTACTCATTTCAAACTGAATTTTGAGTGGTCAAAACAGAGGATTAGAAAATCAAAGTTGAATTTGAGGCTGTCTTCTCTTAGTTATTGATCAATGTGGAATTTCAGGTTATGTATGTACATGTTTTTGTGATCATTATGACAAATGTAAAATTTTTACATATTGATATCACTTATCGTAAACTTCGGATTGCTACCACATTTGTAAGACTGAGATATGATAAAGGACAACTCTATCTGACTTGTAGGGTTTGGGCCTGTCTGTAACATCCAACCCTGTTCATGATAACTGGCAAAAGATATCTCCTCAAACCTTGGTTATCCATACTTGCCTGTTTAAGACACAGGAATATGTTATATGTCACCCAGCCTATGTGAAATTGTATATGTGAGGTCTTAATGTTTGCACTCACCAGAGAAAACCTTTGTTCACCATAATTGCCTATGTATGACGAAGGTATATGTTATCTGTCAGCGAGACTATGTGAAATAACATACATGTATGTGAGATTACAGTGTTTGCATGTACAAAGAGAAAACATGACTTTTAGGAGTTGTTGTGATTGTGTGATTCCCATGCACGTACGCTATACAGACAAAAACAATTACAGGCTACCACCAATGCTAATGTGTATGTTTCAGTGCTAGAATTGTAAAATTTTGATAGGACGTGATATTCATAATTTGATGAGAATAAGTGGTCCTCAGCAAGGTTTGAGAAGTATATTTGTTACTCCATAAAAACCATCTGTTGTTACTCCTTAAGAAGCTATATTCCCATGTTGCAGACAGTGTACAAGGGTTGTCCCATTGAATCTTAGACACTTGATATAAAAAGATTTCTTAATGTCCGATTGCAATGATTTTACAAGTATGTATATTTTAGAGCAGTGATGTGCTATATTTCAGAGCAGTGATGTGCTATTTCTAAAGAGCATAAGCTTACTGTTACATGCAGTTGTTAACGTCACAATGTGCACTGGTTGGCAATTTGTGATATATTTCAAAATTGTAAATTAATGACTATACTTTATATCTTAATGATGTTTTCAGCAAATAGTAATCTTAGTTTAATAAAATGATGAATAGAATCTCGTTAAACTGAATCCCTCAGTTTTATTGTCACTCCCATTGTCTATGATTTAATGGGACAGCCCTCATAGATCAAGATTAGGCTGCACAGGGATGCTGTCCTTACTTTGATGTACACTTTGATATTTTGTGAGGTATTCTGGTGAGAGCAGCCTTGAAATTGCTTTAATTATACCTTTACTACCAATAAACTCACATGAGCATGAAGTGCTTCATGTGAGCCATTGTGATTGCTTATTGTCCAACAACTGTATGTCTGTTCAACCACAATTACAAAAACTCCCCCCAGACACTAATGGATGAAAGAAAATTGAATTTAATGTCCAAACTCCTCTGGACATGTCAATCAAAAGTTGATTCAAAATGATTTTAATAATGTGAACAATTTTACTACTCACGGTGTTGGCATCTGTGTTGGAGGCAGCATTTACATTTACATTTTTTTACATTTAAGATTTTTAAGAGCTGACTCTTTCCAAACCATATGGATTGGTTCACATTTGTTACGATGATAGATATACTAGTAAGTCCAAAGTTTCTGTCAGCAGTGCAATGCCCATGATCTTAAAGTCCAGGTTGTAGACTTTAATACTGTACATCAAAGTTATACTTTCTGTAAGTTTTTTAAGAGCTCATATTTTCCAAACTGAATGATGGATTAGGTTCAAATATGGCTTGATAACAGATACAGGTCCAAAGTTTAATTGAGCCATTCCCTAGCCATGCCCATACTCACAATCTTAAGGTCAAGGTCACCAATTTTGAAATTTTATGTTGAAGTTTTCTTTGCAATCATTCCGTAGGTTTGTTATAACTCTGGATTGTTAGGTTAAGCTTTATGTATATATTTGTCATACCCACTGTTAACTTTGTACATTTTTGGTAGTTTTGTACCTTCAATTGCTAATCATTTTGAGCTGACTTTTGAATTTCGTATTGGTCATTAACAGTTTACTTTAAATTTTTCGAAGAACCCACATCTTTAAAACTGTATGATGACTTTGGTTCATATTTGTGATAGAGGTCCAAAGTTTCTTACAGCAATATACCCGTCCCCACACCTATGATTTTAAAGTCTAGGTCATGGACAATTTTGAAATTTCATGTTTAAGTTGTTTTAGAGCTTTTATTTTCTCCATACCAAATGTTTAAGTTGTTTCATATTTAGTCTGGTGATGGATATTGTTCTTACCCTTACTATTGAGTTGGTGTTGGGTTTTCTGTCCTTGGCTGGGACCCTGTAGCTGTTTCAGGGCACTGCCCCACCCCCCTCCCCTGACAAATTAACTTATACAGGTGAATTGTGCTGTATGATGACAGTTCTTGTTTATGGGATTCTATGTTCTTTGCTATATATGTATCAAAAACTTTGAAGGTTTTCTTTTCTAGGACCTCAAGACTTGGAATGTTGATACTTGATATTTAGCATGATAGGATAGTTGTTAGTCAAAGTTCTTCATTATATGTCCCTGGGGTAAAATAATGTCCTGCCATATTGGTCACAGGTCAAACATAGAGTAATAAGAGGAAAACGGTAGAAAAAAATCTTGTCTGATACCCAAAAAACATAGAATGTTGATGTTTGGTATGTGTCTACTACATATGTGTCTCAAAGTTGTTCATATTGTACCCAAAGATGTTAAAGATTGTCCAGTCCCAGGGGTCTAATGTTTTACATAGTGTTCTATTGGAAGAACTTCAAAATTCTTCCTTTGGTCCTGTACTTTTTAACATTCTATGAGTTATGGCTGTGAAACTTCACTGTAATATAGATCTTTATATGCAGATGATGTGCACACCTTCATTGATGTAAAACATTGTCATGTACACTGTTACTATAAACAGGAAGAGTGAAACCTGCAGTTTCTTCAACACTCTTTGAGCTATGTTTGTGGAAGTTCAGTTGGCAATAGGTTTTAGCAGTTAGATTATAACAGTACTATTCATTTACAGCACATTTCGCTATTACCTAATGAAGATAGAACAATCAAGATTCAAACTCTGAGCTAGTATGAGTCTTACATTTTGCCATGCAGTTTTAGCTCTTATTAACTTAGGTGAGCGATGTATGACTACCCTGCTTTTCTTCCTAAATTGTCATTTTATTTATATGGCAGGCACTTAAGCCCTTCTCTGGTGAAAGCAGCCTTCTGTTGGGGCCAAAACAGAGATACACCTTGGTAATTTGGAACTAAATTGAATCATCTCTAGGGGCACAGTCTGTTTTGATCACCTGTGAATGCCAGCAAGTCAACGGTGTGGCACCCACACACCAATGAGGTGAGATGGGACGATTCTGTCAATCTTTGGAACATCACTGGTGGCAAACCTGCAGTAGTCTGTCACAAACTAGGGCTGAACCTCGGTAGCCTTTGGTCAGAACATGCAATCCAGCTTCTTGAACTGGGACAAAACCAGGTAACATTGGGTCTATGAGAGTGTTAACCCATTTTTTCGGGGAAAATGCCCCTTGTATACATACTACTCTACACCATGAGGAATTCAGACCATTATCATGACTGTGAGTGTGAGATTTAATTAGAGACTTGGGATGACTCTAAGTAAAGTAGATTTTGAATTTTTTAGAGTCAAGTACAACTTTTAGTTCCTATTGCAGAGTGTAGATTAAGATCAGACTGTACAGAGCATGCAGTCACATTTTTGATGTACACTGTCTGACAGTTTGTGAAGTATGATGGTGAAAGAAACCTTGAAGTCGCAATATCTGTGTCTTGTCTATTGGTTTAAGATATCCTTTTCATATTTGGCAGGCACTTTATCTCTTTCCAAACATTTCAATCATCAAAAGGAAAGTATTTGCAAATCAAAAATTCCTTGTGATTCCATTGATAAGATTTGTCTTTCAAAAGGAAGAAAACAATACATAAACAAATAAAATGCTGTCTACTCTCAAATTTTAGCTTTATTGGCCAAAGGCCAGCAGAGCTTATGTCATGGTGTGGTTTTCCTAGTCAGTCTGTCCATTTGTTTGGTAGTCTTTTTCTTGTTTAATCATTGAAGTCCAAATTTTTTGTCAGATTTTCATAAAATTTATACAGTTTCTTGATATCATCAATAGCCTAAACCCTATTGATTTTGAAACAAATGTCCCAATTAGTAAGGGAAAAGTAGCCATAAATAGTTGAAAATTTACAATTCTTGTTGATGCGATGAAGTCCACATTTTGCGGTTGGATTTTTGTGAAACGTGCACAGTTTCTTTATATCATCATTAGCTTGAACCCCATTGATTTTGAAAATAACTTGATGATTAACAAGGATAAATTAGCCATTTGAAGTAGAACATTTGCATTTCTTGTTTTCACAATAAAGTCTGCCTTTGTGGTCAGCTTTTTGTAAACCTTGCACAGATCAATTGTAATATCAATAGCTTTAACTCTATCGATTTTGAAAAAAATGTGACAGTTAGGAAGGGAAAAGTAGCCATTTAAAGTTAAACATTTGTCTTTCTTGCCTACACAATTTAAGACTACATTTGTTGTCAGATTTTCTTGAAACTTGCAAAGGTTATTTCTTTCATCAATAGCTTTAACCCTGTTAGGAAAAGTAGCCATTTTGATTGAGTAGGCAATTTTGATCCAATTGTTTTAAACTTGCACAGATCACTTGTATAATCATCAAGGGATTTTACGCTTTTGAAAATGAAGAAAATCCAGCATCAGTTAAGGAAAAGAAGCCAATTGATGACTAAGTCTTGTTTATTCAACAGTCCACATTGTTAGTTCATGTAAACTGCATGAAATCCAAAACTTTTGTCATAATAAGCAGCAATCTAACAAGTACTAAATCCTTGTCAGATTTCCAAACAAGTGGTTTCAACAAATTCTACTTTGATTATTTCACTAATTGTTCAATTCTTCATGCCTACTTATTATGCTGTATTAGTGGAATCAAGCCCAATTACAGCCCCCCACACACACACACACACACACACCGTGTTTTGTCGGTGTTTTTGTCTTTTTCCTTTTAACATCAATGATAGTTTGCTAGAAAATACTAGTAAACAAACTTACAGCCAGTAGAGCAATTCAGACCCTCAAGGGCCTCTAGTTTCCTCAACTTCCTTACTTAGGATTTTAAAATCACAAATTATTCTCTAAAGGGTTAACTCTTAACCGAATGACAAAAAAACTAGACTTGTTTACAGACAAATTGAAATTTTGATGGATTTTTCTTTGCAATGGTAACCAGCATTTTCTTTTCTCACAATTTTTTCAAAGCTTTATTCAGTACAGGATTAAGAGTAAGGAGGTCAAGCTTATACCATTATCCCCACATATTTTTTTTGACTACTCTAATTTTTATGCTGCCAGAGAAATGCAGAATAAGTTTGTATCTATTTTACCTAAAATGAAGACAAGATTATAAATAAAAATACATGTAGGCATATGGAAAAATTGCTCACCTAGAAGAGTTTCCTATTGTAACAGCAGAGACAGCCAATGGAAACTTGTGATTGCTTGTAGTCCATGCATTTGTCCACCCTTAGTTACATAAATTGACTGTCTTTAGAAACAACTGAGCCAAATGAAAGTAGTGTTTAAACTCTGAGATGAATTATAAAGGGTTATTCTTATTCAGGACAAGAACCAAGATGATTCTGGTGCTGGAATAGCAAAAACCTGGGCCCAGTTTCACAAAAAACCTTAACTCTTATTTTGCTCTGGTCCAGTAACAGACTCTGACATAACTCTTTACCAAACAACATACTTTAGACAAGTCCAAATTGAAAGCATTTGCAGACGATATAATTAATGTGACTAAAGAATTGATTTGTTTTGGGAAGGGAAGAAAACATTGTGGGAAAAGGAAAAAATGCTGGTTACCAGCATTTTCTCCTTTTTCCACAATGATTCCAGAAGGCTTCTTTCTCAAGGTCGTGAAAACCAGGGATTGTTTGGTAAAGGGTTAAGTTGACTTGGTCATTTCAGTCGAATTTGCAGGCTTTAGAAACATTCTCCAACCCCAAGTTGACTCAATGTTTCAGACTCAGCTTGTCAAAATAATTGACTGAAGTCATTTTAACAGACTTGATTCTATTATTTTGCTGAAATGAGTGAGAAATGTTGTGTCATCTTAGGATTTGAGAATGTTTCTAAAGTCCATTAGTATGAGTAAAATGGGTCTCAACTCTCAAGTAACAGACTTAACATAAGCTGGAAATGGGGTCCTTCAACAGACTTGAACAAAATAAGAGACTAAAGTTTTTGCGTGAAACGGGGCCCAATTTCATGCAAAAACTTAGGTCTCTTTTTGTACTCAAATCAACTAACTTATTATTGCAGCTTAGGTTGAGTTTATCATTTGAGACACATTTTACTAAGATTTACAGACTTGAGTGACATTCTCAAATCATGAGGTGACACAACATTTCATGCTGAACTCAGCAAGCTATTGGACTTAAGTCTGAGATGATGTAAGTCTATATTTTGCTCATCTCAGTCTGAAATGTTGTGTCAACTCAGGATTTTAGAATGAAACGACAGCCTGTTAATATTAGTGAAATGTGTCTCAAATTACCAAAGTAAAGTCAAAAGTAAGGGGATTTGAGTAAAATAAGAGACATAAGTTTTTTTGGTAAAACTTTGCCTAGATAACCAGTATCAGGCTGTAACAAACAGTGTTAAAATGGTTATCATAAGTTGACCTTTGAACTATTTTTTTAAGGCAAATTTTCAAGCTATTATTTTGTATACATTTCTTTGTGAAAACTTTGAAAATCTTTTTGTCTGTAACACTAGGCATAGAGTTTTGATATTTGGTTTGTATTATCCTAAGATGGTCCCTTATCAAATTGGGTCACTTTGATCACTGATGGTCCACCTCCCTGTGGTTATAAGTATTACAAATAGTTCCATAGACTGGTTAAGAATCAAAATTTCTAAAGAATCTATCAGCTAGAATGATAAATACAAGCCATGTGATCTATCTTGATCTGCAGATCATGCACAAAATCTTAGAACAAAAAAGTAAAGCAGAAGATCATTGTTTTTGACCATAAAAGAGTGGAATTTGTCAGTAGGAAACTTAACTTTCCAGGTTAATTCAGGTGAGCTATATAGAACCATTGTCATCCTCTTGTTTATAAAAACTTGACAGTGTCATGAAAAAACATGAAAATACATTTCATTTTCTTTTTAACGCCGCTGAAGTCAAAGTAGTGAGTTATATCTTCTAAAATCCAAAGGATTTTCATATTATGAACAGAAAAGTTGAAATAGACTGTCACCAATGAAGGATCAAGGCACTCCAGAAAGCTTGTTGACATATTAAGGGGCAGATAATTGTAGGAAAGTAATCCCAGCATGATTTATTTGTCTCTATTCAATGCAGATAATTGTAGAGAATTTATTACAACAGCCCTTATCTTTCTCTATCCATAGATTTTTGGGAGGGTAAGATTTCCATCAGAGTAAGTCATGGTTTGTACAGTTATAGTTAGCAAGATATTTTTTACAAGCTAGACTAGTACTGGCTTAAGTCCAGGATAATGGCAGGTTGGCAACTGTCCATAGATGGGGTGAGGATGCTGTCACCAAGGACGGATCAAGGCAAGCTAGAAAAGTTGTCGGTCTATTCAGGGGCAGCTGTGTTCAAGTGTACAGTCAATCTTACACATCTGAGGTATTTCTTCAAAATGAAGAAATGGAAAATAATTAACAAGTAAATCACCTACAGGACAGACCATTTTTACAGACCACATCAGTGGACTTTTTTCACCTTCTAATCAAAGATGGTGATTTAAATAAATTTAACATATCGCAGAGATCAAGACTAGACTGCAAAAAATGTGTAAAGACCAGTACTAGGCGAGTTATAACTGAATATATTTTTCAGGGGAATTTTTTCCTGGACCTTGAAAAGTAACAAGCTTGTGTGATAAATCTTGCCTAAAATTGTCCTAACCAGGACTTAAAATGGCGTAACCCAAACTCTTCCTTAACTGTATGGATACAACCTAGACTCTTACCAGTATTAGAGTAGCTGACATTGGCCCTTGTTATAACCTAATACTTGTGGAGCTAATTTTCAGTCCTACCAAATTCAAAATACATCTTACATGAAGAGTTTTTCCTGGATCCAAATCAGTATATGGCTTGCATATTTTTACTTACCATTGCACTTACTGTTTGGATTCTAACCCTCAAATAATTTCTTTTTAAACTGGCTGGTGACAATTAATGTACTAGGAGCTTTGATATCTCTGATAGAGAAAATAAAGCTTGAGAGGATGATTTTTTTTTTTACAACAATCTGCCCTGAAAGATCAATAACCATTCTGGTTTGTTTAGATACAACTTTAGAGGCAATATATCTCCTCTTTTGTGCTGAGAAACTGAAAATCTTGGTCTTTTCATTTAAGACATAAGACTTCCACTATTCTGTCTCCTGTTGAGTAATCAACTCTGCACTTTTTCTGACTGGAATTTCCCTGATGCTAAACAGAGCAAATAAAAAGTTTTGGAAAGTTTTTGTGAAATTGATAAAAAAATTTTCTACCTTTTTTTTGTTTACAACATGCTTTTTTTACGACTATACAACCCCCCCCCCCCTTACCCCCACACCTGGCTTGGCAAATTTCTTTCTGAGGATTCATTCCTCTCTCACAGCTGACTATTGTTTCGATGATGATTATGTGGGAAAGCAGCCAGTGGCTTGGAAAGAAGATTGTGCGGAGTACTGGTAAAAGAGACTCCAGGAAAGCATGGATAGGTCTGGCTGCAGCAATATAACTGAAATAATGTTGAAAAATGGCATCAAACACCATACAATCATAAGAGTTTATTTACAAAATTCATTTATTATTGGACTTTATTGAAGTTATTTTCAAATTTGTGTTTAGAGAGTTAATATGAGAGAAAATTCAAGGAGTGGATTGTTTAGCTCTACAGGCCTAAGGCCAGAAGAGCCAGTGCCAAGGCAAGGTTTCTGTCATCTATCCATCCATCTGTCCATTTATATACATTATATTTGTGATATAGTCAACATTTGTAGTTTGATCTTTTTAAAAATTATGCACATTATCCAGTTCATCCATAGTGTGAAACCCTTTGAACTTTACGAAAATCCAACATGTAGGGAAAGTTTGATTTTTTACACAATAAGGTCTACATTTTTTTTTGCTTTTTGGGATGTTTCTGCAACTTGCACAGATTATTTGTATTAACTCTACCAAACAACATAATTTTAGACACAACCAAATTGAAAGGATTTGTAGAAAACAAATAGTGAAAATTGTCTTTAAAAATGGTACAAAATATTGTGAAAATGTTGTTTACAAGCATTTTCCCATTTTCCCTCAGTATTTCAAAGATACTGTATTTGTTGACTGATTCTTGTGTACAAAACGAAGTCCAAATTATTTGTTGCACTTTTTTTAAAGCTTGATGCTATTGTGTATTACAGTGATTAATAAAGCCCTGTTGAATTTGGACTGATTTCTAAAGATTTGAGGATTTTCCTTGATCATTGCCCTATTTGTCCCTTGCAAGATATGTATTCGGCTGTTTTTAATCTGTTACTCTGACTGGCACGCATTCAGGCCCAGTGCAAACCAGTTTTTTTTATTTTAGCATTAGTGACTAATGGATGTTAGAAATTGACAGAAATTTCCTGAAATATTTTTTTTAAAGGAATCAGAGAATTTTCCCTTATGGCTTGAAGCTGATGATACATACTGTAGGAAAATTTAGCATAAATTTAACTGCTTCTTTCACTATACTGGTCAGTAATTGCTGGTAGAGCGATTTAGGCCCTCCTGGGCCTGTTGTTCCATTTGTTGAACAGTAGTTTTATGTATAAAGTCTCTCTACATTTAAGGCATAACATGTACAAGCTTGATCTTCATTTCTTTAGCAGTGTACAAGTTAGAGTAGTTAGAATTTTCTAAAGGGGGGTGTAATGGTATAAGCTTGACCCTTGAATGTGCCTGCCCAATAAGAAAAGGACCATTAAAATCAATAGAACAGGCATAGATCATGTAACTTCAAGGTTGATTTCATCAGAATACCAAACAAAACATCAGGCATTGCACATCACAGATGATACTACATGCTCTGTGCAGTCTGAACTTGATCTACCATATCTGCAAAATGAACTTTTAAGTTGTACTTGGCTCATGATTTTTAGTAACTGGTCTCTTTTATGCAATTCAAGAAAGGTCAGATAACACAAATTCAGAATCTACTTTAAGTAAGATCAGCCCAAGTCTCTTGTTAAAGCCCCACTCTCACAATCATCACAGTGTTTGCTGGGTTCCTCCCAGTGAAGTGTAGCTGGTAATCAGAGGGTGTTTTCACCCTAGAAATGGGTTAACATTCTGATACACCTGATGTTTCCCTGGTTTTATCCTGGAAAAGAAGCTGTATTGTGTGCTGTGACCACAGACTTTCGAGGTTACGCCCTGCTTTGGGATGGAATACCAACGGCTTGTCGTCAGTGATGTTCTGAAGATTGCCAGAATTGTCCCATCACACCCCACTTGTGTGATAGTGACATGCCAGTGTCATGCTGTCATCAACAGGTTACCAACACAGGGTATGTTCCTAGAGGTGATTGAACTTGCTGCCAAATCACCAAGGTTTATAGTGATTTTGGCCCTGATAGATAATGCAATAAGGCTATTCTCGCAAGAATACCTCACAAAATATATTGTACATCAGAGATTATGCCACTTATAATATTCTCCTTATGTGGCCTTGGTTCATCCTTTTACCTTTCAATCCTGTTTTAATGACCCTGAGACAGAGGGTTTATGAAAACACAGTGGAAAAAGGAGAAACCAGCATTTTCTCCATTTTCCAACAATGTTTTCTGCCCAGTCAGTGAAAAATTCCACTTTTTTATACATTCAGGGCTTTAACTCTTTACCACACAACAAAATCTTAGACTGTACCATATTGAAAGCATTTGCAGACGACAAACAAATGTGACTCAAATATTGAAACATGTTTTGGGAAGGGTAGAAAACTTTGTGGGAAAAGGAGAAAATGCTGGTTACCAGCATTTTCTCCTTTTCTCACAATGTTTTCAAAAGCTTTTTTCTTCAGGGTCGTTAAAAGTCGGGACTGTGTGGTAAAGAGTTAAGCCGAATCATTGTTGTTCATTCATATTGTGCACAGTTCTATTATTTTGAAAAGTGCAGTCTGATCTTAAATCCATGCTGTCTGTTGCTTCATTCTAGACCAAGATTAGACTAGAGATTACCTTTATTATACCCCCCACAACAAAGTGGAGGGGGGTATACTGGAATCGCCATGGCTGTCTGTCTGTCCGTCCGTCCATCTGTCCGTCCGTCTGGCGAAATACTCTGACAGTTTTTCAGGTACTGAACTCAAATTTACACACAGTGTTCTGATAAATATATGAAGTTGTGCATGTGCAATGTTCATGACCCTGGTGCGATTTGTTGCGGAATTATCTGAATTGTGGAATTTTAAAAAAAGTTTGTGGGAAGGATGACATTGACAATGTTTTGGTTTGATCATTTTTTCTCAGTCGTGGCCCTTGAATTTTATAGTTTCTAAGTTTGTTTCCATGCTGGGCCCCCGCCACTCGGGGCCATAGAAATAGGTGACTGCCTTCACCTCTGTGGCATATGGGTGGTAAGAGTCCCCAGAAACAGGAGACCAATATGGAGCATCACCCTTCTCCACCAGCTCTTCTTTGGTAGAGATGTCTGTCTGTTAGGGCACCTGTCTTAACGAAGTGGAGGTGGGTATACTGGAATCGCCATGGCTGTCTGTCCGTCCGTCTGTCCGTAGACACAAATTTGTCCGGCGAAATACTCTGACAGTTTTTCAGGTACTGAACTAAAATTTACACACAGTGTTCTTATATACTGAACCAAAAAAGAAACTTCCCCTGTGTTTAAGTGCAAATGCAATGTTATTTAAAAAAAATAAAAATATCAGATGACCTACATATATTCGGGCAAACGATTATGCGTGTGATAAAACAAATTTTAACTCGATTGAAAGCATTTTGCAGAAGAAACCCACTGAAAGCGATTTTCACGTGCATGCACAGACCAGTATAATTCGTGTATATTTTTTGAAACCTTTCAGTCTAATTTTATAGACTTTCATGTCAATAAGAAAAAGACGTTGAAAAAAATTTAATTCTTTTTAGTTTTCTTTATTTTTGATATGCCTAGAATTCCGCAAAATTTACGCAAACATGCCATTGGCATGCTTAATGCTGGTATGACAATGAATGCTGTTACTATGAATATTGGATGTTCTACTCGTGCTATTCGACACCTTAGGCAACGTTTTCAAGCAACAGGGCGTACGGAAGATCGACCACGTAGTGGACGTCCTCACGTCACGACGCGCGGCCAAGACCGCTATATTCGGAACACCCACCTGCGCAATCACTTCCAAACTGCCACAGCCACTGCTGCTAACACCCCTGGTACACATAACAACCGTACATCTGCCCAAACTGTGTGCAATCGCTTGCGCAAGAGTGGGCTACGTGCACGTCGTCCATACGTTGGTTGTGTTTTGACGCGACGTCACCGCGAAAATCGTGTTAATTGGGCACATACACACTAATGCTGGCTTAGACAACAATGGAATGGCATTCTTTTCTCTGACGAGTCCAGGTTTTTCATTCATCGAGGTGATGGCAGGGTTCGAGTATACCATAGGAGAAATGAACGTTATGCCGACTGTTGCGTACTTGAACAAGATCGTTTTGGGGGTGGGGGTTCTGTCTTGGTCTGGGCGGGCATTGCACATGGCTTTCGCACTAATCTCGTCGTTATCGAAGGGAATTTGAATGCCCAACGCTACCGAGATGAAATTCTTGCGAGGCACGTTATCCCACTGTTTCAAAATAATGCCAATATCACTCTTTTTCAGCATGATAATGCCACAAGCCATACAGCTAGGGACAATGTGAATTTCCTCAAGGCGAATAACATTGCATTTATTAATGACTGGCCTGCCAAAAGCCCTGATCTGAATCCCATTGAACACCTTTGGGATAATTTGGACCAGCGTATTAGACGTCGCCCTATTCCACCGTCAAACATCATTCAGCTAAGACAAGCCTTAATTCAGGAATGGAACAACATTCCACAAGCCGAAATCAATACACTTATCCGTTCTATGAGCCAACGATGCCAGGCAGTCCTTCATGCTGAAGGTGGTCATACCCGGTATTAATTTGTGATTTTGGTGAGCGACCCCTTCCGCATTTTAACTACCGTTTCACTACTTTTGGATAAACCCTCAGCAATATTTTTTTTCACACAAAGTCGCAATAAAATACTATTTCAATGCATATAAATCTAGTTTAATCCTGATTTTCATATTTGTGTATATCTGCACTTAAACACAGGGGAAGTTTCTTTTTTGGTTCAGTATATATATGAAGTTGTGCATGTGCAATTTTCATGACCCTGGTGCGATTTGTTATCTTCCCTTAAACTTTTTTCAACTCGTACTTTTGTACTAAACCATTCTGCTTTCTGTGACAAAGACCTGTTTTGTGACAAGGAGCTGATGGTGGGTATGATCACATTAAGTGATTGCTCTAGTTTGACATGGATCATATATAGTGATAGAAAAACTTCTATTTCATTTATTTGGCTTTGTTATCCCCCGTCGAAGGAAATATAGTTTTAGCATTGTCCATCTGTCTGTATGTCTTTCCGTCCGTGTGTTTGTGTTTCCATCTGGGAGAATATCTTCAATACCATTGGACATAATTTCATGAAACTTTATACATGTGTACAATAACCCATTCCACCAAAACAATTTTTTCTTTTCTTGATTCCATGCAAAATGGCAGACTGGGAGTGATTTTAAGTAACACGGTCAAAATGTATTTTTGATGTTTTGAGTCTTAAC
This sequence comes from Hippopus hippopus, assembly GCA_946811185.2. NCBI lineage: Eukaryota > Metazoa > Mollusca > Bivalvia > Cardiida > Cardiidae > Hippopus > Hippopus hippopus. Next base: position 11,132,412 of record OX328110.1, read on the forward strand.
TTGAAAACTATATAGAGTTTGTACATTGAACTTGTCACATCTATCAACTACCATTAGGAAATGCAGGAAAAAACGTTTCATACAGATTGACCATGCAACACCACAGTTATATGTACTCTTATTTTTTGTAATGCTGTGTCATGGAAAATTAGGGGGCTTGATATATATTTGTAATATGGACCAATATCTCTTTTACCGTAACAAAATGTTATGAAACTTCATTTTTATATTGTTTATTACAAGCCACAGACAATTATTATTTGTTTTTATTTCATGAAATACCAACTCATGAAAAAAGGGGGCTAAATGTTTAATTTCATCGTGGACCAATGATCGTCTGGTCATATGTCTTTCCAGGCAGATGTCTTCTAAAATGCTTGACAAAAACTAATGGAAATTCATACACTTGTTCCTTATGATGTCCACCGAGTTTTTTTTGCTGTTTTATATTCAATATGGTGTCATAGAAAAAGGGGGCTCCATGTATATTTCCATTAGGGATCAATTTATCTTTAACTCAGAATCCTACATGAACATTTATGAAACTTCATATGTATTCCTTATGATAGTCCGCCAATAACATTATTTCAGCCTTTTTCATTAATAGTTATGTCATGGAAAAAGGGGGCTTAACGTATATTTTCATTATGGACAATATCTCTTTAACTATAGGACAAAATGTTGTGAAACTTCATCTTTATGTTGTTTATCATAAACCACAGACAGTAGTTATTTTTTTTTATTTCATGAAATGCCATGTCATGAAAAAAGGGGGCTAAATGTATAATTTCATTATGGACCAGTAATAGTCTGTTTTCCCATCCGTCCACCCAGACCGATATCTTGTAAAGTCCTTGACAAAAATTGATGAAACTTCATGCATGTCTGCCATTGGATAGGTCGTTTATGCTATGTTTTTCTATATATATAATGACGTGTCATGGAAACGGGGCTTGATGTATATTTTTCTTTATTTTCATTTAATGAAATGCCATGTTGTGGAAAAAGGAGACTAAATGTACAATCCCATTATGGACCTCTTACATATTTTATCATGCTGCTTGCTACAAAACAAAAAAAAAAAAAAACCAGCAAAGTTAAAAAAAAAAAAAAAAAGCTATAAAATATATAAAGAAAAGTACAAAAAGATTGAAATATTTTAAGTATAAGAAAAAAAGAAGAAGAAAAAAAAAAATAATAATAATAATAAAAAAGAAATAATAATAGTAAAAAAAAAAAAAAAAAATTAAAAAGAGAAAAAGAAAATGATATATTTTATGGGAAAAAAAGTGGAAAAAAAGGATTTACCAAAAAAAAAGTGTGTATATTTAGAAGTGATAGTTTGTGTGTGTTGTGTGTGTGAAGTGACTAGAGAACATTATGAATTTAATGTTACCAAAAGTTTGTGCTCATCCATAGTCCAGGAGATTTCTTTCCTTCACTTCCAAATCTCAAGCACTCATGTTTCAGATCTGAAACCAAAATGTGAAGAATAGTCATCATGTCATGCAATGTCAGATGTTCAGGAGTTTTGTTCCAGGAATGTATAAGTAAAAAACTCCTAAGAGACTTTTGTAGATTGTCAAAGAAGGAAAGCTCATTTTCTAATATCCATGTTTAACATGATGTTTTGTTAGAAGTCCATAATTCAGAAATGAAAAAAGAAATGATTTAATGTCTTATGCTTTGTCGGATGGTCTTATGTGAGACCATACTTGTTATATTTGGTATGCAGGAACATTTGGCAAACCTTTCTACAAGGATTGTTGAAATTATAGCTGTTAGTCAAAAGTAATCCTGCTTTAGGAAGGACTGCATTATAGCCCTTGAGTTAAATGTTATGAAATGAGAAAAAAACCATTAAACATATTTTCATTTAGTCAATACTTTTACAACTCTTTCAAGAAACCATGACACATTTACAACACAATTTCCTCTTGATGACCATTTGGAAGGCAATTTGAAAACTTTTTCATCCATGTCCAAGAGAAATCACATTATTCTAGCCAGATTTAATTTTCCAAGCCTAAAACTTCACAGAAAGGGTCATAAAGAACAAACATTCATAGTCTAGGATAGTTTATTGGACGCTATAGTCTTACTGAGTCATATTGCAAAGGAATTATGCTACAAATGAAGAGCCCTAGTCCCTGTTTCTTAGTCATACCCGATTATTTCAAAATCAATCAGATAGTGATGCTAAAGGCAGTTTCCTGGAACCACAGGTCATTGTTATGGATTCCTTTGATTTTCTCATTATTGCTTTACATTATTCTACGCTTTTCTTCATGCTGAATTTAGGAATGTTTATAACAAAAGCATTCTAGAAATTGTAGAACCCTAGTTATGATTTCTGTACCTGAGCCTTCTTTATTAAATCTAAAGAATACTGGAACCACATGTCATTTTACTATATTGCTCTGTGTGTGTAAAATGTAATTTTATTGCTATCACTATTCTACTTTTGGGAATTGGAAGGGAGAGTATTCTTAGTGTAGATGGGTTAGTTAAAGTTGTGTTGGATTTGGAATGGCAGGAAGTATTTTGGATTGTGGGTTGGGTATTGGTTATGTGTTGGGTTTTGGTGGGGAGGGGGTAGGTGGGTTTGGGAAAAGTTGGGGGTTGGAAGGTTTGGGGAGGGAAGGGGGGTGGGGTTGGGGAGGGGTGTGGGTGCGTTCAGGTAGGGGTGGGAATGGGTAGGTTTGGGGTTTGGAGGGGTAGTATGTAAGTTGGTAGTGCTATGTTTGACTGGTTGTAACCATGTATGAGCATTGCATATAATCAGCCATTATTTTCAGTTAAATTACCAAAAAAGCATGACATAAAAGTTTTCGTTGTCATAGTTTAATTTCTAATTTCATTTCAGAGCTTTTTTAAATTCACAGAATTTTAAAAAAAGTTTGTGGGAAGGATGACATTGACAATGTTTTGGTTTGATCATTTTTTCTCAGTCGTGGCCCTTGAATTTTATAGTTTCTAAGTTTGTTTTCATGCTGGGCCCCCGCCACTCGGGGCCTTAGAAATAGGTGGCTGCCTTCACCTCTGTGGCATATGGGTGGTAGGAGTCCCCAGAAACAGAGGAGACCAATATGGAGCATCACCCTTCTCCACCAGTTCTTCTTTTGGTAGAGTTGTCTGTCTGTCAGGGCACCTGTCTTAACGAAGTGGAGGTGGGTATACTGGAATCGCTATGGCTGTCTGTTTGTCTGTCTGTCTGTAAACACAAATTTGTCCTGCGAAATACTCTAACAGTTTTTCAGGTACTGAACTAAAATTTACACACAGTGTTCTTATATATATGAAGTTGTGCATGTGCAATTTTCATGACCCTGGTGTGATTTGTTGTGGAATTATCTTCCCTTGAACTTTTTTCAACTTGTACTTTTGTACTAAACCAATCTGCTTTCTGTGACAAAGACCTGTTTTGTGACAAGGAGCTGGTGGGGGGTATGATCACATTTAGTGATAGCTCTAGTTTGACATGGATCATATATAGTGATAGAAAAACTTCTATTTCATTTATTTGGCTTTGTTATTCCCCGCTGAAGGAAATATAGTTTTAGCATTGTCCATCTGTCTGTCCGTCTTTCCGTCCGTGTGTTTGTGTTTCCGTCCGGGAGAATATCTTCAATACCATTGGACAGAATTTCAAGAAACTTTATACATGTGTACAAAAACTCATTCCACCAAAATAATTTTTTCTTTTCTTGATTCCATGCAAAATGGCAGACTGGGAGTGATTTTAAGTAACACGGTCAAAATGTATTTTTGATGTTTTGAGTCTTAACTTGAAAACTATATAGAGTTTGTACATTGAACTTGTCACATCTATCAACTACCATTAGGAAATGCAGGAAAAAACGTTTCATCCAGATTGACCATGCAACACCACAGTTATATGTACTCTTGTTTTTTGTAATGCCGTGTCATGGAAAATTAGGGGGCTTGATGTATATTTCCAATATGGACCAATATCTCTGTTACCATAACAAAATGTTATGAAACTTCATTTTTTTTGTTGTTTATCACAAGCCACAGACAATTATTATTTGTTTTTATTTCATGAAATACCAAGTCATGAAAAAAGAGGGCTAAATGTTTAAGTTCATCATGGACCAATGACCGTCTGGTCATATGTCTTTCCAGGCAGATATCTTCTAAAATGCTTGACAAAAACTAATGGAAATTCGTACACTTATTCCTTATGATGTCCGCCGAGTTTTTTTGCTGTTTTGATATTCAATATGGTGTCATAGAAAAAGGGGGCTACATGTATATTTCCATTAGGGATCAATATCTCTTTAACTCAGAATCCTACATGAACATTTATGAAACTTCATACGTATTCCTTATGATAGTCCGCCAATAACATTATTTCAGCCTTTTTCATTAATAGTTATGTAATGGAAAAAGGGGGCTTGATGTATATTTTCATTATGGACAATATCTCTTTCACTACAGGACAAAATGTTGTGAAACTTCATCTTTGTTGTTTATCATAAGCCACAGACAGTAGTTATTTGTTTTTATTTCATAAAATGCCATGCCATGAAAAAAGGGGGCTAAATGTATAATTTCATTATGGACCAGTAATAGTCTGTTTGCCCATCCTTCCGCGCAGACCAGTATCTTGTAAAGTCCTTGACAAAAATTGATGAAACTTCATGCATGTCTGCCATTGGATAGGTCATTTATACTATTTTTTTCTATATATATAATGAGCTGTCATGGAAAAAGGCGGCTTGATGTATATTTTTCTTGTTTTCATTTAATGAAATGCCATGTTATGGAAAAAGGAGACTAAATGTACAATTGCATGATGGACCTCTTATGTATATTATCATACTACTTGCTATAAAACAAACAAAAAAAAAAAAAGCAGCAAAGTTGAAAAAAAAAGAAAAAAAAAAAAAACAGCAAAATTGAAAAAAAAAAAAAAAAAATCCATAAAATATATAAAGAAAAGTACAAAAAGATTGAAATATTTTAAGTATAAGAAAAAAAGAAGAAGAAGAAAAAAACAAAAATAATAATAAAAAAGAAATAATAATAGTAATAATAATAAAAAAAAAAAAAAGAAAGAGGAAAAAAAAAAAAAAAAAAAAAAAAAAAAAATTAAAAAAAGAGAAAAAGAAAACAATACATTTTATGGGAAAAAAAGTGAAAAAAAGGATTTACCAAAAAAAAAAGTGTGTATATTTAGAAGTGATAGTTTGTGTGTGTTGTGTGTGTGAAGTGACTAGAGAACTTTATGAATTTAATGTTACCAAAAGTTTGTGCTCATCCATAGTCCAGGAGATTTCAGTCCTTCACTTCCAAATCTCAAGCACTCATGTTAAAGATCTGAAACCAAAATGTGAAGAATAATCATCATGTCATGCAATGTCAGATGTCCAGGAGTTTTGTTCCAGGAATATATAAGTAAAAAACTCCTAAGAGGCTTTTGTAGATTGTTCAAAAAGGAAAGCTCAATTTCTAATATCCATGTGTAACATGATGTTTTGTTAGAAGTCCATAATTCAGAAATGAAAAAAGAAATGATTGAATGTCTTATGCTTTGTCGGATGGTCTTGTGTGAGACCATACTTGTTATATTTGGTATGCAGTAACATTTGGCAAACCTTTCTACCAGTATTGTTGAAATTATAGCTGTTAGTCAAAAGTAATCCTGCTTTAGGAAGGACTGCATTGTAGCCCTTGAGTCAAATGTTATGAAATGAGAAAAAAAATCATTAAACATATTTTCATTTAGTCAATACTTTTACAACTCTTTCAAGAAACCATGACACATTTACAACACAATTTCCTCTTGATGACCATTTGGACGGCAATTTGAAAACTTTTTCATCCATGTCCAAGAGAAATCACATTATTCTAGCCAGATTTAATTTTCCAAGCTTAAAACCTCACAGAAAGGGTCATAAAGAACAAACATTCATAGACTAGGATAGTTTATTGGACACTATAGTCTTACTGAGTCATGTTGCAAAGGAAATATTTTACAAATAAAGAGCCCTAGTCCCTGTTTCTTAGTCATACCCACTTATTTCAAAATCAATCAGATAGTGATGCAAAAGGCAGTTTACTGGAACCACAGGTCATTTTTATGGATTGCTTTGTTTTTCTCATTATTGCTTTACATTATTCTATGCTTTTCTTCATGCTGAATTTAGGACTTGTTTATAACAAAGGCATTCTAGAAATTGTAGAACCCTAGTTATGATTTCTGTACCTGAGCCTTCTTTATTAAATCTAAAGAATACTGGAACCACATGTCATTTTACTATATTGCTCTGTGTGTGTAAAATGTAATTTTATTGCTATCACTATTCTACTTTTGGGAATTGGAAGGGAGAGTATTCTTAGTGTAGATGAGTTGGTTAAAGTTGTGTTGGATTTGGAATGGCAGGAAGTATTTTGGATTGTGGGTTGGGTATTGGTTATGTGTTGGGTTTTGGTGGGGAGGGGGTAGGTGGGTTTGGGGAAGGTTGGGGGTGGGTTTGTTGAGGGAAGTGGGTGGGTTTGGGGAGGGGTGGGGGTTGGAAGGTTTGGGGAGGGAAGGGAGGTGGGTTTGGGGAGGGTTGGGGTAGGGGTGCGTTCGAGTAGGGGTGGGAATGGGTGGGTTTGGGGTTTGGAGGGGTAGTATGTAGGTAGGTAGTGCTATGTTTGACTGGTTGTAACCATGAATTAGCATTGCATATAATCAGCCATTATTTTCAGTTAAATTACCAAAAACACATGACATAAAAGTTTTCGTTGTCATAGTTTAATTTCTAATTTCATTTCAGAGCTTTTTGGAATTTTAAAAAAAGTTTGTGGGAAGGATGACATTGACAATGTTTTGGTTTGATCATTTTTTCTCAGTCGTGGCCCTTGAATTTTATAGTTTCTAAGTTTGTTTCCATGCTGGGCCCCCGCCACTCGGGGCCTTAGAAATAGGTGGCTGCCTTCGCTTCTGTGGCATATGGGTGGTAAGAGTCCCCAGAAACAGAGGAGACTGATATGGAGCATCACCCTTCTCCACCAGCTCTTCTTTGGTAGAGTTCCCTGTCTTCACGAAGTGGAGGGGGATATATTGGAATTGCCATGGCTGTCTGTCCGTCTGTCTGTCTGTCCGTTCGTTCGTCTGTCCGTAAACAAAAGTTTGTCCTGCGAAATACTCTGACAGTTTTTCAGGTACTGAACTAAAATTTACACACAGTTTTCTTATATATATGAAGTTGTGCATGTGCAATTTTCATGACCCTGGTGTGATTTGTTGTGGAATTATCTTCCCTTGAACTTTTTTCAACTTGTACTTTTGTACTAAACCAATCTGCTTTCTGTGACAAAGACCTCTTTTGTGACAAGGAGCTTGTGGGGGGTATGATCACATTTAGTGATAGCTCTAGTTTGACATGGATCATATATAGTGATAGAAAAACTTCTATTTCGTTTATTTGGCTTTGTTATCCCCAGCCGAAGGCGATATGGTTTTAGCATTGTCCATCTGTCAGTCTGTCTGTCCGTCTGTGTGTTTGTGTTTCCATCTGGGAGAATATCTTCACTACCATTGGACAGAATTTCATGAAACTTTATACATGTGTACAATAACCTGTTCCACCGAAACAATTTTTTCTTTTCTTGATTCCATGCAAAATGGCAGACTGGGAGTGATTTTAAGTAACACGGTCAAAATGTATTTTTGATGTTTTGAGTCTTAACTTGAAAACTATATAGAGTTTGTACACTGAACTTGTCACATCTATCACCTACCATTAGGAAATGCAGGAAAAAACGTTTCATCCAGATTGACCATGCAACACCACAGTTATACATACTCTTGTTTTTTGTAATGCTGTGTCATGGAAAATTAGGGGGCTTGATGTATATTTCCAATATGGACCAATATCTCTTCTACCATAACAAAATGTTATCAAACTTCATTTTTATGTTGTTTATCACAAGCCACAGACAATTATTATTTGTTTTATTTCATGAAATACCACATCATGAAAAAAGAGGGCTAAATATTTAATTTCATCATGGACCATTGACCGTCTGGTCGTATGTCTTTCCAGGCAGATATCTTCCAAAATGCTTGACAAAAACTAATAGAAATTCATACACTTGTTCCTTATGATGTCCGCCGAGTTTTTTGCTGTTTTGATATTCAATATGGTGTCATAGAAAAAGGGGGCTCCATGTATATTTCCATTAGGGATCAATTTATCTTTAACTCAGAATCCTACATGAACATTTATGAAACTTCATACGTATTCCTTATGATAGTCCGCCAGTAACATTATTTCAGGCTTTTTCTTTAAATGTTATGTCATGGAAAAAGGGGGCTTGACGTATATTTTCATTATGGACAATATCTCTTTCACTACAGGACAAAATGTTGTGAAACTTCATCTTTATGTTGTTTATCATAAGCCACAGACAGTAGTTATTTGTTTTTATTTCATAAAATGCCATGTCATGAAAAAAGGGGGCTAAATGTATAATTTCATTATGGACCAGTAATAGTCTGTTTTCCCATCCGTCCGCCCAGACCAGTATCTTGTAAAGTCCTTGATGAAAATTGATGAAACTTCGTACATGTCTGCCATTGGATAGGTCGTTTATACTATTTTTTTCTATATATATAATGACGTGTCATGGAAAAAGGGGGCTTGATGTATATTTTTCTTTATTTTCATTTAATGAAATGCCAAGTTATGGAAAAAGGAGACTTAATTTACAATCCCATTATGGACCTCTTATATATCTTATCATACTGCTTCCTTTAAAAGAAAAAAAAAAGAAAAAAAAAAAAAAAAAAAAAAGCAAAGTTGAAAAAAAAAAGAAAAAAAAAACAAAAAAACTATAAAATATATAAAGAAAAGTACAAAAAGATTGAAATATTTTAAGTATAAGAAAAAAAGAAGGAAAAAAAAAAAAGAAAAAATAATAAAAAAAAGAAATAATAATAGTAATAATAATACAAAAAAAGAAATGGAAAAAGAGAAAAAGAAAACGATATATTTTATGGGAAAAAAAGGATTTACTAAAAAAAAATGTGTGTACATTTAGAAGTGATAGTTTGTGCGTGTTGTATGTGTGAAGTGACTAGAGAACATTATGAATTTAATGTTACCAAAAGTTTGTGCTCATCCATAGTCCAGGAGATTTCAGTCCTTCACTTCCAAATCTCAAGCACTCATGTTTCAGATCTGAAACCAAAATGTGAAGAATAATCATCATGTCATGCAATGTCAGATGTTCAGGAGTTTTGTTCCAGGAATATATAAGTAAAAAACTCCTAAGAGACTTTTGTAGACTGTTAAAGAAGGAAAGCTCAATTTCTAATATCCATGTGTAACATGATGTTTTGTTAGAAGTCCATAATTCAGAAATGAAAAAAGAAATGATTTAATGTCTTATGCTTTGTCGGATGGTCTTGTGTGAGACCATACTTGTTATATTTGGTATGCAGTAACATTTGGCAAACCTTTCTACAAGGATTGTTGAAATTATAGCTGTTGGTCAAAAGTAATCCTGCTTTAGGAAGGACTGCATTATAGCCCTTGAGTTAAATGTTATGAAATGAGAAAAAAATCATTAAACATATTTTCATTTAGTCAATACTTTTACAACTCTTTCAAGAAACCATGACACATTTACAACACAATTTCCTCTTGATGACCATTTGGACGGCAATTTGAAAACTTTTTCATCCATGTCCAAGAGAAATCACATTATTCTAGCCAGATTTAATTTTCCAAGCTTAAAACCTCACAGAAAGGGTCATAAAGAACAAACATTCATAGACTAGGATAGTTTATTGGACACTATAGTCTTACTGAGTCATGTTGCAAAGGAATTATTCTACAAATAAAGAGCCCTAGTCCCTGTTTCTTAGTCATACCCACTTATTTCAAAATCAATCAGATAGTGATGCTAAAGGCAGTTTACTGGAACCACAGGTCATTTTTATGGATTCCCTTGTTTTCCTCATTATTGCTTTACATTATTCTATGCTTTTCTTCATGCTGAATTTAGGACTTGTTTATAACAAAGGCATTCTAGAAATTGTAGAACCCTAGTTATGATTTCTGTACCTGAGCCTTCTTTATTAAATCTAAAGAATACTGGTACCACATGTCATTTTACTATATTGCTCTGTGTGTGTAAAATGTAATTTTATTGCTATCACTATTCTACTTTTGGGAATTGGAAGGGAGAGTATTCTTAGTGTAGATGAGTTGGTTAAAGTTGTGTTGGATTTGGAATGGCAGGAAGTATTTTGGATTGTGGGTTGGGTATTGGTTATGTGTTGGGTTTTGGTGGGGAGGGGGTAGGTGGGTTTGGGGAAGGTTGGGGGTGGGTTTGTTGAGGGAAGTGGGTGGGTTTGGGGAGGGGTGGGGGTTGGAAGGTTTGGGGAGGGAAGAGAGGTGGGTTTGGGGAGGGAAGGGAGGTGGGTTTGGGGAGGGTTGGGGTAGGGGTGCGTTCGGGTAGGGATGGGAATGGGTGGGTTTGGGGTTTGGAGGGGTAGTATGTAGGTAGGTAGTGCTATGTTTGACTGGTTGTAACCATGAATTAGCATTGCATATAATCAGCCATTATTTTCAGTTAAATTACCAAAAACGCATGACATAAAAGTTTTCGTTGTTATAGTTTAATTTCTAATTTCATTTCAGGGTTTTTTGGAATTTTAAAAAAAGTTTGTGGGAAGGATGACATTGACAATGTTTTGGTTTGATCATTTTTTCTCAGTCGTGGCCCTTGAATTTTATAGTTTCTAAGTTTGTTTCCATGCTGGGCCCCCGCCACTCGGGGCCTTAGAAATAGGTGGCTGCCTTCGCCTCTGTGGCATATGGGTGGTAAGAGTCCCCAGAAACAGAGGAGACCGATATGGAGCATCACCCTTCTCCACCAGCTCTTCTTTGGTAGAGTTCCCTGTCTTCACGAAGTGGAGGGGGATATATTGGAATCGCCATGGCTGTCTGTCCGTATGTCTGTCCGTCCATTCGTCCGTCCGTCTGTCTGTCTGTCCGTAAACACAAATTTGTCCTGCGAAATACTCTGACAGTTTTTCAGGTCCTGAACTAAAATTTACACACAGTGTTCTTATATATATGAAGTTGTGCATGTGCAATTTTCATGACCCTGGTGCGATTTGTTGTGGAATTATCTTCCCTTGAACTTTTTTCAACTTGTACTTTTGTACTAAACCAATCTGCTTTCTGTGACAAAGACCTCTTTTGTGACAAGGAGCTTGTGGGGGGTATGATCACATTTAGTGATAGCTCTAGTTTGGCATGGATCATATATAGTGATAGAAAAACTTCTATTTCGTTTATTTGGCTTTGTTATCTCCCGCCGAAGGCGATACGGTTTTAGCATTGTCCATCTGTCAGTCTGTCTTTCCGTCTGTGTGTTTGTGTTTCCATCTGGGAGAATATCTTCAATACCATTGGACAGAATTTCATGAAACTTTATACATGTGTACAATAACCCATTCCACCGAAACAATTTTTTCTTTTCTTGATTCCATGCAAAATGGCAGACTGGGAGTGATTTTAAGTAACACGGTCAAAATGTATCATTGATGTTTTGAGTCTTATCTTGAAAACTATACAGAGTTTGTACACTGAACTTGTCACATCTATCACCTACCATTAGGAAATGCAGGAAAAAACGTTTCATCCAGATTGACCATGCAACACCACAGTTATACATACTCTTGTTTTTTGTAATGCTGTGTCATGGAAAATTAGGTGGCTTGATGTATATTTCTAATATGGACCAATATCTCTTTTACCATAACAAAATGTTATGAAACTTCATTTTTATGTTGTTTATCACAAGCCACAGACAATTATTATTTGTTTTTATTTCATGAAATACCACGTCATGAAAAAAGAGGGCTAAATGTTTAATTTCATCATGGACCATTGACCGTCTGGTCGTATGTCTTTCCAGGCAGATATCTTCCAAAATGCTTGACAAAAACTAATGGAAATTCATACACTTGTTCCTTATGATGTCCGCCGAGTTTTTTTGCTGTTTTGATATTCAATATGTTGTCATAGAAAAAGGGGGCTTCATGTATATTTCCATTAGGGATCAATTTATCTTTAACTCAGAATCCTACATGAACATTTATGAAACTTCATACGTATTCCTTATGATAGTCCGCCAGTAACATTATTTCAGGCTTTTTCTTTAAATGTTATGTCATGGAAAAAGGGGGCTTGATGTATATTTTCATTATGGACAATATCTCTTTCACTACAGAACAAAATGTTGTGAAACTTCATCTTTATGTTGTTTATCATAAGCCACAGACAGTAGTTATTTGTTTTTATTTCATAAAATGCCATGTCATGAAAAAAGGGGGCTAAATGTATAATTTCATTATGGACCAGTAATAGTCTGTTTTCCCATCCGTCCGCCCAGACCAGTATCTTGTAAAGTCCTTGATGAAAACTGATGAAACTTCATGCATGTCTGCCATTGGATAGGTCGTTTATACTATTTTTTTCTATATATATAATGACATGTCATGGAAAAAGGGGGCTTGATGTATATTTTTCTTTATTTTCATTTAATGAAATGCCAAGTTACAGAAAAAGGAGACTTAACGTACAATCCCATTATGGACCTCTTATATATCTTATCGTACTGCTTGCTATAAAAAAAACAAAAAAACAAAAAACAAAACAAAAAAAAACCAAAAAAACTATAAAATATATAAAGAAAAGTACAAAAAGATTGAAATATTTTAAGTATAAGAAAAAAAGAAGGAAAAAAAAAAAGAAAAAAATAATAAAAAAGAAATAATAATAGTAATAATAATACAAAAAAAGAAATGGAAAAAGAGAAAAAGAAAATGATATATTTTATGGGAAAAAAAGTGATAAAAAGGATTTACCAAAAAAAAAATGTGTGTACATGTAGAAGTGATAGTTTGTGTGTGTTGTATGTGTGAAGTGACTAGAGAACATTATGAATTTAATGTTACAAAAGTTTGTGCTCATCCATAGTCCAGGAGATTTCAGTCCTTCACTTCCAAATCTCAAGCACTCATGTTTCAGATCTGAAACCAAAATGTGAAGAATAATCATCATGTCATGCAATGTCAGATGTTCAGGAGTTTTGTTCCAGGAATGTATAAGTAAAAAACTCCTATGAGACTTTTGTAGACTGTTAAAGAAAGAAAGCTCAATTTCTAATATCCATGTTCAGAAATGAAAAAAGAAATGATTGAATGTCTTATGCTTTGTCGGATGGTCTTGTGTGAGACCATACTTGTTATATTTGGTATGCAGTAACATTTGGCAAACCTTTCTACAAGGATTGTTGAAATTATAGCTGTTGGTCAAAGTAATCCTGCTTTAGGAAGGACTGCATTATAGCCCTTGAGTTAAATGTTATGAAATGAGAAAAAAATCATTAAACATATTTTCATTTAGTCAATACTTTTACAACTCTTTCAAGAAACCATGACACATTTACAACACAATTTTCTCTTGATGACCATTTGGACGGCAATTTGAAAACTTTTTCATCCATGTCCAAGAGAAATCACATTATTCTAGCCAGATTTAATTTTCCAAGCTTAAAACCTCACAGAAAGGGTCATAAAGAACAAACATTCATAGACTAGGATAGTCTTACTGAGTCATATTGCAAAGGAATTATTTTACAAATAAAGAGCCCTAGTCCCTGTTTCTTAGTCATACCCACTTATTTCAAAATCAATCAGATAGTGATGCTAAAGGCAGTTTACTGGAACCACAGGTCATTTTTATGGATTCCTTTGTTTTTCTCATTATTGCTTTACATTATTCTATGCTTTTCTTCATGCTGAATTTAGGACTTGTTTATAACAAAGGTATTCTAGAAATTGCAGAACCCTAGTTATGATTTCTGTACCTGAGCCTTCTTTATTAAATCTAAAGAATACTGGTACCACATGTCATTTTACTATATTGCTCTGTGTATGTAAAATGTAATTTTATTGCTATCACTATTCTACTTTTGGGAATTGGAAGGGAGAGTATTCTTAGTGTAGATGAGTTGGTTAAAGTTGTGTTGGATTTGGAATGGCAGGAAGTATTTTGGATTGTGGGTTGGGTATTGGTTATGTGTTGGGTTTTGGTGGGGAGGGGGTAGGTGGGTTTGGGGAAGGTTGGGGGTGGGTTTGTTGAGGGAAGTGGGTGGGTTTGGGGAGGGGTGGGGTGGGGGTGGGTTTGGGTAGCGGTGGGAATGGGTGGGTTTGGAGGGGTAGTATGTAGGTAGGTAGTGCTATGTTTGACTGGTTGTAACCATGAATTAGCATTGCATATAATCAGCCATTATTTTCAGTTAAATTACCAAAAACGCATGACAAAAGTTTTCGTTGTCATAGTTTAATTTCTAATTTCATTTCAGAGCTTTTTGGAATTTTAAAAAAAAGTTTGTGGGAAGGATGACATTGACAATGTTTTGGTTTGATCATTTTTTCTCAGTCGTGGCCCTTGAATTTTATAGTTTCTAAGTTTGTTTCCATGCTGGGCCCCCGTCACTCGGGGCCTTAGAAATAGGTGGCTGCCTTCGCCTCTGTGGCATATGGGTGGTAAGAGTCCCCAGAAACAGAGGAGACTGATATGGAGCATCACCCTTCACCACCAGCTCTTCTTTGGTAGAGTTGTCTGTCTGTCAGGGCACCTGTCTTATTTTTGTGTGCATGCTCCAAAGCCCTGAGTTGATTATCTAAATTTTGCTTATATGTCACTTAAATTTCAACCTTAATACGACAACATGCAGGATTGAGGGTTTACATACCACTACATACAAGGTTAAGGTCACAGCAAGGGCTTAAAGGTCCATGTGAACTCCTTGTCCCTGGTTGAATTGTTTTACATGGATTCCTTTTCTGTCTCATCCTTTGCAAAGAGTTTCATAGTCATAGCTCTACTGGCCTTCTGTTTAAAGAGCCCATGCCATATTGTGATTTTGGTCGGGTGCCTATCTGTCTTTGTGTTCTTTTTATACCCCAGCAAAATGAATGTTTTCGGGGGTATACTGGAATCAGCCTGTCTGTCCGTGTGTCCGTCCGTTTGTCCGTCTGTGTACAAAATACTAGTAATTGCCTATTTCTGTCCAAGCGCTGGCGGGGGTATTAAGTCACATTCAGTGACAGCTCTAGTTTTTTCTTATTTACACAGGAACATCCGCATTTTAGGTCCAGTTTTCCTAGACTTTTTGCAGTTTCTTTTTATCATGAATAGCTTTTATCCTATTTGAAGAAAAACTCATGATTTGATGGGGAAAAGCCATGTAAAGTTAAAAATTTGCAGTTCTTGTGTACATACTTGAGTATGCATCTTTTGTCCTATTCTCTTGAAATTTGCACCGATTATTTGTACCATCACAGAGTTGAACCTGATTGAAAATGGAGAAAAGTCCAATGATCAGTTTAGGAAAAGCTGCCGTTTGATTACTTTTTCTTGTTTACTCAACAAAGTCGACATTTTTTGTCCCATTGCTTTGAAACTTGCAGGGATTAGAATCAACTTTTGTTTGATTCCAAAACATGTTTTGAGAAATTATACCCAGATTATTTTGATATAAGTGTGACTCCTCTTTCGCTTTTGATGTGGAGTTCTGGAATGTGGGGTTAAAGGTGATTCTTGGGTTATGACAGGGCTGGTGGCTCAATAGCAAAGTAAGGTTCCACAATATTTATCCTCTTAACTAGTTAACTTCAGTGGTTATATATTTCAGTTTGATGTCCACTTTGCTGTTAAGTGAAAGTTACAGGTTTGCTCTAGAACTCACCTGAAATAGAAAAAAAAAGACACTGCTTATTCTTCATTTTATTGCTGTTCTTCCCCCTCCACCCTTCCTGCCTTTTTCCTAACTGGATCTGAACCTACTGCACAGTCAATCGAATTTCTAAGCTCACACAATTTAGGTGGACATAAAATGGTCCTAATATTATTATTCAAGGACACTGCTGTTCAATATTTTTATCTAAAAGTTCTTTCCAGTTTGCTGAGTACAGTATTACTAAACTTGTATGGCAGATTATAATTCTGTGAATTCATTATCTTGCCAAACCATGAAAAAGATTTATTTATTAAAGTATAAACTTGATCAACTTTCAAAGGTAAAAAAGTAACCAAATAAGTGTGAAAAAGTCTTTGGTGGCATTTCATTTGCGTAATCCTGCCTAATTTTGGCATTGATAGTATTTTCCTTTCAGACTGTCATATGAAAAATAATACATGTAAACAATGTTGGACACCAAATCTATTCTTTTCTTACAAAAACAGAACAACTTCTGATTGTTTAGGGAATTCCCTGAAGAATTATAACACCAATATTGCACCTTTATATAAGGAATTTGACCTGTATATTGCAACATGTATATGTGTTTGAAGTAACCTATTATTGAGGGTAATTCTTTGATTTTTCAGTAGAATATTGTTTGGAACCAATGTACCACTGTTTGAAGAAGCATATTATTGAGAGTAATTTTCTGATTTTTCAATAGAATATTGTTCTCAACCAATGTACCACTGTTTGAAGTAGTGTATGAATGAGGGTATTTTTAGGATTTTTTTGTAAGAAAACTGTCCAGAAACAAAATAACAGTGTTTGAAGAAACATAATGAATGAGGGTATTTTTAGGATTTTTAATGGAATACTGTCTGGAACTGATGTATCTGTGTTTGAAGTAGCATATGAATGGGGTACTTTTAGAATGTTTTATAAGAATACTGTCCAAAACCTATGTATCAGTGATTGAAGTAACATATGAATGAGGGTATTTTCAGGATTTTTTAATGGAATACTGTCCAGAATCGATGTATCTCTGTTGCAAATAGCGCATGAATGAGGGTATTTTTAGGATTTTTTAATTATATACTGTCCGGAACCAATGTATCTGTGTTGGAAGTAGCGTATGAATGAGGGTATTTTTAGGATTTTTCAATAGAATATTGTCTGGAACCAATGTATTACTGTTTGTAGCAGGGTATGAATGAGGGTATTTTAGTTTTTTTTTTTTTTTATTAGAATACTGTCTGGAACCAATGTATCAGTGTTTGAAGTAACATATAATTGAGAGTATTCTTAGGATTTTCATTACCATGTATATGAATGAGGGAATTTTTAGGATTTTTTTTATAGAATACTGTTTAGAACAGAAGTATCTGTGTTGGAAGTAACATATGAATGAGGGTAATTTTAGGATTTTTTAAAAGAATTCTGTCCAGTACCGATGTATCTGTATTAGAAGTAGCGTATATTAAGAGTATTTTTTAGGATTTTTTATAGAATACTGTCTGAACCGATGTATCTGTGTTGGAAGTAACATATGAATGAGAGTAGTTTTTTTTTAAATTTTTATTAGAATACTGTCTGGAACCAATGTATCAGTGTTTGAAGTAACGTATGAATGAGAGTATTTTTAGGATTTTTCAGTGGAATACTGTCTAGAACCGATGTATCTGTGTTGGAAGTAACATGAATGAGGGAATTCTTAGGATTTTTTAGTGGAATACTGTCTGGAACCGATGTATCTGTGTTTGAAGTAACGTATGAATGAGGGTATTTTTAGGATTTTTTAAATAGAATACTGTCCAGAACCCATGTATCCCTGTTTGAAGCAGCATATGAATGAGGGTATTTTTAGAGGGTATTTTTAGGATTTTTTTAATAGAATACAGTCCAGAACAGGTGTATATGTGTTTGAAGTAGCATATAATGGAGGGTAATTTTCAGATTTTCAGTAGAATGTTTTCCGGAACCAATGTGTCACTGTATGAAGTAGCATATGAATGAGGGTATTTTTTGGATTTTTTTTTAATACTATCGGGAACTGATGTATCAGTGTTTGAAGTAATATATAAATGAGGGTATTTTTAGGAATTTTTAACTGAATACTGTCCAGAACCAATGTATCTGTGCTGCAAGTAACATATGAATGAGGGTATTTTTAGATTTTTTAAAATACTGTCCAGAACCCATGTATCTGTGTTGGGAGTAGCATATAAAATAGGGTATTTTTAGGGTTTTTCAATGGAAAATTGTCCAAAACCCATGTATACTGTTTGAAGTAGTGTATGAATAAGCATATTTTTAGGGGTTTTTTTTTATTACAATACTGTCCAGAACTGATGTATCTGTGTTTGAAATAATATATGAATGAGGGTAATTTTTGTTTTCTCAGTGGAGTACTGTTCGCACCCTATGTATCTGTTGGAAGTAGCGTATGAGTGAGGGATTTTTTAGGATTTGTTAATAGAATACTGTCCAGAACCGATGTATCTGTGTTAGATTGCGTATAAATGAGGGTAATTTTCGGATTTTTCAATAGAATATCGTCCGTAACGGATGTACCACTGTTCGAAGTAGCATATAAATGAGGGTATTTTTAGGATTTTCTAATTAGAATACTGTCTGGAACTGATGTAGCAGTGTTTGCGGTAACATATGAATGTACTGTTAGGATTTTTTCTTAGAACAGTGTCTGGAACTGATGTATTTGCATTTTAAGTGGGGCATGAATGGGGGAATTTTAGGACTGTAATAGAACACTGTCCTGAACCTATGTATCTGTGTTTGAAGTAACATACAAATGAGGGTACTTTTAGGACTTTTTATTAGAACAGTGTGTGGAACCGATGTATCTGCATTTGAAGTAGCGCATGAATGGGGGTAATTTTAGGACTTTTTAAAAGAGCCCTGTCCTGAAGCGATGTGTCTGTGTTTGAAGTAACATGAATCAGGGTATTTTTAGGAGTTTTTAATAGAATTTTGTCCTAAACCGATTTATCTGTATTTAAAATGACATGAATGAGGGACTTTTAGGATTTTTAAATATTGTCTGGGACCAATGTATCTGTGTTTGAAGTAACATGAATGAGTCTTTTTTTTTTTTTTTTTTTAATAGAATACTGTCCGTAACTGATGTATCTGTATTTGAAGTAATATGAATGAGGTTTGTAGGGTTTTTTGATGGAATGTTGTCCAGAACTAATGTATTTGAATTTGAAGTAACATGAATGGGGGTATTTTTAGGTTTTTTAATAGAATACTGTCCAGAACCGATGTATCTGTATTTAAAGTAGCATGAATGAGAGTTTTTTAGGATATAAAGAAATGTTGTCAAGAACGAACATATCTGTGTTTGAAGTAGTGTATGAATGAGGGTATTTTTAGGATTTTTTATTAGATTATTATCCAGAACCAATGTATCTGTGTTTGAAGTAGTCTATGAATGAGGGTATCTTTAGGATTTTTTTTTTTTAGATTATTGTCTGGAACCTATGAAATAGCATATGAATGAGGGAATTTGTAGGATTTTTTAATGGAATATTGTCCATATTGATGTATCTGTGTTTGAAGTAGCATGAATGAGGGGATCTTTAGGATTTTTTGATAAGATATTGTCCGGAACCAATATATTTGTGTTTGAAGTAACATATGTATGAGGGTATTTTTAGGATTTTTCAAAAGAATAATAATTGTCTAGAACTTATTAACCTAGAGCATAGATGCTTGGTATGAAGCATGAACCCTTCACCACACAGTCCACACTTATAACAACCCTGGGAAAGAAGTCTTTTGAAAATATTGTAGGAAAAGGAGAGCATTTTCTCCTTTTCCCACAATGTCTGCTATTCTTCTTAACCCTTTACCACACAATCCTGACTTTTTATAACTCTCAGAATGAAAGCTTATGCAAACAATGTGGGAAAAGGAGAAAATGCTGGTAACCAGCATTTTCTTCTTTTCTCACAATGTTTTATTATCTTTTCAGACAAATCTCATTACTTTTGCCACATTTACTATATTCTCTGGAAATGCTTCCAATTTGGATTTGTCTAAAATTTCATCATGTGGTAAAGAGTTAAAACAAATTTTACTTTTTGAGTCACTTTTTGTTGTCAGCATAATGCTTTCAATTTTGACTAGTCTAAAATTTTGTCATTTGTTTAAGAGTTACGGTCAATGTTTTAAACTGTGCTCTTTGGAGAAATAATTCTGCCTGATTGTCACATTTGTATAGTGTTGTAATTTATTTCTTTTGTTTTTCAGTCTTCTTGACTGGAACCAAGAAGTCTAAGATGGTATGCCCTTAGACTAAAGATTTCCTAAACGAATTTTTTTTCTGTTCTTCTCATCTGAAATCGTTGAGCCTAGAATCTTAAAAGAAGTTTCTTCAAGTTCTGCCATAGGGGTCAAAATTGGCCCTGTACCAAGGGTCTGTTGTAGTACATTGAGTTCTATAATTTTCTATTTAATCTTCTATGGAGAGTTTAAGCCGAAAGTTTAAATGTTTAGTACATAGCATTAAAAGAGCATTCTTTAGCTTAGTTGTTGAAGTCCTGCACATAGAGTCAAAGATGGCCTGTTCCCAAGGTCTGTTGTACATTTACATGGGGTTCTATAGTTTTTTTTTTAAATCTTTGTGGCTGAACCTTGGGAGATGTTGGGTAAGTATGAAGCAACATATAATCAATCTTTACCTTAGATGTTTAACTCCTACACATGGGGTCAAAGATGGCCCTGTTCCCAAGTTCTGTTGTCTGTTGTTGTTCTGTAAGTTTTTTTAAAAAAATTTTGGCCAAAACTATGAAGATGTTAGGCCAAAGAGTCTAAATAATAAGTTTTTAGTATCAGAACATAATTATTCATAGAAGTTGTTCAAGTCCTGCACATGGGGTCAAAGATGGCCCTGTTCTCATGGTCTGTTGTTGTACTTCAGGTTCTATAATTTTTTAAATCTATTTGGCTGACACTATTGAGATTATAGACCTAACAGTCTGAATATCTAGTATATAAAATAAAAAGATAATTATTAATCTAAGTTGTTCAAGTTCTGCAAATGAGGTCAAAGATTGCCCTTTTTTTTCCAGTGTCTGTTGTTGTACTTTGGGTTCTATGAGGTTTTTTTTTATACTCCGCTGGAGGGGACGTATATTGGTGTCATCTTCTCCATCTGTCCGTCCCTTTGTCCATCCATACGTACGTCTATTTCTTTTGAACGCAACTCCTCCAACATTCCTTGACGGATTTGGATGAAATTTTCACAGAATGTTTCTCATCATGTGACCTATCGCATATTGTCAGGGTTTTGCGATGCTGCGGCATATATTGTGACGATGGCACTCTTGCTTTTAATGTTTTTGGCTGAAACTATGGAGATATTAGACATAAGAGTCTGAATATCTAGTATATAAAATAAAAAGATAATTATTTTCAAAGTTGTTCAAGTCCTGCACATGGGGTGAAAGATTGCCCTGTTCCCAAGGTCTGTTTTTGTACATGTGCATTGGTGGTTCTATCATTATTTTTTAATCTTTTTGGCTGAAACTGTGGAAATGTTAGGCCTAAGACTGAATATTAAGTATCTAGCATCAAAAGATACTTATTCATCAAAGCTGTCCAAGTCCTGCACATGGGGTCAAGGATGGTCCCGTTCCTAAGGTCTATTGTTGTACTTCGGTTGATATATTTTTTGTCTTTTTTAAAAACTTTTTGGCTGAAACTATGGAGATGTTTGGGGAAAAGCTCTGAATATTAAGTATGTAGCATCAAAAATTAATTATTCATCTAAGTTGTTCAAGTCAAGCACCGGGTGTCAAAAATGGCCCTGTTCTGGAGGTCTGTTGTTGTACATGTAGTTCTAAAAAGTTGTTTTTTTTTTCAATCTTCTTTGCTGAAACTATGGAGATGTTAGGCCAAAGCCTGAAGATCTAGTGTATAGCATCAAAAGATCAGTATTCATCTAAAAGTTGGTCAAGTCCTGCATCCTTGGTCAAAGATGGCCCTATTCGAAATGTCTGTCATTGTGCATGTACATGTAGTTCTGTAAGTTTTAAATAGTTTTTGCATTGTCTATCTGTCCATCTATCCGCTGAGCCCTGTTTGCACAGTCGGTAGCATACAGGAATCAAGAATAATGGGTCGCTGGTTCGATCCCCAGCTCTGCCAATTTTTTTCCAAGGATTGATGATAGTCATTGCGACAGATTAATTCCTCATTCACCGCTTATCATTGTTTCGATAATGGTTATGTTGGAAAGCAGCCAGTGGCTTGGAAAAATATTGTGCAGAGTACTGGTAAAAAGAAACTCCAGGAAAGCATGGATAGGTGCTTGGCAGCAGCTATATAACTGAAATAATGATGAAAACTGCATTTAATACCATACAATCAATCAATTAACGTCCATCCATCCTGACAGATACCATCTATAACCAGTGACGAAAATTAATGAAACAAGATTTATGAGATCTTTATCATAGTTTGCTGTCATGGATTTTTTTTTATCTAATGCCCTGTCATGGAAAAAGGGGGCTTGATGTATATTTCCATTATGCTCCAATAACTCTTACTACTAGACAAAATTTTATGATACTTCATATTTATATTGTTTATCATGAGCATTAGACAATCATTATTTATTTATATCTAATAAAATGTCATGTCATGGAAGAAGGGGGCTTAATGTATAACATGGCATTCTGTATGTTTTAATCTTGAATCTTGGCTGAAACTATGGCGACTTGGAGTCTTTACCCTGTACCACACAATCCTGAATTTAGTGACCTTGAGGAAAAAGGCTCTTTTGAAAACATTGTTGGGGAAGGAAGGCATTGCTAGTAACTAGCAGAAAATGTGGTGACCAGCATTTTCTTTTTTCCGACAATCTTTTTTACCCTTTCAAAGACAAACTCCACCATTTTAGCTACACTTATTTTGTTGTCTTAAGTGCTTTGGATTAGAAAAAGTCTAAAAGGTTACCATAATTATCTTAGTTGTTCAAGTCCTGCACATAGTGTCAAAGATGGCGCTGTTCCCAAGGTCTGTTGATCTATATAGAGTTCTAAAGGTTTTATTTAAATCTTCTTGGCTGAAACTATGACGATTTTTGGCCTTAAGTCTTACATTTATGTGAGTACCAGTAGTATCAAAAGAAGATTCTTAGATAAAGTTTAAGTCCTGGGTCAAAGATGGCCCTTTTCCAAGGGTTTGGTGTTGTACACAGAGGTTTTTTTTTTTCTATATTGAAACACACAGCCAACAGCACCGAAATTTTGTATGTTGCATCAAGGAATGGTCCTTAAAGTTATTAAAATTGGTATAAAAGTTTGCCATGCCCAGGGTAACCATATTTCCAAAAAAATAAAAATAGTTATTATACAAGTAATGAAAATCTCCAAAGCCATTAGGCCTGGTGTGTTGATATTACGTAGCATCACATGGTCTTGTATAAATAAAGTAAACATCATCAAAACAGGTCCTGCACATGGGTCAGTTATTTTGCAGAGTTACAATTTCATTTTCTTTTTTACTTCCCTTGTCTTGAACTATTGGGCCATGAGCCAGAAATTTGGTCTCAGCATTATTAAATATTTCATTTAAATCCAAGTTGTTCAAAATGTGCTTCTGGGTCAAAGAGGGGCCTGCACAGGGGTCACCTGTTTTACTTTGTGTTCTGTAGGAATCTGTTTCAGAAATTTATTTTTTTATTCTTGTCTGAAACCATGAAGCCTACAGCATGATAAATACAGTAGTATCATAATGTGGTCCCTAGTCAAAGTTGTTAAAATTGTGCCTTTTGGGACAAAGCTGGTCCTGCCCCAGCTACACATATTTTGCAGAAAGAAACATATGAGTACACATATTTTACAGAAAGTGACATAAGTAACCATTTTAAAAGAAGCATCTCTCTTAAGACCATATGGTCTGATGTGTAGATACTTGTTACACAGCATCATACTGTTGTCCTGCATCATATCTGCATGTCAATGTCAATTCTGCTAGGAGATAAAGGTCTGCTCTCATATCTTTTGAACCCTTTGCCTGGTCTTAAATTATTCCACACATGTCAGTCTTGATACTTGATGGCATGCAGAGTAGAAGTTTTGCATACCTGTCTGTAAGGTCAAGGTCATAGCGGCAGTTAAAAGGTCGAAACCACAGAATTTGATGCTGATTAATATCTCCTGAACTTTGTCCAATTCTGTACTGCTTATAAAACTTCACAAAAAGGCACTTGTAGTGAATAGATATTGATACTGTAAGCAGCACTCTGGGGAAAGGGGGCTTAATGCAACTTTGTGATGCATCATACAAAGCAAGCTGTCACATAGTTTGACTTAATTTTGTCTAAATACCAGGTGAATCATAAGGAAAATTACCACAATTTGACCTATAGCCAAAGTCTGGACCCTGGTAAGGCTTCGCATACTCAGAGGTTAATGTCTGCGTAAGATAATATATATTACATTGTATATTATAGACTATACTAAATAATATATCATGGAAATGTTCGTTAAAAATTCTCAAGGGCCATCATAACCATGTTGACATTATTTAGCTAAAGTAGAATCATATTAGTGCTCAATATCTGATCTAGTATTGTATAGAAAAGTTTTCAAAGTTGTTTGTTCCAATGACAAGTTGGTGTACATGGCTATGTCTCCCATAAGTTTATTTTGGAAAGACATGTTGATTGCATTGAATTTGCCTATATCGCTGTCTGTCTGTCCATCCATGTGTCATAATTTTTGTTTATCCTCCATAATTTCTTCAACTGCTTACCAAATCATAAAAAATTCACACAAATGTCTACCATAATCAGATGACATGCAGAGGTCTCACATAACATGCAATCATCCTTTATCATCATATTGATGGAAGATTTATGCAAACAAGTACGTAGTTGAAATGATAATTGTAATTATAATTGTAACATAACTAAAACTACACAAAAAATTTCTGGCTAATATCTACATGTAGCTGAAATACAGTTGTAATATACTGGTAACTAAAACTACACAAAAGACTTCTGGCTCTTGTTTACATGTGACGTTCACATACATAGCTTATATAAAGCTTTAACTTATATAGATTAGATTCCATTCCTTTAGTAACAGCATTGACGTCAAGAGTTTGATGACTTGAATCTTTACCAATCGACAAAATTGTAGACCAGTCCAAATTAAAAGCATTTGCAGATGACAAAATGCGTATAGCTCAAAAATTGAAATTTGTCTTGGAAAGGGTAGAAAACATTGTGGGAAAAAGAGAAAATGCTGGTTACCAGCATTTTCTCCTTTTCCTACAATGTTTTCTAAAGACTTCTTTCTCAGGGTTGTTAAAAGTCGGGATTGTTTGGTAAAGAGTTAACCTATTTCAGTTTAGTCTGAAAATGATATTGGTAAGTTGATAACATTAAAAAATATGGGAAAGACCTTATTGCAATAAACAGTGTCTTTGAAATGAATTGCTCAGACAAGTTGTCCTGGCCAAATGGGTGATTTTGCTGCACTAGTAAGTATACATGAAATATAAATTTGATTAGGAATTCATACCCGCAGTGTATTTTTTGTTTTTTTGTTTTTCTATCCATGAATTTTTGGGAAGAGTAAGATTCTCACCAGTATGAGTCAATAGTTAGAATAACTGTAGTCAAGATATTTTATACAAGCTACCCTAGTACTAGCTGAAATCCAGGTAAATTTTAGGTTGACAATAGTCTACAAATAAAGAGTTTATGCTGTCACCAATGACGGATCAAGGCAAGCTAGAAAAGTTGTCGATCTATTCAGGGGCAGCTGTGTTTAATTTGCAAAGTCAATAAAAGCTACTTATATTGCTTGCAAAGTCGATAAAAGCTACTTATATTGCCATTTCTTGTTGAGAGGCATAAATAAGTCCATTGATGTAGCATTTAACAATCTGACAAAAAAGCTTAACCCAAGTTTGTCAAAAGTATAGCAAGTTCTACCATAGTTCATTATGGTGTCTTGACCCTTACCAGTAAAAAAGTACATTATGGTGCATGTTTGCCTGGACCCATACCAGTAATTAGCTTGCATAAAATAATACCTTGCCTACAATTGTCCAAACATGACTTACAATGAAGGGAATCTAAACACCCCCAAAGATTTATACATAAAAACCTTGACCCCTATCAGAATTAGGCTAGCTGACATTGACCCAAGCTATAACTTAAAAATAGGAGAATTAAAGCTGTACCTTGTCTATGTTACAAGAAAATGTTTCCTGAACCAAAGCCAGTATTTATTTTGCTTAGTTCTTGCCTACCAATGTCTACAACACCACCTTAATTTCCTGGATACTGAACAGTGCAAGGAAACTACCCATTCAGGTAAGAAAGTCTGAGCAATTAATTTTTGGAATATTTTTGTGTCATTTATACAGTTCTATTTTAATTAGACATTTTGCCAAAATTTATTAAATCTAAGACTATGACTGTTCAAATCCATCAGAGGCTTTTATTGTGAGATGTTGACTTATAATTTGCTTGGAGTCAAGCTATATGAAGTCAATGTTTAAATCTTTACAAAATGATGGAGTTTTAGACCTGTCCAAATTGTAAGCATTTGTCACTTAGAGATATTGCCATAATGGTAATTACCAAAACCAGCATTTTTCATGAAGGCTCTCAAAGTCCAATTGAGATGCTTCTTACATTTGTCTGTCTGTGGTTTTTCTGTGCACTCCATGTCACTTGTTCCTTTAATTTATAAGATAATTCATACATGTTTACCTTGATGTGACTACATGCAAAACAGGGTATCACAAGCTAAACTTTGTATTTAAAGCTAACATGTACTACAATATTTCTTCAACCCCTTGTCCGACAGTGAAAATATTTCACAGACATCTCTCATTAAAGATGTGACATGACATGATATGCAGAGTGAAGGCAGAACTTCATTGGAAACTAATTTACTTGTTCCAGTGATGTTTATTTGGTAGCAGCCGATGTTTTCTCCAGTCTGTCACCTTGTATTTTTTAGCACTTCTTTCTTTCTAAACTTGCTAGCTGCTTTCCCTCATAAACAAATGACATATTGCAAATTAGAATAATTTTTAGGCACTGTACTCTTTCTAAACCAGCTAGCTGCTTTCCCTCATAAACAAATGACAGATTGCAAATAAGAATGCATTTTAAACACTTTATTCTTTCTAAACCCTTTAGGTGCTTTCCTTTATAAACAAATGACAGATTACAAGTAACAGTGCATTTACTTTCCAACAAAGCAATTAAATTTATCTTTTATATATTACTGTATGGGTTGTCTAAACATTACAATGATAGGATTTTTTTTTATCATCCTGAGGCCTCAGATTATCATGCTTTTTCTTTTTATAATTATTTTACATAGTTTCACTGATTGTAGTTTTTTTACACAGTTTTACCACTTCAGAGCCCTAGCCTAGTACTGGTGAAAACCAGGAAAATATGAATAATTATGTGAGCTGTTGCCGTGATATGACTGAAATAATGTTGAAAGCGGCATAAAACACCATTCAATCAATCAGTACATAGTTTTACCATACATTATGTACATTAAAGTATTATTGGCATACAAATACATTTCTATATGCTGCTGGAGGCGACGTATATTGGTGCCATCCTCTCCGTCCATCCATCCATCCGTCCGTCCATCCCTTCGTCCGTCCGTACGTACGTCCATTTCTTGTGAACGCAACTCCTCCCGCTTTTCTTAACAGATTTGGATGAAACTTTCACAGAATGTTTCTCATCATGTGACCTATCACATATTGTCAGGGTTTTGCGATGCGGCGCCGTATATTGTGACAGTGGCACTCTTGTTTTAGTACACATGATTCACATTAGCATTATATACAATGACAATAATTTAATAATGACAAATTATTTTATGTACACACTCAATCCTAAAGCTGGCTACAATGAGTTGGATGGTATCCAATGACACCCCTGCAATATTTTTATGCAGATAATACTTTTTGACCATACATTGATCTTTTACAAGGAAAGATTTTAATGTATGAGCATGAAGGGGGACCAGTATCCTTGGACATACATTATCCTTTTACCAGACGACAAAATTTTAGCCCTATCCAAATTCAAAGCATTGCAGACGATAATTTCAATGAGGTTCAAATGGTGCAATTTTTCTCTGATAAGTTAGAAAACATTGTGGGAAAAGGAGAAAATGCTGGTGACCAGCATTTTCTCCTTTTCTCACAATGTTTTCAAAAGGCTTCTCTCCCAGGGTCATTAAAAGTCGGCATTGTGCTGTAAAGCGTTAAAGATTGCACAATGTCATTCACATATGAGTCATGCTCTGGCAAACAGGGGCTTAATGTATCTCCATGATGCATCATACCATGCAATACATCACATAATTAGGGATCCATAAGATTCAGTATGTCTAACATTTTTCCGGATGTATCATAAGGTACACTGGTCCCTTGACATACAGTAAATTGACCAATAGCGAAAAGTTTTGGCCCAGGTCAGCCTGCATGGACTGCGCAGGCTGACCTGGGTTGATAGTTTTCGCAGATGCATTAAGACCCTCTTTCACAAAGCATAGCACACATGTTATGATGTACCCTCGACAAACTGAAAATCGCGGTATTAAGCTTAGGCGTTTACTAACTTAGTTATAGGGGTAAAATTGAAATTCTACTTGGCTGTATGTGTTATTCAATTATTTTCCTTCAAGTACACAATACATACCCGATTTATTTCAAATATTCACAAAATTTATTCAGCGAGCATGACACAGCCGACTCAAGGCAGCCATCTTGTCATGCAGGTATATTCGCGGAAAGTCAGAAAAAACCAGTAATTTAAAAATAGACTGACCTTGATCTCCACATCTAACATGGTCACGTGACATCCATTAACAGAGAAGCATCGTGGAAGTATGATAATTTTCCAATGTAGTTCTGTCTTGGAATAGTGTGTAGTTTTTATAGGAAGGGGTCTTTGCACCAATGAAATTATCTGTTCTGAAAATGAGCTTTTCCATGTAGCTGATTTGCCGACTTAAACCTCGTTTTTCTGCGACTTTTGCAGATGATAACTAATTCAACCATCAGTATGACCTCACCAGCCTCAATTTAGATAAAGTATCATGTGACTTATTCTAAAAACAAAATGGTCGCGAACTTCGATGTTTCGCAATTTTAGATGATTCGACGATATGTAACATTATAAGGGAGGTGACTTATTACATTACATTACATTACAACCTGCTTATTAATTTCAAATGTTCTCCAGGCTAAGACGGTTGTTACTCATTCTAGAATGTTTGTGTAAGAGCCCAGCTCCTATCGACCGATCGACGGTGTCAATTTGGATGTTGTGTTGAAAGTGTAGTCATGGATACGAGGCTGCTGAAAGGGAAACTGCTTTTAAGTGGGTTTTGCCAGTGTACATGACATACATGTTCGGGGCATATTATCCAATCAGATCACAAGAAATTTCTTTGCAGTATAATACCACATTTTACCTACTAAGTTACTTAACCATTTCTCAAACAATCCCTGTTTTTCACGACCCTGGAAAAGAAGCCTTTTGAAAACATCGTGGGAAAAGGAGAAAATGCTGGTAACCAGCATTTTCTTCTTTTTCCGCAATGTTTTCTGCCCTCCCAGAACAAATTTCAATTTTTGAGTGTCCTTAATTTTGTTGTCTGCAAACACTTTCAATTTGGACCAGTCTAAAATTTTGTTGTTTGTTAAAGAGTTAATATTCAATCTCACCATCCTTGTAATGTTTATTACCCTATATCCTGCTAATTAAGTTAAATGAAACTTTCAAGCCGATTTGAAAAATCCAAATATTAATACAGAGAATTTCTTTATTGGACATAGTAAATCAAAGATCTGTGCAGTCTGATCTTGACCTACGCTGTCCATGAAAGGTCCTTGAGTCGTGCTTAGCAGTCTCATGGTCAGATAGAGGATCTTAAAATCATGAGAAAGGAGGTTTTTGAAAACATTTTATGAAAAGGAGAAAAAGCTGGTATCTAGCATTTTCTCCTTTTCCCACAATGTTTTAACACATTTCAAAGATACATTCTGGCACTGCAGCCACATTCAGTTGCTTTATGCTATAAATGCTTTCAATCTTGACATGTCTAAAATTTCAGTGATGACTGGTGAAGACTTACTAAATTTCCATGTGTTTTAAAGACCCTGAGGGGGGAGGCTTTTGAAAACATTGTTAAAAAAGGAGAAAATGCTTGTAATCAGCACTATCATCCTTTCCAATAATATTTTCTACAGTTTCAAAGAAAGTTCCCGTCATATAATTTATGCCTAGGCTGAAATTTTGTTATCTGAGAAAGGGTTATGGATCCTGTTAATATACTGGTTGACTAAATCAGGTGCTGAAAACTGTAATAAGTGAATAGTTACTGAAGTTTTAACTCTCTACCACACAATGCTGACTTTTAACTACCCTAGGAAAGAGGCCTTTTGAAAACATTGTGGGAAAAGGAGAAATTGCTGGTAACCAGCATTTTCTCCTTTTCCCACAATGTTTTCTACCCGACCAAAGAAAACCTTAAACCGTTTGAGCCACATTGAAATAGTCGTCTGCAAATGCTTTCAGTTTGGTCAAGGCTAAAATTTTGTCGTCTAGTAAAGGTATACTTACTAGCTCAAGCATGAATAAAACTTTCAGTTTGAGCACAAACTTAGTTGAAGTGTTTAAAGTAGTGGCCAATCCGAACAGCCCAACTCTTTACGAAAAGAATAAATTCAAGGTATGCCCAAATAGACAGCATTTGCAGAGGACAAATTCAGTATGGCTCAATTAATGGAATTAAGTTTTAAAGGCTAAAAACATAGTGGAAAAGAGAGAAAATACTGTCTTTGTCTCTGTCAGGGTTCCCACTGGGCTTCAAGGTTGAAGCAGAATATTGTCCACCATTGCTATTGACTTAGAAAATGTTATATTCTTGAGTGCAGTGATGACAAGAAATTGATAAGGAATTACCTGCTGTAGGGAAGACCAGGGCAAAATGACACACAGAGCAAAGTGGTATATTTGAGATAACTTTGTAATTTCCTCATTTATTACACCATGAACCGTACACAGTAAGAGAGTTTTAAATCCACCATCTTATGAGCTATGTCGTGGGCAGATCCCTCCTACCGTTAATTTATGAAGAGGACCGGACACGTTTTGGGACATGAGAGTAAATGTTGTTTCGTTTTGTACTCGAGACATTATGGATTGTTCAGCTTACAGTCAGAGTGTATCCTGAGGATGACAACGCTATATGAATCAATGTTCGGGCTACTTTGGATTTTTATATAGACCTTGTTTTTTTTCACGGTACTGCAATGTGTTACACGGCAAATGTGGCAAAGTGATACAGTGTTAAACTATGCTCATGCACTCTCAAATATCAACCAAGCTTGGAAAAATCAATTCCAATGAAATGGAAAACATTAAATCAACCATTGTTAAATTAAAAATGATTTGTAACATTCTGATATATTGTAGATTAGGGCTAAATATGCACTTTTTTTTCGTAGTATGGTAGGAAACTAGGATTGTTTCACTGATTGATTGTTTGTATTTGAGTTTAACACCATTCTAATTGCTTAGGTCATATCACGGTGGTCGGTGCACCTACTCATGTGTTTCCTGGCTTTCTCACACCAGTACTAACACGAGTTTCTTTCCATGTCACTGACTACTTTTTTCACATGCATCAGAGATGAGAGGCGAAAAATCGCTGAAAAGAAACTTTGCTTCAATCGGGTATCAAACTCACAACCACCAGATCATGGGTCGGATAGGCTAATCACTGAGCTAGCTGGCCGGGCTCGAATCTAGGAAAGTACATGTTGTAGATCTCCTGTATTCAACAGAATCAGTTTTGGGTATGATAAAATTAAAATTAAATTCGCTGGTGAAATAGTTATATGAATATTGCCCCTTGATATAACTCCATCTGCTTGGCTAAGCATCTACTTTCTTCACGTTTTCAAATGATAAAATTTGCGGTAGAGCAGAATGGAAGAATGGGTGCAATGTAATGATGCATTCGTTTTTGCAATTAGTTGTAGACCAGTGAATTTTATTTGCTGACATAAAAAAGATGGCCTTAGTGACATTGTTTGCCTGTTTATCCACCATGAGGTTTTATTAGCTCCACTGGCCAAAGGCCAGCGGGTTTATGTCATAGCCCGGTGTCCGCTGTGCTTCCGTGCGTCCATCTGTCCGTCCGTGCGTCCATCCGTCCATGCGTGCATTAACTTTTATTTCAAACATCTCCTCTGAAACTGCCAAACCAAGTTGATGAAACTTTACAGAAATGTTCCTGCCATGGTCCTCTTTAGAATTTCTTGAAAGAATTTGATTTCTTCAAAAACTGTGGTTGCCATGGCAACAAAACTGAAAAATATTGAAAATCTTCTTGTCTGAAACCATAAGGCCTAGGGCTACCACATTTGGCATGTAGCTTTATCTAGTGGACCTCTACCAATTTCCTTCAAATAATAGCCCTGATGTCAAAATTGGCTCCGTCCCGGTGGTCAAAAGTTTTATATGGGCTTATAAGGGAAAACTTTAAAATCCTTCTGGTACCTAGCCATAGTGCCTAGGGCTACCAAATTTGGCATGTAGCTTTATCTAATGGACCTCTACCAAGAGTGCCAAAATTGTAGCCCTGGGGTAAAATTTGGCTCCGCCCCAGGGGTCAGAAGTTTTATTTGGGCTTATATAGGGAAAACTTTAAAAATCTTCATGTACCTAGCCGTAAGACCTAGGGCTACCAAATTTGGCATGTAGCTTTATCTAGTGGGTGTCTATCAAGGGTGCCCAAAGTATAATCCTGGGATCAAATTTGGCCTTGCCCTAGGGGTCAGAAGTTTTACATGGGCTTATATAGGGAAAATTTAAAAATTTACTTGTACCTAGCCATAAGGCCTAGGGCTACCAAATTTGGCATGTAGCTTGATCTAGTGGACCTCTACCAAGAGGGCCCAAATTATAGCCTTGGGGTCAAGTTTGTCCCCACAACAGGGGGTCACATGTTTTACATGTGAAAACTATATATGTGTGTATCTTCTTGTTACTACCCATAAGATCTACGGCTACTAAATGTAGCCCTGTCTCAATGGTATCATGTTTTACAGGGCTTTTTATTGAGGAAACTTGGAAAATCTTCTTGGTTATAACCACACATTCTAGACCTGTATTATTTGGTATGGGGCTTTATCTTGGGGACGTCCACCAGGATTCAAGTACATGTAATTATAGCTCTGTGGTCAAAAATGGCTTTGCCCTGAGGTCATAACTTTCTTCAGGATTTTATAGAAAAAAATTTTGTAGGTCTGCTAGTTTGAAATCTATTGGCCAAGTATTGTAATGTTTGGTTTGTAGTGTTTTTAGTTATTAGCCAGTGGAGCGATACATCATGGCCCTCTTGTTTTTGTGGTTGCTTTGAGTTGGACCCATTGTTGAGTTAAAAATTTGGCTTTGTATGCTATCGCAAAAGACTCATTTTGATTACATTGTGGTAAAAGGAGCACTTATTTGTAGAAAGCCATTGCTTACCGTCAAAAATTGTTTTCCTGAACCGTGTTAACAGTTAAAGTCCTGCTCACAACTTTGGTTGACGTTATTGTCAGTATAGATCAAGATCAGACAGCACAAAATGTGCACTTTAATCTATGACAATGATGAGTCAAATCGGGAAATTTTTGCTTGAGAAAAGACAAATTATTAAGTATGAAAACACAAACCATTTAGTCAGGTATAGGTGTTTTATTTGATAATAATTGCTAGGTTGTTCAATGTCCATTTAAGAAATCATTTTGATTGGTTGAATACTTCTGTAAAAGGTTGACTTTCCTGCGGTCACTTCAAAGGGGAAGAGGAGTCTTATGTAGAACATCATTGCTCCATTGGAAGGAAATCAGTCTAATGACAATGACCAGTCTCATCTACCAACAATGGCCGCTTTGCCGAGACATCCTGAACAAGAGTAACGTTAAAATTGCATTCAACAGGGACTTATTTCCAGGCTGAATATGTCTGTTGGGTTTATATTGTGCTTTAAGAGTTAAGGCAATCTCTGTTCTCTTTTCAAGAAAAAAGTTTAACTCTTTACCAAACGACAAAATTTTTGACTTGTCCAAATTGAAAGCATTTGCAGATGATAAAATAAATGTGACTCAAAAATTGAAACTTGACTTTAGAGGAGTAGAAAACATTGTGGGAAAAGGAGAAAATGCTGGTTACCAGCATTTTCTCCTTTTCGCACAATGTTTTCAGAAGGCAAAGGTCTTAATGCCTTTTTTCGCGTGTTGCAGGCCATATATGTTACAGCTGACTTGTAAAGTAAGTTTTTTATGTACAGTATACTAACTAAATTTCAGGTATTATGCATAATACCTGATACAGTCAGTTATTATACATTTATAATAAATGATACTTTCAGTTAATTTATGAAATACAATGTAACTGATTTTTAGAAGAAGAAATTTTTCATGATAATTATAATGACTAAAAGAACGCGAAATGATAACACTCATATTTATCAAGCACATGTTTGATATCAAAAACATCAGTTGCTTCATCTACAGTCCGCTTAGGCTCTGTTAGAATTGTTTCTAACATGATTTTCTGTAAATTCTCCTCGGTTTTGAGTTTGTGGAGTACTTCTTCGGAAATGGAAGATTTTGTATGGCATTTTGGTATTTAAAGTCCTATAGCCCAATCAGTTGTATTTTTGTCAGCCAACCAGGCCCCTAACATATCTTTAGCATCACAGTTGGCTCTGCATACGGACCTTTGACCCTGGGGATAACATGGCTTACCACGGAAAATGACAAGATCTGACCATAGCTGTTGTCGTTTTGCCATCTGTGCACTCACTGCGGTGAACTCTGTACCAAAACTAAAGGAATGCTGGTGCTCCTAATAACAAAATTATATGCCATAAATAAAAAGCTCCTTCTGCTGCAAGTTTTGACTGAGTGGGCGTAAAATAAAAATAAAAATCAAGTGATCTTGATAGTTCATTATCCCTTTTATACTTTACCCTCTACATAAACTGCATGTCTTTCAAGTGTAATGGTGCGCGGGAACTAAAGTCTTTTAATAAAGAAAACTGGCTTCAAAACGACTCTTGAAAGTAGTTCTTGTTCACTTATTCATCTTCTGACGGAGGGTGTACATCGATTTCTTAATTAAAAAAAAGTTCAGGGCTTCTTGTATTGTATTGGCATATTTGTCACTCGGGTCTTTGATCGTTTTGTGTCTTCCACCTTGTCCAATTGCTATATAAGCACGCATTGTGACATGAATTTTAAGCGTCTTTACTTTACTTAAAAAAATACAGCAGATAATTCCTTATCAATTTCTTGACATCACTGCACTCTAGAACATAGCACTTTCTGAGTAAATAGTAATGGTGGACGATTCTCTGCTTTGACTTTGAAGAGATTATCTTTTCCCTAATAGAATTTGGTACACATCTTGACATACAGGGCGACCCCCCCCCCCCAAAAAAAAAAAAAAAAAAAAAAAAAATGCCACCCATGAAATCGTTAATAAAATTCACAATCCTTTCTGCAATCCAACCATATTTGGTACAACTGAACTGCAGTCTATGCCTGACTTGCCCAACAAGTTTCAGTCATGAATTTCATATCCAACAGACTTTGTTTTTATCTCCGTTCAATGATATGCTCCAAATGTGCACATCTGCGATGCAAGCACACCTGTATACGACATGCAAAATTGTCAATAATTCTGACACACACTCCTTCCTCAGTATTGCCCTGATTTTGGCGGTGATGGCCCTCTTCAGTTCAGGAATAGTCTAGGGGTTTTTCTGATAGACACTATCTTTGAGATAACCCCACAGGAATAAATCTTGGGGGTTAAGGTCTGGTGAGTGTGAAGCCAAATCAGGATCACACCTCCTACTGATGAGACGATCACGAAAGTGTCCCAGCAGCCATTCCAACGAGTCATTTGAAGTTAAGGAGCTGCCTCATCCTGTTTAAACCACAGTTCATCCCTAACAACACCTATTCGTCTGCCCAGAACTTAACAACTACTAGGTAGCGTTCAGTATTGATTGTGATTTACCGTTCTTTCTGGTCTTCAAACCAATCGGGACCGATGATCCCATGTCTCGATACTGCAACCCATGCAGTGTACTAGATGGAGGGCACTCAGGCCTCTGCATACAATCTTCTGGTGGGGGACATCCCCAGAACATGTTATTCTTTGAGTGTGTCAGAGTTATTGTCAATTTTGCATGTCGCTTGAAATGCAAAGGTGCACATTTGGAGCATATCATGGAATGGAGATAAAATAAAGACTGTTCGACATTCATGGCTGAAACTTGGTGGACAAGTCGGGCATAGATTGGAGTTCATTTGTACCAAATATGGTTTGATTGTAGAAAGGTTGTGAATTTTATTAACGATTTTATGGGTGGCATTTTTCTTTTGGGTCACTCTATATCAGAATTCTCTTATTTGTTCCATAGCTCTTGCAGAGCGATTCACGGAACGTAACTTCAAAAACAGGATCAAAAATTTAATCGATATAGAGACATGTTTATTTACTGCTGTTTATTATGTTGTTAGAATATTATGACTATTAAAGCAATTGAGCTTTTAACCAGGTTGTAACCTGAAATCAAGTTGTAACTGGTAGTATAATAAAGGAATTATTTAAAAGAAAACATTTACAACCTAAAGCAATTTGATATTGAATGGAAGAGTATAAAAGTAATTTCAGTTAATTTGTAGAATTTCTTCCCCTAACGATTATTTATTTCATAAAATAACATAAAACATCAGTTATTATGTATGATAACTTACTGAACCAGGTATTATACATAATACGTAATTTTTCAGTTATTATACATAATAACTGATTTTACATGTTAAGTGTAATACAAATTCCATTTTACCAAGCAACTTGTTGCATACTATTAACCCATTTTGCCAAACAATTTTCTGAATCATAGGCTTGAGTGGTTCTTTGACATGCAGAAAAATTTACCAAAAGCAAACATACGACCCATGTCAGCCTGAGTAGACTGCTTTTGCTGACCAGTGTTGGATTACACTTTTTGCAGGTGCATTAAAATACCTTTTTACAGAGCACTTAACAAGAAACTTTTGTCTGACTGTTTAAGAAAAATCAATCCTTGATATTTATGGCTACAACTGAGTTATATAAGAAACCTTTAATCCAGAAATAAAAACGATGTCATTCACTGCCCCATTGAATGCTGGTTGCAAATGGCGTAATTTTTATCTATCAAATTTACAAGCAATGGAACGGTTGCTGCGCTGTTTTCCGCGAAGATAACTAGTATGATGACTGAAGACCAAAACACATTATGCATATTATCTTAACCCTTTACCAAACAATCCCTGATTTTTATGGCCTAGAGGAAGAAACCTAATGTAAACATTGTGGGAAAAGGAGAAAATGCTGGTAACCAGCATTTTCTCCTTTTCCCACAATGTTTTCTACTCTTCTAAAGTCAAGTTTCTATTTTTGAGTCATGTTTATTTTGTCGTCTGCAAATGCTTTCAATTTGGACAAGTTTAAAATTTTGTCGTTTGGTATTAAAGAGTTAACTCGTTATTTTGTAGGTAAAAGTGACAGCAGATGATTAAGAAAAACTTGCACATAAAATAAAAAAGGAAGAAAATACTATGTTTTATAAATTTTTGAAAAAGAAAATAGGAAATGATGAAACTTTATATTTTCAAAACATTAACAATAACAACAATGAAAAAGAAAAACCCTGATATATATTTATGAAAAATAATAATAATCAGTAAAAAAAAAAGTTCGTTAGACAATTAAACAAGAAAAAATGTGCGTTTGTGTGTTTTAAAAAAAGATTATGTGCGTGTGCGTTTGTTGACCAGAGAAGTCTATCAATTATCTCAATTTCACTGTCTAGTTGTGTGAAAGATACTTCTAAGCCCTAGCCTTGTACTGGTGAAATCCGGGAGATGCATGAATAAATGAACTGGAGCAGTGATGTAACTGAAAT